>JXCR01067041.1:0-32773 GCA_002079205.1 Phalaenopsis hybrid cultivar
CCTGGACTATTTGGGAATGCATTGCAGAGCAAGGAGTTGGTTATTTCTAGGTGCAAGTTTTGTTTTTCCGTGTAAATCATTTCTGTGCAAATAGTTTCTGTACACTATAATAAGGTTTTGGTGGTTCTTAATTTTTCTGGAGTTGCAACATGTTTCTGTGCAAATCGTTTTAGATTTTGTTTAGGGCTTTAGATTTTGAGCATAGATTGTGGTTGTTCCCATTTCTGTGCACTTCAGAAAAAATTTTTTGTTCTTCATGTTCTATTGCAATGCCAATTTGAGTTGGATCATGTTTCTGTGTAAATTGTAGCTTTCGAGTATGTTTTTGGTTTTTCTGTTACTGTGCACTTCAAAAAAATGTTTCTTTGGAAGGCTTGGTTCTCCCTGTTTCATTGCAGTTAGAGAGAAATTTTGACTGCTTGCAAGATGTTAGAAAGAAATCGATGATTTTGATTAATGTTGCTGCTAGATACATTGAAGCAACAGTTTTTGTCAATGAAAATTAGATTTGCCTTTGGTATTTTTAGATTAATGTGGCTGCTACATACATCAATGCATGAATATTTTGGTGATGACATAATTTGATACATTATGCAATCTTTCGGGTATGGTGTATTTATTTAGAGTTGGCTTTGGTATTTTTGTGGGAATCTCGGTTGAAGGGTTAAGGGACTGACATCAATGCATGANTTTGTCGAATGAAGGTTGTTCCTGTCATAAATATTAGAAACAGGGAATTAGGATTCATACATAAACATGGCCTAAATTGCCAAAAATCAAACTTAACAATGATTTTTAAAAACTCAAATGAAATAAAACAACCTGCAGCCGAAAAGTGTCGACAATATCAACCACTTTAATTGCTTGATCGTCCACACCCTCGTCTTCCTCGGCACCCTCANTTATGTTAGTTCTAAGTCCTCTGGGATCAGGGATTCGATCCCACTGGTGTATGGATCCGTCGAGTGATTAGGCACACGAGGTTAGTTGGGAGCTTGTATCATAGCCTCTACCCAATCTTTTACACACACACACACACACACACACACACACACATACATACATATCACTTTAATATATTTGATTTCAAAAACAGTTTCCAACCATAAAAAAATTGTAAAATGATGAAAAGTAAATTAATGAAAAATCTATCCCAAAGGACCGATAATCTAAATAAATACCAATATCAATCTACTCCAACAAACAAATAATTATCAAAACAAGTAAAAAAATTATAAATACTTACAATTGCAAGTCATTTAATTTTGAAAGCAAGAACTTGGTAGCACTCTCGATGTGCTTCTTGAACAAGTCCTGCTTCTCTGCCTCCAATTTTGGTGTTAAATTCTTAATATAACGCTTCATAAAAGTGACAAATTGCTTCTTGTCAAATGAAGGTTGTTCCTGTCATAAATATTAGAAACAGAGAATTAGGATTCATACATAAACATAGCCTAAATTTGCCAAAGTCAAGAATAACAATAAATTTTAAAAACTCAAATGAAATAAAACAACCTGCAGACGAAAAGTGTCGACAATATCAACCACTTTAATTGCTTGATCGTCCACACCCTCGTCTTCCTCGGCACCCTCAGCTGAAGGATTTGCACCAATGTCCACATTAAGGGCACCTTGCACTACCCACTGTTTAAACAATAATAATGTTCTTTGAGCAAAAAATTTAGAAAAAAATCCTCAAGAAATAGCTAATAGAAAGAAATCAATATAAAAATCATTTTTTTATTACCTTTCCTTGGACTTCCCATAGCATCCCATTCTCAATTTCGTTATAAGAAAATGAGTCTGACAAAAGCTCGTCGCCTATATGATATAGAAACAATCAATGTAAATAATCATAGGACTAACACTTAAGAAGGTGATAAAGGCAAAAAAAGCATACATCGATAGAAAATTAAGCAAAATAAAGAAAGAGAAGTAACATCTCCTTCAAATATGCATAATCTCTAATAAAATGATGACGAATATCAATGTCTTGTCCTAAGATTGATGTATGGATTTTTTTGTAATACATATAACACATGCATTGTCACACATTGTAGGTATGGTTCCCATTTTAAGCCATAATATGTTTATTAAATCTCTAACTTGACAGGCCTTTTATGCATAGAAAAATTTGATGAAAGGGTAAAAAAAATAAAGAAAAATTTACATACAAATGACAATTCTTATGTATTGATATGCCTTACACTCAAAAGTTTGATATTTACACTTATTACACCTTTGTGTCATAAAAGCATGTATCAAAATGGGTATTTCACTTTTACATGAAAGTTTGATATTAGATGTCATAAAAAGGTAGTGATTGTGATATTTTTTTCATATGATTTCAAGGATTTGAGTGGTATGCATTCAAATATGAATGTTTAAGTTTTAGATATGTAAATACATAAGATTGTGTCGTATGTTTAAAAAGTAAAATATAGTGTTTCAATCTTCTTAAGAGTACATGCAAGAAGATGATGAAATCTTTATGAACAAAACCAACAAAACTACAATGAAAATCCATACAAGTAAGTGAGATGTACAAAAGGATTGTACATCTATATAATAAAACAGGAAATACATAAGCTTCATTGACACATGTTTTCAAATAAGAACGTTAGATTAAAAACATTGCGGGGTGAGAGTCTAAGGTAAATCAAAATAAATTATTTTTTCCAATGGCTAAACAAAACAATATCTTTCTAAAATTACATCAATCAGGGATGTAAATAATAACATGAGCAACAGATTATGGCAGATCTAATTAAGGGTCTGTTTGGGGCAGCTTGTGCGTCTCAGGATAAGCTGCTTATCCTGAAACGCGGCCGGCCCGCCGCGGGGGTCACCCAAACGCAGTTTTGGATAAGCTAGCAAAACGTGCGAACCAAACAGTACGACAGCATTTTGAAAACGCCGCCCGCACTTATAAGTTGTCCCAAACGGACCCTAAAACATCAGCTTCAGTGGATCCAAAAGGGGTTTATGATAGCAGAGAATTCAGCTTCAAGTAGATTCAATATTATGCCAAATATTCTNGCGTTAGATTAAAAACATTGCGGGGTGAGAGTCTAAGGTAAATCAAAATAAATTAATTTTTCCAATGGCTAAACAAAACAATATCTTTCTAAATTACATCAATCAGGGATGTAAATAATAACATGAGCAACAGATTATGACAAATCTAATTAAGAGTCTGTATGGGGCAGCTTGTGCGTCTCAGGATAAACTGCTTATCCTGAAACACGGCCGGCCCGCCGCGGGGGTCACCCAAACACAGTTTTGGATAAGCTGGCGAAACGTGCAAACCAAACGGTACGGCGGCATTTTGAAAACGCCGCCCGCACTTATAAGCTGCCCCAAACGGACCCTAAAACATCAGCTTCGGTGGATCCAAAAGGGGTTTATGATAGCAGAGAATTCAGCTTCAAGTAGATTCAATATTATGCCAAATATTCTAAAAGCCTCCACAACCCTAAACTTAAAACTTACCAACCAAAGCAAAAAAACTAAACCGAAAATCAAATGGATTAGAATTTCCAGACAAGACATTAAAATTGAGAAACAGCCGCAAATAAAAACCATCTACAACAAGAAGTTGGATAAACCAAACGAGGTCTGAATTAGGAATCAGTTTGATCAACAAAATCAAACACATCAAATTCAAAGAAAAAAAAACAAATACAAGATAACAAAGATACAGAGCCGAGTGCTGTAGGTTTACCTGTGAGGAGATCCTGGTAGACTAGCATTGTTTCTCTCAAAAACACAGATTATCAACAAACCCTAAAAAACTGAGGAATTGAAGAAGACGATGTAGGGTGTTAGACAACAAGATCGAAAGAAGAGGAAACGCAGCACCGTGAATTTATAGGCAAAAAGACCGACAAATCTCAGGGGTATAGGGTTTCTTCCATATATATTAAAAAAGAAAAAAAAATCGCGAATCTTGCGTGGTAACCGTCCATCATGCAGCAAATTCGGAGACCTAAATTCGGAGACCTAAAGCGTTTGAAAATCCAGATCTTGTTGCCAAAAAAGAAATTTGAAGAAAATCAAGATGGTTGGATTTCCTGCGAATCGCACTCCGACGGCACAAAATAAACAGGGGAAGAAAAAGAGCTTTTTTTCTAAGGAAAGTGAATAAATAGTTTAAATATTATCAACGGTCATAGAAAGAAATATTGGGAGGATTTATATACGCACCACCCAAATTTCATAAATCTACATATTTAACCCCTATATTTTTTCATTCTTATTTTATACCACTCAAATATTTCATATCACATAAGAAAATCATGTTGAAATAGTACTTGATATGCCCATTGATTTAGTAACATAGTTTTAAAGCAAACAATTTTATCTCTCTTTTGAGATTATGCTATTAAACATCTTTAACTTGTCTCCATCAACACTGTGGGTCTCATGTTGTGTGTTGAATCTTAAGAAANTTTTTATTTTTCTTTTGAGATTAAATTCATAAACTTGTAATGTCCACATGGGGCAATGCTGTAAACTTTGATGTCATGCTATTAAACATCTTTAACTTGTCTCCATCAACACTGTGGGTCTCATGTTGTGTGTTGAATCTTAAGAAAGACTTGAGTGCTTTGATGAGTTTACTAACATATAAGAGATGAAAGGTATGTGTTGATTCTAAACAGTGAGGGTAGAGCAATAGAATTGGGTTTGCAAAGTAAACACCGGTTATACCACAGTAGCTATCAGCTATCTTATAAGATCGATTATATACATAAGAAAAATATGATCTACAAAAAGTGTTCAAAGAAGATAATAAATATTAAATATATCTTACCAATTATATAGGCTTATGCTCTCTACTCAATAGCCAAAGAGGTGCTTGTAGTGAAAACAAAAGGTATTTTTTTAGAACAATATCTTCCTTTTATTTTATATTGAAACATGAAAAGGTTGTGAAGCAAAAGATTATCCTTTTTATTTTTTAATAGAAATTGACATCTTCAACTTTCAATGTCCATATGAAAGACATATGAAAGGTTACTTTCAATTACTAAATAGAATTTATATTAGTTAGTAAAAGTAAGGTACATAAGAAAGAATGTAAGAATTGACAAAGATTAGAAGGGATTGAGAATAATTGTAATATTGATATGTATGACACCATTCATTTTGAAGTATGCAAATATAAGTGAAGTTAAGGTTTATTCAATTAGATCTTTGACTTGGATTTAGATCTCTTGATAATCTAAAATTAAAGTAAGGAAATAAATGTGTAAAATACATTATATAGGTCTTGGTATGGATGATCTTTCAGAACATGAATAAGACATAACTTCTTCCAGTTCTATTTATGGATTTAAAATCAAGACGAGGGGCATAATGCTTAGTATATTGGCAATTACCTATGAAGGTAAAACCAATAGCATTTATCTTAGTGTCCTTATGTATCATAAGGGTGCACCCTCTTATATAAGTACATTTGGTGGAGGTCAACACAAAAAAAACTTTTTTTCTTAATAAATGAAAGAAATAAATATGTGCCACTATTTTGCCTACCTTGATGAGCTAAAGTGAGAAGGGTTGAAAGCATTCCAAGGTCCTTTTGTGACACAAATAACTTGATCTATTTCACTTAGTAGAGCATTAACCACACAAAAAAGAAATGGTAGACTGTTTGGATCTCAAGCATAAAAGAAAGTCTCTCACGTCCTCTACCCTTAAGATGGGTTAAACCCAAGAGGGTTAGGGTTCGGGTTCAGGTCTAATGTAGGTTAGACCTAAAATGGTTGGTTGATGTTTGGGTCTAATGTGAGTTAGACCCAAGAGGGTTAGGGTTTAGTTCTAATGTAGGTAAGGGTTTGAGTTACGTCTAATGTAGGTTAGACCTAAAAAGTTAGACCTAGGGTTTTTAGGTCTAATGTGGGTTAGATCTAAAAAATTGGGTTTAAGTTAGACTTGATTAAGACCTAGAGTTAAACTTAATTAGGTTGAGTCAAATTATGAACCTATTGGGCTAGACTTAAGTTAAGTTAAGCCTAATCCAGGTTTAGGCTCAAATTGGGCTAACCCTAGGTCATTAAGGGCAACCTCGTGGTTACAGGTGGTAACCATGTTGTTGATCCCATAAAACCAAGGTCCTAGGGTTGATTTAGTGATTTATATTAAGTTTTAGGGACAATTTGGGCTACAAGGTAAAATTTCAATTTTACATTTTTAACACTTGTTAGTTTTCATTTTTAAATTTTCGAAGGTGAAAATTACTTTTTTAGGGATTAATCTTATCATCCTAAATTTTCTTGTTGATCTCCATTTTTATTTTTCATTTTNTGGTAACCATGTTGTTGATCCCATAAAACCAAGGTCCTAGGGTTGATTTAGTGATTTATATTAAGTTTTAGGGACAATTTGGGCTACAAGATAAATTTTCAATTTTACATTTTTAACCCTTGTTAGTTTTCATTTTTAAATTTTCGAAGGTGAAATTACTTTTTTAGGGATTAATCTTATCATCCTAAATTTTCTTGTTGATCTCCATTTTTATTTTTCATTTTTTTTATTTTATATAATTATTTTTCAAATAATTATAAATTTGGTAGGAAATTAGTTATTTATATTTTAGGGAAGGCCCCTGACTTTGGAAAAATCAGGAAATGTTCCCAAGGATGGGGGCAATCCCTTAAATTTTCATATTTTTTTGGGTTTATATTTAATTTTTAATAATTTAAATATTCTATGAAGTATTTAATTAATTAAAATTAAATATAATTTAATTATTTCCAATTTTATTTTTATTATTTTTCCCTCTGTTCATTAAGTTTAAGGGTATTTTTGTTTTAGTTTTTTGTTTTTTTACATCAAATTATGAATTTTTAAAGTTTTATTTAATTTTCTACATTTAATTAATTTGGAAAACCCCGAATTATCTATATAAACATGCGGCACTCACGTCAACCTCGGTGTCGTCGAAAGTTTGCATGTCTTCCTCCAGTTGGATGCGCTTTCCAAGTTCGCGCTGAGGTGGCCAACAATTTGGTGTTCTCCTCCCCCGCGCTTCGGTGGTTCGACTCGATCTGCATCGTCTATTTTCAATACACGGAAATGGACGGCATCAATTCATCTTCCATATGGGACTAAAAACCGAGAACCATCAACGAGGGACAACCAGTCTGATCGAATGATACAGGGCTAGACTGGTCATATGGTANCTCGCGCTGAGGTGGCCAACAATTTGGTGTTCTCCTCCCCCGCGCTTCGGTGGTTCGACTTGATCTGCATCGTCTATTTTCAATACACGGAAATGAACGGCATCAATTCATCTTCCCTATGGGACGAAAAACCGAGAACCATCAACGAGGGACAACCAGTCTGATCGAATGATACAGGGCTAGACTGGTCATATGGTATTGTTCGATTCTGGCATTTGGTCTAGTCGGGTGATCGTTTGAGTCATCCAACGAGGGACGATCGATCGGATTGAATGATACCGGGTGACTGATTGAGCCGATTATTGTAGGCGTTCGAGCCGACCGACATCAAGTGACTGATTGAGACATCCAATGAAGGACCACTAATCGGACTGAACAATATCGGGTTGTTGTTCAAGCCGACTACGGTGACCAACCAAAGAATGGTGGTAAATAAAAAAAAATTCAGAAAATTCATCATTTTTGTGCATCTTTTTNCGAGACATCCAATGAAGGACCACTAATTGGACTGAACAATATCGGGTTGTTGTTCAAGCCGACCACGGTGACCAACCAAAGAATGGTGGTAAATAAAAAAAAATTCAGAAAATTCATCATTTTTGTGCATCTTTTTAAATAATGGCACGCATATGGAAATGAAGATGGCCACATGTAAATTTGAGAATGAACCTAAGCACATTTTAATGGCAAGTTGAACCGCTCTTAACGATCTCTCATAAGTCTTATGGTTAGGATGAAGTAGTGTAGCTACCGTTCATTACAGATTGTAACGAAGGGCCTACCTTTAATTGTCTGGCAAAAATATGAAAGTTATTACCATGAGAGAAAACTGTTAAGAAATGAAGTTTTCTTATGGGCATGGCCTTTGCGAGCTAGGGAATAAGGGATCAAGAGAATCTTTCATTCTCTAGGTCGAAAAGGTTGCTTCAACACCTTCATCAAGAGGGAAGCCACCAAATAATCATGGGATTATCGTAATCCCAACCGAATGAGTTTATGAACTATGGCTTAGGAAAATCTCATGAATTTGTAAGGCATCACAAAAGAAAGCTCCTTAAGTTTGCAGCTTCCCTCTAACATAAAACCTAGACTGAAATCTCTAACATAAAGACCTAAGTGGCTTGCTAAAGAAGAAGTAAAACAAACTTTACAGGGGTTATAACTTCATGATGGTTGGAGAAGCATTCTTTTTGCTTGATCCAAACACCAACTTTGCAACGATGAAGATGAAGATAGCTTCATCTTTTCTCCAAAGAAGCAAAAACCCTCCTTTTTAAATGAGAATTGAAGCTTTCCTCGAAGAAGCTCCTCCAAAGGCTTTGTCACGGTCCCCTAAGAAAGTAGTGGAGCAAGGAAGAAGAAGGATGAATAAGGAAAAGAATAAAGGAATGAGAAAGAAGACCACCCAAGCCCCAATGCACGTCGAAGGACTCTATGAATTCCTTTTAACCATGGAAGGCTTTTGAATGGATGACGCATGGTCTTAAAACACTGAGGTGGGCAATAGATGTGTCATATGTCAAAACTAATGCCACCCAACAGTGAACTCTCCCAGGTAAGGTCCAATCGTTACCAACCCTAGTTTAGTGCCCAAAACACTTACCTAGAGTTCCTAATGAATGTTTTGGAATAAAAAACACCGTAAATAATTGAACTATAGTCTCATAGCATTCAAATGGACATCCCTTACATGTGAGATAAAAAATGGATTCCAACACTCTGATCAAGCTTGAGTAAGAATAAAATTAAGTGAATTAGGCTTAAAATTTATCTAAAAAGCTTGAATCAACTTTGAATCATGCATGAACAAGTATTTTGTAAACATGGATGATCTTGAACATCCTCGTACTTGACTCAACTTGATTTGTTTGTAGCCCTATTACATGTTTTAAACTAGTAGAATACGCTATATAACTTTTATGAATGCCTTAATTATTTCATGATCATAATATATATTAAATATATCTTTAATATGCTCCTAAACTTGGTCATCATGATCATTCTTAAGGGTAAAAAATAATCATTTATTTTTAATAGATATTTAATACTCTCCTTAGACATGTCTCCTTAAGCATGTTTAATGGTCGAGTTATATTCTCTCTCCAACAAGACTATTCACACTCTTATCATAACTGAATAATTAATTGTTAATTGAAAGATCATCAAAGACTTCTTTATCTTTGTAAAATTTTGTGAAATAAATGAAAATATTTTAAGTTGTTGCCTCCAAAAATTTTTTAATGTACATTGAATATTAGGAGTAGATTTTGATCCATTATAAGATATTTTTTTGAACACATTCATTTTATACCTTCTATTTTTCATTAATGTCAGTAGTATGAGAGACAATTTAATTTTATGTTGATCTAATTCATTTAGTGGAATACAAATTTTCTGCTTATGGCCCATCAAAGCATATTGTGTTCCATTCATAATGAAAGGAAATATTATCAATGATGGATCTAGTCACAAAATAATGGTTTTAAAACTTAGGGTCTACATTATTGCAAATTTTTTATGTGCCCAATATGGGTAGGAAATGACTTATTTTATTTTATGTACAAATATAGGGGCAAACTCTTATGGTTTGCTACATCCTAAAAGGTGTCATCCTCTAAGAAAACTCCCAATTAAAATAATGACTCTCATATTTCAATAGATTTTAAAGTTTAATTATCACGGTTGATATTTTAGAATTTCAATTGAAGTTGATCAAACATGCAAACACTTCTTATGTGGAGCAAACAGAAGAAAAATAGAAAGTATTAGACACTAAAATGTTTAGTGGTGCTTGAGAATATTCTATAATTGGGCTTAAGTTTTAGAAAATAAAATTAATTTCTAGTTTAAGTGGTTCATTTTATTAGCTAGTTTCAGTTTGTATTCCAATGATATAAGATTGTAGAAATGCCTAGGAGGTGAGGNCTGGTGCTTGAGAATATTCTATAATTGGGCTTAAGTTTTAAAAAATAAAATTAATTTCTAGTTTAAGCGGTTCATTTTATTAGCTAGTTTCAGTTTGTATTCCAATGATATAAGATTGTAGAAATGCCTAGGAGGTGAGGGCTTATCTTGTAACAAGGAATTCATAAGGTACCTCATAACATAAACTCAAGTGAGCATGCCCGCCCCGGGTCACTGTCTTGCGGTATACCCTCTTTTCGAGCCCCTGTCGCTAAGGCATGCCCACCTTCGGGTCACTGCCCTACCGGCATACCTTCTTTCCGGGCCACTGCTGTCACAGCATGCCCACCTTCGGGTCACTTTCTTACCGGCATACCCTCTTTTTGAGTCGCTGCCATCACGGCATGCCCACCTTCGGGTCACTGTCTTACCGACATACTCTCTTTTTGGGCCTCTGTCGCTACGACATGCTCATTCCTGCGAGTCACTGCCTTCATGGCATACTCTTTATCACTACTTAAATATTTTTTATTTGCTCGCATTTGCATTTGCNGCCTCTGTCGCTACGACATGCTCATTCCTACGAGTCACTGCCTTCATGGCATACTCTTTATCACTACTTAAATATTTTTTATTTGCTCGCATTTGCATTTGCATGCTTGCAAGGATAGCAAGCCAGGCTTGTTAGGAGAGTGACCCTGTGTTGGTCGCGATGCCTTAACTAGCATTGCTTGCTGGGTTGTTCCCAGTGAGCAATGCAAGTTAAGTCATCGGGATTGACAGGAGTATGACTGTGCTAAAGATCTAATAGATCTAACTTGTGTCACTGCTCTTCATGACACCCTTTAGATCCTTCAAATCATTAGAATGGGGCCAGTATGACGACCCCGTCAAAATCATACCATCCCAGACTTATCCCGCACTTAGATACTAGGTTGATGCACTTTTCGTTAGATAGTGTGCTAGACAAAGATTTAGGGTGCTAGGTAGTCTTTTTGATGTTTGACTATTGTTCTCTGTTGGATTGGTTACCCTAGTCAGATATCTTTTTTTTACATTATGCTTGTTGGTGTGACAGCATGTTGCATATGTGTGGTAGCGTGTTAGGGTGTTTTTTCTGCATGGAGACATGCCTATTTATATGCACACACACACAGGTACCGCTCTGGGGGAGCAAATAATGATTTCTGACCCTTTTGCTTGCAGTTGTTATTAGCTCCCCCACTTTTAATGCATGACTCATGATACGCTATGTGCATGTGACTTTTACCGCTAACACTTGTTTTTATGCAGGATTTAGTTTTTTTTTCTTTTTCCTATGTACTTTTTAGAGTCTAAGAAAGTTCTGTAGTAGAAATAAGATACGGGCACAGATTCCGGTGTGTTAAAGCGCGAGAACCACATGGAGCGACCAGGAGCAGATGCTCGTGCCTCGTATCTTAATTCTGCATTTTATATTAATGCATAGAATTAAGACCGGACATGTATATACGGAGTCCGGCCGCCTTTTTTCTTTTTTGGGATATATTACCGACCCAGTGGCACCGGTCTGTTTATTATTTTGATTTGGCTTGTTTTATTTTTTTGCGTCATGTTGCATGTCTGCACTTGCATGTGTTTTCTTTGTTTTTTTCTGTGATTTATTTGGGATTTCACGATATAACATAGGCTCTTTAAGATTTAAATTCCTAAATTTCTATAAAATACTAAATAAAATATTCAAAATAATTAAAATTTAGAATTAAAATATTCAGGATCTANTCGGACATGTATATACGGAGTCCGGCCGCCTTTTTTCTTTTTTGGGATATATTGCCGACCCAGTGGCACCGGTCTGTTTATTATTTTGATTTGGCTTGTTTTATTTTTTTGCGTCATGTTACATGTCTGCACTTGCATGTGTTTTCTTTGTTTCTTTCTGTGATTTATTTGGGATTTCACGATATAACATAGGCTCTTTAAGATTTAAATTTCTAAATTTCTATAAAATACTAAATAAAATATTCAAAATAATTAAAATTTAGAATTAAAATATTCAAGATCTAAAAATTGACAACTTTTACTTTCCTGCATATATTAATAGGGCCTTCACACTATTTAGGACTGCTCTAGATAACTGCATTCATATTTGAATGTCGTGAGGAGAAGTCCCCGTGCTTCTCCAATCTGACTAGCCTAACATACTCTTGTATAGGTGGTTGTCTAGTGCTCCCAGGATGTTAGAAGGCTCTCTGACCCAGACGGGATATAAGTTGTTTTGTNTCACAATATTTAGGACTGCTCTAGATAACTGCATTCATATTTGAATGTCCTGAGGAGAAGTCCCCGTGCTTCTCCAATCTGACTAGCCTAACATACTCTTATATAGGTGGTTGTCTAGTGCTCCCAGGATGTTAGAAGGCTCTCTGACCCAGACGGGATATAAGTTGTTTTGTTTGGAGTGTTTCCAGCATTGTAGCTGAACCTCCACTTCTCTTTCTTTCCTGAGGCATCCTTGCTATCTCGGCAGGTATAAGTCCCACCTCTTTGAGCTCCAGCTTGTAGTCATAAGATAGAGTTTCCTTCTTTTGACCTTAGGGCTACCGAGGTTCCCGTGGATGATGCAATTCAAGGATTGCTGACCGAAGATTTCAGGACGTGTTGGATCGACTACCTTCACGATCAGGTAGACTTAGGGTCTTAGTAGCTGTGTATGACGGGTCCGTGATACCTCGACCTAGTTACCTCTACCTTTTAGGATCACTCTACCTTCTTTTTTGTTGAGCCCCTTTGAGCCCTGTCGCTCCTTGACCTCATTGATATCACCTTGACGACCTGATGCCGATGAGCTGCCGCCCGTTTGGGATACGACTATTTATCCTCTGCCCTTTGGCCCGGACGTGCTTTGACATATTGGAATAGAGTTATTAACAATAGTAAAACTCTTAATGAAACTCAAACTAATTATACAACAACTGAAAAAGAGTTATTANAGCTACCGAGGTTCCCGTGGATGATGCAATTCAAGGATTGCTGACCGAGGATTTCAGGACGTGTTGGATCGACTACCTTCACGATCAGGTAGACTTAGGGTTTTAGTAGCTGTGTATGACGGGTCCGTGATACCTCGACCTAGTTACCTCTACCTTTTAGGATCACTCTACCTTNGGATTTAGGGTGCTAGGTAGTCTTTTTGATGTTTGACTATTGTTCTCTGTTGGATTGGTTGCCCTAGTCAGATATCTTTTTTTTACATTATGCTTGTTGGTGTGACTGCATGCTGCATATGTGTGGTAGCGTGTTAAGGTGTTTTTTCTGCATGGAGACATGCCTATTTATATGCACACACACACAGGTACCGCTCTGGGGGAGCAAATNGTCGTGAGCCCGATGTAACCAGTGCTTACTCTGGTTGACCCAACATCATTCCATCATTAAACGTATGTTGATCCCCTATAAAATAAGGTTTCAATCTATGTTCATTAACTTTAAAGATTTTCTCAAACTTAGGATATTTAGTATCCCAGCTCCATAAGAATAAACTTTAATCACAATAAATGGGCCCATCCACCTGAACTTAAGTTTGCCTGGAAATAATCTTAACCTTGANGTCTATGTTCATTAACTTTAAAGATTTTCTCAAACTTAGGATATTTAGTATCCACAGCTCCATAAGAATAAACTTTAATCACAATAAAAGGGCACATCCACCTGAACTTAAGTTTGCCTGGAAATAATCTTAACCTTGAATTATATAGCAAAACTTGTTGCCCTAGCTAAAAATTTTTAATAAGAATCCTTCCATCATGTCACATATCCATCTTTTCTTTATAAATTTTGGCACTTTCATAAGATTCATTCCTTATTTCTTCAAGCTCATTTAATTGTAACAATCTTTTCTGACCAGCTTCTTTCAAATTATAATTGAACTCTTTAATCGCCCAATATGCCTTATGCACAAGTTCAACTGGTAAGTGACAAGCTTTTCCAAATATTAGCCTATATGGGGACATTCCTATAGGAGTTCTGTATGCAGTCCTATAAGCCCACAAAGCATAGTTAAGTTTGACTGACAAATTCATTTTTTTTGGATTCACAGATTTTTCCATAATTCTTTTAATTTCTCGATTGGATAATTCAGCCAAACCACTTATTTTTGGATGATAAGCAATAGCAATCCTATGATTTATATGATATTTATTTAATAATTTCTCCATTATGNTGACAAATTCATTTTTTTTGGATTCACAGATTTTTCCATAATTCTTTTAATTTCTCGATTGGATAATTCAGCCTTTTGGATGATAAGCAATAGCAATCCTATGATTTATATGATATTTATTTAATAATTTCTCCATTATGGCATTTTTAAAATCACTTCCCCCATCAGTAATGTCAACTCTTGGCATCCCAAATCTACAAAATATATTAGTTTTAAAAAATTTTGCAACACTTCGAGCATCTCATCGAGGTAAAGCAACAACTTCTATCCATTTAGATATATAGTCCACTGCTAACAGAATATATAAATTTCCAAAAGATGATATAAATGGTTCCATGAAATCTAATCCCCAAACATCAAATATTTCAACTTCTAGCAAATAATTGAGGGGCATCTCATTTCTTCTAGAAATATTGCTTACTCTTTGACATCTATCACAAGGTTTGATATAAGAATTAACATCTCTAAAAATTGTAGGCCATAAAATCTAGATTGAAAAATTTTGTATGTTTTTTTTTCAACACCAAAATGTCCCCTAAAATCAGAATTATGAAATTTTTGGATAATCTCATAAGTTTCTTNTCAACACCAAAATGTCCCCTAAAATCAGAATTATGAAATTTTTGGATAATCTCATAAGTTTCTTCTAATGGTACACATCTTTAAATAATCAGATCCTATCCTTGGTTATATAAAAATTGGTCATCCCAAAAATAAGTCTTAACTTCAGAAATAAATTTCTTCTTCTGTTNAGGGATTGAAAATCAAATTGTTGATCATTTGTTCAGGCTTGACTTAAAAAAACCACTCTGTTTTGAAAATGAAATTAATAAACATTTTCTAGATGAAAAATTGTTCACTATTAGTGAGTNCTTAAAAAAACCACTTTGTTTTGAAAATGAAATTAATAAACATTTTCTAGATGAAAAATTGTTCACTATTAGTGAGTGGTGTGTTTCGTGGTATGCCAACACCGTGAACTTTATTGTTAGTGATATTATACCCTATGGAATGACATATCAACAGAAGAAGAAATTTATTTCTGAAGTTAAGACTTATTTTTGGGATGACCAATTTTTATATAACCAAGGATAGGATCTGATNACAAAGTCATAACTCTCATAACCTTCATGACTTTGAAGTTTATCGAAACCAAATGATTCTTAAGAGAAGAGTTTAAGCCAGGAAGATGATAATTTACTTCTTTTAAGCCCAAAATTGAGGATGATTTGATTATTTGATATGAATGCACATTATTTAAAATTAAAACTTTGATGGCCACCATTTCACCCATTATGATTGTTAAAGGCTTGGTAGTGACCGACCTATGCTCGATATCTCAACTCAATTGATTGGATTTAGAAAATGATATTACTGGAAATCAAGATCAATAAACTCTACAAGCCTGACTTTAATTGTGGGCACCATAATCTTTAAATGACCTAAACTTGCCTCAAGGGAACTCACACACATAACTCTTAAATGAAACATCAATTGGCTAGTCGAGTATCCTATCCTTGGGACAATTAAATTGTCAAGTTTCACTGAGCAATAGGGTAGTCACACTTCAACCTTAAATAATTAATGGAACAATATGATAAGNACATTTTACTTTAATTTGAAATTTTTGGAAATCGTGAATTGGTGCCTAAACGCCACATCTCGCGCTTAAGCGCGAGCAAACCCAAGAGGCAAGCACTTATGTGCCACTTACCCGCGCTTAAGCTCCGGTTCACGAAAACTGGTTCGCGAACGGTTAAAAGTGAATTTTTGAGCCAGAAATCGCCATTTTTAACGCCACCGTCACCTTCTTCCTCTTGAGTTCATGATTTTTGAGGGCTAGGGCACATCTAAAGTAAAGATTTCTTGGTGGAATCAAGTGAAATTTGCTAGAACCAAGTTCTTTAAGGTAAGGCTTTACTTCTATGTAATAATTTTGAATTTTCACCATGTATTTTGAGCACATTTGGAGAAATTCAAAAATTCACTATTCATGGTGAAAATGAAGAAAAATCTATGGAAATTGCATGGGAAGTTTAGTTTTTTTGCTTTTGGAAGTTTAGTTAGTGATTTAAACTTAATTTTTGAAGTTATTGTTGGAATTTATCAAATTTGTAGAATGGCACCAAGAATGAAGAGGAGCAAAGGCAAAGCCCTTTTCGATTCGAGTAAATTTGTTAGTTCAAAAGCTCAAGATCCGTATAGTGATGCGTTGCAATCACGCAAACTGATTCAGGAGCAATGTTTTAGAAATCCGGGTGAAGATGTAGAAGATTTAGGGTCTGTTTAGCGCAGCTGTTGATTATTTATAATCTGTTGATAAGTAGATTATTCTAATAATCTAATAATCTGCAGATTATTAGAATATTTTGACTTGTTGTTTAGGGTAGCTTATTCATAATAACTTATTTGTGGTTAAATGACATTCATGCCCCTGTCTAATAAAAATATTTGGGGCAGCTTATTGGTAGAACAGAAGCATATAGTGCAGAAGGATACGATCATCACAGATTAGTTCTAAAAGATGACATACAGTTCTCACACCCTCATGAGAAATATTAAAATATTTAATTTCAGACTCTGACTACGTCTGTCCTCATCTGCACTGTCAACCTGAGAAAACACTGGATTCCCATGCCTGCTGGCATGAGTGCTGGCAGTGTAATATTTGGTACTATCAGCCCATCGGAAGAAACCACAACGAGCTGAAACACCCTTGGCACAACCGTAAAACTGCCTCCTAAAGCTATGAGACTAACATGACGTGAGCAACGCAGACGGTAGTCCACAATAACACAAAATACCTCTGTCTGTAACTGATATCCTAGAAGTCATGTTGGTATAGCTGCAAAAAAAAAGAATCAAAGTCAGCTCAAGATCTTTTAAAAAAAACCAAAATTAAATGCATATGAATATAAACTTATAATCTTATTAAAGAAAGACTTGGTAGATCAGCAACCACAGATTGCATCTGTGATAGACTCTCTTAAAGCAATCATAGAAGCCAACCCTTCACCAACATAATCTCCAAATTCATTAGAGTCTATATCATCCTCAGGTAATGAATGCCCACCCACAATTCCCGGAGGTTGCTCGAAAACATTCAGTTCATTATTGTCAGCCATACTGAAGTCTGCATCCGATCGTGAGGAATGTCTTCAGATGAAGTTATGTGAATATTTCTGAACCTTATTGGATGGCCACAAAGCATTTCACCAACCCATTTATCTCCAACAAAGGTGGATGTCATGCAGAGAATGCGAGCAGTGCTATGTCGGTAATAATCCAACAACAATATCGCAACGGTTGTAGCAAATGTCATTCTCCTATGACGCTCACGCTGCGGATCCATCCTAAATGATTTAAAATGTAAACATAATGAGTCCATAATAAGAAATGCCTACAACACTAATTAATATATAAGAGATTACAAATATTTTATAAAAAAAAGACTACATATGTAGAAGGTCTAAACATAATGAGTTCAAAACATATAACACTCAACTTATAAATAAAAGGCTACATATGTAGAAGGTAAAAATATATAAAAAAAGAGTACANTATAAAAAAAAGACTACATATGTAGAAGGTCTAAACATAATGAGTTCATAACATATAACACTCAACTTATAAATAAAAGGCTACATATGTAGAAGGTAAAAATATATAAAAAAAGAGTACATGATTCAAAGTTCCAAATATTTAAAAAAAATGACATAAGTAGAAGTTCAATTAGTGCAACAAATACATATACAATCCACAAAAAAAAATCATTCATCGAACAAAANCATTTAAAAAAACGACATAAGTAGAAGTTCAATTAGTGCAACAAATACATATACAATCCACAAAAAAAAAATCATTCATCGAACAAAACCCACAAAAAATTCGTGACGCAATTCTGGCTCTAGCGCCATGAATATTTTCATTCGAGTTGAATCCTCAAGTTTTTTCACACATTGTGCGTGAAATCGCCTATCGTCCACAACTTCAGGAATAGTACCCAAAAGCCTCAGACAGTAATATGTTAGCATCAGAAATAGGTGGAGCTGCAAAAGCTTCAATTAAACGATCGAAGGAGGTGTTCACAAAATGTCGCTTCTCTTTATTTTTCTTAGCAATCCTGTGCTTCTTTAAAATTGTGCTGGACTCCCCCATATCCCTCTGGTTAATGCTAAGCACTTCTTCATCAGGTGTCGATGGCTCAAGTGTGAATTCATCTGGTATCCCTGTAAAACCGCTTTCACTAGGGTTGAAAGCAAACTTTCCCGTTGCGACAACCCATTTAAACATTACGTCCAGTTTTCTTCAAATTACGGCTCAATTACGCACTGTTTATAATTTTTTTGTTGCAGGTACCGCCTGTAATATAACATTTAGAGGGAATAGTTAGGCAAATATAATTAGAGAGAATAATTTGGGNACGGCTCAATTACTCACTGTTTATAATTTTTTTGCTGCAGGTACCGCCTGTAATATAACATTTAGAGGGAATAGTTAGGCAAATATAATTAGAGAGAATAATTTGGGAATCTAATAATTCATGGATTAGATATAAAATTACCTCTAATTTTTTGGAGCATCAATTGTCCTTTTAATTGGATCCCAACCCAAACCAGTAGATCCATGTTTCAACTCCTTCCAGATTTTCCATTCATTCTTTAATTGGTCTCATTTGTTTTTAAATTTAAGCCTCTCGTAATCCCTGTCAGTCAATTCTTTGAATCTCTTAACAATGTTTTGTCACCCTTTCTTGTTAAAATACGTTATTGGCATGTTCCCAAGTTCTAATTCTTTTATACAAAGATTGCAAAAAAATATTTGTAGTTTCTTTATCCCACATTGCGGACGGGCTCACTTCAACCGTTTTAGACATGATGAAACTATAGGCAACAAATGAGAATAAAAAAGTTTTTAATTTTGAATCTCAATAGAATTGNTATTTATAGTTTCTTTATCCCACATTGCGGACGGGCTCACTTCAACCGCTTTAGACATGATGAAACTATAGGCAACAAATGAGAATAAAAAAGTTTTTAATTTTGAATCTCNGAATTGAAAATACCATGTTTGTACTGGAGACTAAGGTATTGGAGTTCATGCACATCATGAGCATATTGGATGCCAATTAAAAATGTAATTTAGCCACACTAGTTATATAGAGGAGGCAGATAAGGAGATATTTCTTAAGCAAAAGTAGATTGAAGAAGATTGCATCAGAGCACGACACCACCGTTTGTTTTATCAACTTTATATTCTAGTTACCTCAGGAGAGACTAATGAAAGACCTGAATTTGTTCCTTCTAATGAAGAATGGAATTAAGTTTTATGTTAAGGTTATGTTTTTGTGTGTTTAAAGACGTTGTCTTTAAGTGTTTTAGTTTTAAAGACCTGATTTTAGTGTTTGTGTTACTTAGGTGTTTAATTGTGAAAGATTGTTAAGTGTTTGTATTTAGGATAATTTTCTCATCCAAGACTATTTGGAATGAGAACTAAGTGTTTAAATGTAATTGTACTTGTTTTTGAATTAATATAAGTTTGTTTGTGTGAGATTTTGTGTTGTTTTAACCTTGAACTGAAATAGTTATTAAGGAGAATTTTGAGATAAAAGAGAGTTACAGGAAGTTGAAAATACTCAATTAAGTGCTATGAGACCATTTAGGGTTGGTTTACTTAGGCAAATAGTGCATTTTACTTTAATTTAAAATTTTTAAAAATCGTGCACTGGTGCCTAAGAACCACATATCGTTCTTAAGTACAAGAAAACCTGAGAGGCAGGCGCCTAAGTGCCACTTACACGCACTTAAGCGTCGGTTCACGAAAATCGATTTGTGAACGGTTAAAAGTGAATTTTTGAGCCAGAAATCACCATTTTTAACGCCACTATCACCTTCTTCCTCTCGAGTTCATGATTTTTGACGGCTAGAGCACATTTAAAGTGAAGATTTCTTGGTGGAATCAATTGAAATTTGCTATATCCAATTTCTTTGAGGTAAGAGCTTTACTTCTATGTAAAAATTTTGGATTTTCAACATGTATTTTGAGAACATTTGGAGAAATTCAAAAATTCACTATTTATGGTGAAAAATGACAAAAAATCTGTTGAAATTGTATGGGAAGTTTAGTTTGTGGTTTTGGAAGTTTAGTTTAGTGATTTAAACTTTATTTTTGAAGTTATTGTTGGAATTTATCAAATTTGTAGAATGGCACCAAGAATGACGAGGAGCAAAGGCAAAGCCCCTTTCGATTCGAGTAAATTTGTTAGTTCAAAAGCTCAAGATTGGTATAGTGATGCATTGCAATCATGCAAACTGATTCAGGAGCAATGTTTTAGAAATCTGGGTGGAGATGTGGAAGATTTAAATGTTCGTCGATAGTGGAACAATTCTATTGTTTCTCTGTTGTGGCAGTTATATCTGCTATGAGGGAGTTCTATGCAAATCTCCCTAAATCTGAAGAAAATCGAATCATGGTTCGAGGGACGTTGATACCTTTTTTGCCAAAGGTAATCAACTTGTTTTACCATTTAACACTGGATACATTATGTTTTTTTATGTAAATTATAGTCCTACTGAAGCAGAATTAGACGAGACTATTTCTTACTTCACTAATGAAAGGAGAGTTAACTTCCCAATTTCAAAGTTATGTGCACCTTCAAAGGCCTGGCACTATTTCATTTCTGCTCGTCTGCTTCCGAACAATCATTTCAGTGAAGTGACTAAAGAAAGAGTGACATTGAACTATTTTATTCAAGAGGGAAAGCTCATCAACATTGGAGCTTTGATCTGTCAGACTATCATCAGTTCTGCTACAATTGTTACAACTGCAAATCTGTGATTTACTTCCTTGACTTTTTCTTTGTGTGAACAAGCTAAAGTTAAATATGATAACAGAAAGGAAGTGTTATTACCTCTAAAGCCCATCACTAAGGTGAATGTGAAGACTTATTCAGAGCATTCAATTTTTGGCTAAAGAGGAGGATTTTCCAGAACCTATGGAATGGAGACGTCTGCTGATTCTACCTCTACTGCTTCTACATCTAGACCATCTACCTTACGTGCTTCTACATCTTAGGTGTCTACTGATACCCAAGACGAGTTATTACAGAAGATGATGGATAATATCAATATTATTGCTGATAAGGTACAAAATTTAGAGCGTTTTGCAGATCATATTGATAAGTATAATAGGATAAAGAGTGATTATGAAGAGAAATTCCAATCATCTTTGGAGAGCCTGATTAGAGGTGACCCAGGAGTGCAATTTCCTCCATATTCTCGATATCCTGATTATGAGCCTGCATAAAAGTGGTATAGCGATGATTCTGAGGATGAGTAGGATTGAGATATTTTTATGTTTCTTTATGTTGAAGACTATGTGATGTAGTACTGCTACATTTATTTTGTGTTGATTTAGACTATGTACTATGTTATGTTTAGGACATTTTATATTGTTATTGTGATGTTGTGTTTTGTTAGTGGCCTGCTTTAACATTTTAGGGTAGTAACTATTGATGTGTGTTTTTTACTGCTTTAGTTAGATTAGGATTGAACTTGATTCTATGTCTTTTGAAAAGTTTAAAAATCTAGCTAACTTAGATCTTAAATTTAAATTTCTGAAATTGCTACCCTATATTTTTCACTTATCATGTTAGTTTGTTTGTTTTTATGCTGAGATCATGAAATCAAGTTAGTGTGTTAGTTTGCTTTTATATTTATACCCACTGCTTAGAGTCTATTGGACCTCTACATGTAAAATTAAAATGAAAATATAGAAAATTTGATCAAAAATTAATTTTACTTATGTTTTTAGTTTAATACTTGTATTATTAGGGTTTAAAAATTCCTATTAGTATGTTATTATAACTTTTCATTCCTTCATATATATATATCTGATGCTAAAATATTTAATCTATTAAAAATTTAAGTTTGTGGGGATGAAAAATATTTTTAAAATTGGAATTTTATTTGTTCTCAAATGTGCTACAAGTAAAGTTGATTTGAAAAGAAAAAAATTGATTATGTATAGGAAGTTATATTAGAGAAGTAAAATTTGATTTTAGAAATGAGTACGAAAATTTAGTTAAAATTTTTTGTAATGAAGAAAAATGTTTAAGCTAAAAAGTTTTTAGATGAGAAAATGATTAATATAAGTAATTATCTTTAGAAAGAAAAATTATATTTTTGAAAAATTTAGATAATTTAGACTTTTTTTTAATACTTAAATTTCTTTTATTAAAATAATTTTCAAAACTATTATTATATTTATAAGTAAAAGTATTATATCAAGATTTTGCTTTTGGAAAGGAGAAATGGAATTCAAAATCATTAAAGGCCTATCTAGATATAGTAATCATTGCCTGAAATAAAAATGGAAAAAAAGAAAGAAAAGAAAAAAAAAAGAAAAAAGAGAAAGAAAAGAAAAAGAAAAAGAAAAAAAATTAGGACGTAGAAGCTTGAGGATTAGTGCCTAATTAAAAATTGGTTCTACATTTGATCTTTTTAAAGTATAAGACTTGAGAAACTCTTAAGCTTATAAATATAATATAGTAAGTAAAAATATTTTTAATGAAAATTTTTAAGTGCACATAATGAAAGAACTAAATTCTAAATTTGGAAAAACTACAATATATTTCTGAATTAGATAGAAACTCATATTTTTCTCTTTCTTAACATTAAGAATTCTAAACCTTAAGTTGGTTTCATTTACTGAATATTTTCTTTAAATTAGACTATTATATTTCTAAATTAAAATTTTAGTAACTCTTAAAGAAACTCATATACATATCATACATAGTTTGTTTTTAAAGATTGAAGTGTCACTTGAGGACAAGTAACATTTTAAGTTTGNATTAGGAAGGAGAAGCTTAAGGATTTGTGCCTAAACAAAAATTGGTTCTACATTTGATTTTTTTAAAGTATAAGACTTAAGAAACTCTTAAGCTTATAGATATAATATAGATAGTAAAATTATTTTTAATGAAAATTTTTAAGTGAAGATTATAAAAGAACTAAATTCTAAACTTTGGAAAATCTACAATATATTTTTGAATTAGATAGAAACTCATATTTTCATTTTTCTTAACATTAAGAATTTCTAAATTTTAAGTTGGTCTCATTTATTGAATATTTTTCTAAATTAGACTATTATATTTCTAAATCAAAATTTTAGTAACTCCTAAAGTAACTCACATATCATACATATTTAGTTTTTAAAGATTGAAGTGTCACTTGAGGACAAGTAACATTTTAAGTTTGGGANACACCTAAAATATATAGTGTTTTTAGACACATTTTTATATCTATTTTTGAGATATTGCGCTTTAATGGGAGATTTTTTTGTATTTTTCTTGCAGATACATGCAAAAAGGGTGAAAAATGCTTAAAGGAGTGAAAAAGGATCAAATTTGGAGTAAAAAATTGAAAAATGTGCAAAAGAGTTTTGGCGCCTAAGTGTCAGATCCGGCGCTTAAGCACCGGTTAAACAGAGAAGGCCGCGCCTCAGCTCCAGAGGCCCCGCGCTTAAGCATCAGTGGCAGTTATTAGATGAGTAAATTCGATTTATGCAAATTTTGAAGAGGTTTTTGAGGCACCCATTGGCTTAATAGGTAGTTATAACCACCATGGACAAAAAATNCGGCGCCTAAGTGTCAGATCCGACGCTTAAGCACCGGTTAAACAGAGAAGGCCGCGCCTCAGCTCCAGAGGCCCCGCGCTTAAGCCTCAGTGGCAGTTATTAGATGAGTAAATTCAATTTCTGCAAATTTTGAAGAGGTTTTTGAGGCACCCATTGGCTTAATAGGTAGTTATAACCACCATGGACAAAAAATATCACGAAAGGATGCATCTCTTGGGAAAATACATCGAATCTAGACATATTTTGAAGAGAAACCAAGNTTGCAGATACAGGTAAAAAAAGGTGAAAAATCCTTGAAGGAGTGAAAAAGGATCAAATTTGAAGCAAAAAGTAAAAAATGTGCAAAAGAGTTTTGGAGCTTAAGCACCAAATTCGGCGCTTAAGCGCCAATTAAAGATAGAAGGACGCGCCTAACTGCCAGAGGCTCCGCGCTTAACAATGAGACTTGTTGTTGGTTTGACAATGATTTTTCTTTTAAACTAAAGTGTGGTTTTTTTTTCTCAATGGATTTTGAGTAGTTTTCTTTATCTTTCTTCTTAAAATGATATGTAATTATGTTTTGGATGGAAGTTGTGGAAAGTATTGATCTTCAATGATGGAAGAAATTGTGTTGATTTAAATTCATACACTTCATTTACTTCTTAATTTGGCCAATCCAGATGTTAAAATTTGTTGTGGTAACATGTAAGAACCGGGCTAGTATTGTCTCAGTCAATAATTGGAAAGAATCACATGAGGTAGTATGAATGAGAATGTAGTTCATATGATTGAGTGTAAATAAATAGGAAAATAATCATTGAAGGGTGTAGAGTTAGAGGACTTTAAAGTGACAGGTTAAAGCCCACAACTTGGTTTATTATTTTAGGTTTTGATACGAGATGTTAGCCCCTAGGTGGAGGGAATCGAAGGAACTATAGAGTGGGAGCTAGTATCTTCTCTACCTAGCTGGTCTTCGGAACTATTCAAACTTTAAATTAGCCAATGTTCTTTATAGCATCTCTAGTAAGGGTAAAAAATGTTTTTTATTTGGCACAACACAATTTGCATACTTTCACAACAGAATTCCTATACTTATTACTGATTCACTATAGATTAACCAATGTTCTTTATAGCATCTCTAGTAAGGGTAAAGAATATTATTGCTCCTATTTGGTAACACAATATGCATACTTCCACAACAGAATTCATATACTTATTACTGATTTATAACAAAAAGAAAGATATTTTCATATTTAGTTCTTTTCTTCTAAAAAAACTCTAGTTATCTTTTTAAATTGTTATTATTCTTTCAAAATATTGAAAATACCAAAAAAATTTAAATTTTTATTACTGCAAAAATCATCTTTAGTTTAGATAATTATTTTCTTATTAAAAATGTAAAGTTTGTTGTTCAATAGTGCATATTGTGTATTCTCCCTGTGGGTTTAATATTCAGGTCTTAATCAAAAAGTCCTATATTACTTGATAATGATATGTATACTTGCGTAGTCCGACAAATATACATTAAAAGTTAAACTCTTATTTTTCTTCAGGATCAAGTTTTTGGTTTTGTTGCAAAGTAAGGAAATATAAGTGAAATATAATCTGAATTATTATTGTATTGTGCATATCAGCAGTATCCAGGGATCAGGGATCAGCCTCTAACTTCTGATTCCCTCCTTTTGAGGTTGGTCCCTAACTTCTGATCCTCTTTTTGAAATTTGATCCTTAAATTTCAATTCTCATTTCGAAATCAATCCCTAGCTTCTAATTCCCTCTCTTTGAGGTTGGTCTCTAACTTCTGATCCTCTTTTTTTAGATTTGATACATAAATTTCAATTCTCAATTTAGAATCAGTCCTTAACTTCTGATTCCCTCCTTTCGAGTTCTGTTGCTAACTTTTGATCCTCTTTGAAGATTGATACTTAAATTTTAATTCTCATTTTGGAATCAGTCCCTAACTTCTGATTCCCCCTTTTTGTGGTCGGTCTCTAACTTTCAATCCTTATTTGGAGATTGATACTTAAACATCAATTCTTATTTTAAAATCAGTCCCTAACTTTTGATTCCCTCATTTCAAGGTCGGTCCCTAACTTCCAATCCTCTTTTTGAGATTGATCCTTGAACTTCAATTCTCATTTCGGAATTAGTCTCTAACTTTTGATTTCCTCTTTCAAGGTCGATCCCTAACTTTCGATCCTCTTTTAAGATTTGATCCTTAAATTTCAATTCTCATTTTGGAATCAGTCCTTAACTTTTGATTCCCTTCTTTTGGGGTCGGTCCCCAACTTCCGACTCTCTTTTTTTGATTGATCCTTAAACTTCAATTCTCATTTCGGAATTAGTCTCTAACTTCTGATTCCCTCATTTTGAGGTCGGTCCCTAACTTCTGATCCTCTTTTTGAGATTTGATCCTTAAGTTTCAATTCTCATTTCAGAATCAGTCCCTAACTTTTGATTCCCTAGCTTTGAGGTCGGTCCCTAACTTCTGACGCTCTTTTGAGATTAACACTTAAATTTCGACTCTCACCTCGTGTCAATACCTAAATTTTGATTCCTTCCTTTTGAGGTTAGAACCTAAATTCCTACCCTTCTTTTGGGATTGATACCCAAATTTCAATTCCTATCTTGGGGTTAGCATCTACAAACTGATTCCTATCCTCTATAAACACCTGAAACTTGATAATTTGAAACCCACTCTCCAATCCCCAGCGAGAGTTTCTACTCTTTGATTTTGATCAAATACTCACCTGTCATATTCCCCAGCAGAAATAACTAGCACACAAACTCTACACTCCTTTTTAGGCTTGTTGACTTAGGATTCTATGTTGATTTTGTTGATCNGTTGACTTAGGAGTCACTGTTGGTTTTGTTGATCTCATTGATCAACGTCAAAATGCGTGGTGTGTTGATCTAAGGTTAAACATTCCACACCTATTGGGCGTCTGTTTGTTGACCTCACTTTTGGTTGAAGTTTAGTTTTCCCTCTTCAGTTGCCTAAGGTCTAGCCATAAGAATTTCCTATTGACTATTCTTAGAAGACTAGAAAGGAACCCTCACCATTAAAAACTCTAAACTCCTCTTTGCTCAAATTGAAGTTCCACATATTGGTCCTAACCTCTAGCACTTAGTAGGTGGGGTCAGTATAAGGGATCTCAAGAAGAGTCCCCATTGGAATGTTTGACCTAAGAGTTGACTTTGGGTGTTGGTCTGGAGCCGGTTCACTTACTTGCACCCACTTGAACTCACCTATACTCACTCTCACCCACAGTCACTCACAATCCTAAAATCCAAAATTTTTTACTTTGATTGCTTGATTTTTTTGGAGACTAATGTAGATGGTCCCCTAGAACCACTAGCTTATGTTAGGGTTTAGCTAAGACCAGTACATAGAGGACCCAAATAGGGATTCCATTGGTCCATGGATCATAAAAAGTGGTTGGCACCTTAATTCTACCAAAATCTTTAACATGACATTTTGCCCCTAAATCCACCCAAATTACCTAAATGCCCTTGGAACCCTAAATTTCGTCAAAATCCTCAAATTCACCCAAAATACCCAAATTACTTCAAAAAACATTTCAAACTTTTTTAAAATAACCAAATTGCCCAAAAACACCCAAAAATTCCAAAATTGCCAAAACACCCCCAAATTTGCCAAATTTACAAAAGTACCCTTGGCACCCAAAACTTTTCCAAAACCTCCAAAATCACCCCAAATGTCTCCAAAACCAATTTAGACCCTCTAATTGAACCCAAGTTTGCCAATTTAACCATCTTGAGCAAAACCCCCAAATTGCTTTTAAGGGTGGTCCAATTTCCCAAAATTCACCTTAAATGTCCATCAATTTGATCTCAATTTCCCTCAATTTCAATATTACACTGAAATTCACCCTCCAAATACCAATCTAAACCAAATTCAAGCCTAATTTTCTATGCTTTGAGCTCAATCTTGATCTAAGTCAAACCCCCAATTTTAGTCATATGACTTAATCCCACCAAATTGAACCCCATAACCTACTCAATTTACCCGAATTTGAATCTGAAACACTTCATAACACTCTTGCACATCAAAATTAACCTTCAATTGGCCTCGTTGAAGCCTCAATTTCACTTAATTTCAATCCAAGTCCAAAATCTCCTAATTTGCCCCAAATTGGCTATGTCCCTGAATTCCACCAAATTGAATGCCTTAACCCCAAAATTAGCACCCAATTTATGTTGAAAACTCTTTATGACATTCATATAGACCATGTTAAATAATCAATTTGAAGTTTACCCAACCTTAGCCCAATCTAGACCCAAGTCTAGCCCAACATGCCAAAATTGCCAAAATCCCAAAATCTTCAAATTGAGCTTCCACTTGAACTCAAAATCATTTCAATCATTCACCAAAACTATTCATAGCAATCATCTACAAAATTTTAATCAATCAATTGGGTTCAAAGTCATGGCTAGCCTAACCCAAACCTAACTTTTAGCCATTTGGACCCAAATTGGACCAATGCACCAAAATTGACTTAGCCATGCCTAAGCCAACAAATTGATGACACCACAGCCACTAAGTACACTCTATTGACCAGGCTAAACCCTATGGACCAGCCATGGTGAGATATGGACCATTGGATCCCTAAATTAAAGGATTTATGCCCATTTATGGGCCTTAACCAAAATTTTCCCCATCATCACTTGTCATTGAGTGTTAATTATAATTAACCCTCAATGACAAGTGAGGATGGGGAAGATTTTGGTTAAGGATTATAATTAACCCTCCTACTAGATCACCTGACATCCTTGCCACCTTCCCTAGCCTTGTCGACGGGTCGAGTGGCCGGAAAACACCAAAACTGAGAACCCCAAGCCAAAATTCAAACCCAAACTCACCCATCTAAGCTGGTCAATTCCAATTGGTTTTAGAACTTCAAAACCCTCCACCTAAGCACTATTTTGCACCCCTCAATTGGCCATGACAGCCACCCTTGGCTATTTTTATTTAAATCTCACCTCCATGGCCAAGAAAAAAAGAGCTAAAATTTGCTTAAAAAAACTCTACCAAATTGCTCTTAGAGACTCCCTAAGACCTCCTCAGTTCAAGCCTACCATTTTCCCCCACTGATCCCCAATGTGGAAGCTCAATTTTGAGCTCAAATTTTTACTAAAACCAGGACAAAACTCCCCACATCTCCATAGTGAACCAAATTACAATTAACTGTGCACATACCATCCCCACGGTGAAAGAAGTTGATTCCCCACAAAAGCCCTGTCGGCACTATTTTTGGTATGGGGTTTGCCCGTAAGAAGCTGTCGGTCATCAGAATTGAAATCCCGTTGCCCGCTTCGAAAGGATGTTAAAAAATTTTAGTTTTGAAAAAGATGAAGTCAAACTGACCCCATAATTTTCATAGTTTAGATGAAAGAGCGCTTTACCTCAAATCATGTATCTATCCCGAAGGATGAACACAAGAATTGAGGGTGAGGCTTGATCAAATAAACTAAAGAAAGTTATGACATCTGTTTTGGTCTGTGAAACCAACATATTGGCCGACAAGTTCTCCTATTTAATATTAGGAATTAAATAGGGTTTATATTATGCTGGGTTTGGGAAAAGCTTCCTATAAGGGCAAGACCCTATAGTTAATTACATCTTAGATAACTAAGAATACTCCTAATAAAGATCAAGAAGAATTACCTTTAAGGAGTTCAAATGGTAAGGACATTTCAAAGATATCGGACTAAGATGTATAAAAGGGATTGGTTCAAATTTTGAGCATTTTGTTTTGGAGTCCAAAGGAGGAAACACTAAAGGATGTCACGGATCCGAAGGAGAATTTCGGTGACTTCCCAAGCTATTCTATTGTTTGGTTTTAGTTTAGGAGAAATCATTTAGATGTTTTATCCTGCTAATTTTTATTTATTTAGGGCTTACATTTGTGTGAAGCAATCAACACAAATTGCCTGGAAGATATGAGGATTTAAGTCGTGACCAACGACTACCTCAAACTCCTAAGACGAGTTTAGGGCTTATATTATACAATATGGTTGTACAAAAGCCTAAAAATATGTGGATCCTAAGATGAGTTTAGGGCTTATATTGTACAATATGGTTGTACAAAGGCCTAAAAAATATGTTTGAGGATTTACGTTGCACTAGGCAAACAACCTTGAATTCCTATGGCTTTGTGATGTATGAGTATAGATCCTCTTGTTGTTGAAGATGGCCGGGTTGCCCACCATGTAAGCTCCAAGCTCCTCGTTGTAGCAGAGTNACTTTGTTAGCAACCATAGGTTACCTCCTCCGAAGGTTCCCGATCTTCCAATAGAGACGTTTTAATTAAAAATTATATTTTTTATGATGTTTGCGATTAAGTTTTGAGTTGTCTTATATTTTAAAATGTTGTGAGGTATTTTTGTTTGAAATATTGTTTTTAGTTTTGGTTTTAGTTTTGTTTTTAACATGCAAGTGTTTTTTATGCAGTAAATATGGTACAAGCATAAAAGAAAAATAGTAGAAAAGTACAAGAAAGACTAAAATGTTGTAGACTGTAAAAGTGTACCTGACGAGTCTTCTCGTTCCACCACCTGAAACTCAAAATACATGTCAGAGCATTTATGTATATAGATTGGAAAAGTAATTTTTTGGAAGCTTTCCTAACTCTATGTTGTGTATTGGGAGTCCTTAAATTTTAAGGATAATATTATTAAGTAAAACATATTAAGTTTAATAGATCCCTAAGGTATTCCCAGGTTAAGAGTAGAGAGCAGGTCCATGCAACCTTCTTAATGTCTGGTAAAAAAAACCTTGGATTCATTTAAATTTTATTATGTTACTTAATAATTCATCCTGAATATCCTGATGCTCAGTGAATATTGATGTCTTGGTTATCCCTAAGAATATGGTGAATGTCATTTGTCTTTTAATTTGATTATTATGTTAGTGAAGGCCCTAAAGGGGACAAATTAGTGTATTTAAGGACACTTAACCAAATTTTAGTCTTANTATATTTCTTTTCCTTCCTCCATATCTAAAACAATGAAATCCACAAGAAAGATAAATTTATCCACTTTTACTGACACATCTTCTATAACTCCCTTAGGATATGTAACTGAATGATCAGCTAACTTTAGAGTTACAGAAGTAGGTGAGACTTCTCCTAATCCTAATCTTTTGAAAATTGATAGAGGCATAATATTAATGCTGGCTCCCAAATCACAATAAGCTCATTCATAAATTTTTTCACCAATAGCACATGGTATAGTGAAACTGCCAGGATCTTTTAATTTTTCACGAAGCTTTTTCCAAATAATTGCACTACACTATTTGCTAAGCACAACAATTTCATTATCAGTGAACTTCCTTTTCTTGTTCATAACATTTTTCATAAATTTCACATAATTGGGCATCTACTATAAAGCTTCTACGAAGGGAATATTCAGTGTTAACTTCTTAAGAATTTCTCAAAATTTGGAAAATTGTTTATTCTGTTTGTGTTGTTTCAATCTTTGAGGAAATGGTGGTGGAGGTTTTTCCACAGTAATTTTCATTGGTGTAAATGGATACTCTAAATCTAGGTATTCATGATCATTTTCTTTTTCGGTATCTAATTTCTCTTTTTTAGTTTCTGTTCTTTTTGCACTTTTGTTTCCAATTATTTTCCACTTCGTAATTGTATGGCTTTGATTTCTTCTTTTCCTTGATCCTTAGGATTTGGTTCCACAGTACTAGGAAAAGTTCCTAATGTTTGGTTACTAAGCGCAGTAGTGATATGCCCCAATTGATTTTCAATATTCTTAATATCAGTTCTTTGATATTGTAATTGATTTCTTTGAATTTGTAATTGATTTCCTTGATTCCGCAATTGTTGACCCATGTTTAATATCAGCTCTTCCATAGACAAATTATTTTCCTTAATTTGAGTGTTACTGTTAAATCCTGGAGGATAAGAAGGTCTATAGTTAACATTTCCTTGGTTGGATGAATTTCCTAATGGATTTACTGGGTTGTTTGCCCATTGTTGATTTGTAGAAGAATTGTTATTCCAATTAAAATTTGGATTATTCTTCCAACCTGGGTTATAATAGTTGGAATAAGGGTTCTTGGGTTTACTAATAGTATTTAAAGTCTCATATGAAGGTTGAACATCCACAAATTGCCTAGATGAATTCTCTTCCATTATAGGAGGTGTTGGAGAATAATTCATCCCATAATGATCTAATTTCTTTGATATTGCAACAATCACAGTAGGTGTTGGAGAATAATTCATTCCATAATGATCTAATTTCTTTGATATTGCAGCAATCTACGAATCTAACATAGATATTGCATCAGAATCATGGATACTATATACTCTTTTAGGATTTACCCATTCAGAGGGCCATTGAAAATTGTTGGTAGCCATCTCTTCTATTAATGAATNGCAGGATATTTTAATTTTTAAGGAAGCTTTTTCTGAATAATTGCACTACACTCTTCGTTAAGTGCAACAGTTTCATTATCCGTGAATTTCATTTTTCTTGTTCAGAATATCTTTCATAAATTTTACATAATTGGGCATTTTCTCTAAAGCTTCTTCGAAGGGAATATTTACTGTTAATTTCTTAAGAATTTCTAAAAATTTGGAAAATTGTTTATTCTGTTTGTGTTGCTTCAATCTTTGAGGAAACGGTGGTGGAGGTTTCTCCACAGTAATTTTCATTGGTGTAAATGGATACTCTAAACCTGGGTACTCATGATCCTTCTCTTTTTTGATATCCACTTTCTCTTTTTTAGTTTCTATTTATTTTTGCACCCTTATTTCCAATTCTTTTCCATTTCGTAATTGTATCGTTTTGATTTGTTCTTTTCCTTGGTCTTTAGGATTTGGTTCCA
>JXCR01067041.1:95193-109953 GCA_002079205.1 Phalaenopsis hybrid cultivar
TAGCCATATTAAAGGTAGGGGCATCAATTTTCAGAGGTTAGCCAAGCACCCTACTGATGCTGAAAAGAACATTTTGATGAAAGTACTGAATTGGTAGGTTGGGAAATTTAACCCAAATGGGAACNCAGCAGCGCATCATGTAAACATTGAGGGAAAACCAGGTGTTCAAAGGATTTAGGCACATCCAAGCCACTACCCACTACTTCAGCAAAGGTGGCCTTAGTCCATTGAGCATTGGTCTCCACATCAATGGGGTAGGCCATGAGGGCAAACAGAATAATAAACAGAAGGCAGGGGAAGAGAGAAAACCCTCCAACCGCAAAGACCAAAACCCAACCAGAAGAGAGCAAATAGATTTAAAGCTTCAAAAAGATATCAACCCGAAAACTGAAATCAAGGAAAAAACCAACAAGAAAAGGGAAGGCCTTAGGAAAATCCAGAAGCAAAACAACAAACTTTATCAATGGAACAGTAAAACAAAACTGAAACCACAACTCCCCAACAACAACCAAAACCACCAACCCCAGGGAGATCTTAATGAAGGGAGATTCACACAAGTACAATGCACCTCCAAGCAGCTCCATCACAGCCAAAACCCTAACAGAGCACAGCAACCAGCCGCCACCATGATGATATATTATATATCCATATATATATATATATATATATATATATATATATATTGAAATGATTTTAATTTCTTCACAATCCATATACTCATTGTAAAGGGAAATGATGCTTACTTAAATTTGTACTCTCATAAAAAAAACTTTGTTTGGTTTTCATAATTTTACTTTTGAAAGTTTAGCAATTAGTTTAATGGACTTTGTCTTTTTACTGCATTTTATTTAACATTCACTGTACTACTTTATATTCAAATTTAGCACTTCACTTTTGTAGTTTAAAATTGTATTTTACATTATAATCTTCTTATTCAAAGGAATTTCCATATTCGCTGTGGGATGGATATCTAGGACTCTATTAAAGCCCTTTATTACTTGAGTGATATGTATACTTGCATTATTTTTAGGGGATTTGGCAGTTTAAAGATTTTAAAAGATAAAATTATCTTTATTACAGTTATTTTTGTTTGGATTAATTTGCATATTTTTAGTTGTATCCGATGTGTGTACTTTGTAATATTAAAAAATATTTGCAAAATTAATACACTAAATCCACTCACATTAAGTTTTTGGTGCCGTTGTCGGGGAAGTAATGGAAAGTAGTAGTAAGTTATTTTATAGTTTGAATTATTTTTATTTAAAACTAAAAAAAAGAGTGTTTATAGTTTAGTTTTAATTTTTTTATATTTTAGTGTTTTTGCTTATTTTAATTACTTATTGAGTTTTTTTATGTGTGGTGTAAGATCTGAAGATTTAGTGTCTTACGATTCTAAGTTAAGAAGAACTATTAGAAAAATTTGAAAGCAATAAAAAAAGATAGATCATATTAACAAAATAGCTTGCAATTTGGGTAATGCTTGAAATGAAAATGAACATCATCAGAGACCTATAAGAGATTATGTTATTCCCACAACAGATGAAATTCATTTGAGTATACAAAACCTTGTTGTAGCTGCCAATTCATTTGAGCTTAAACCTACTATTATTAGAATGGAACAAAACAATCAATTTGGAGGAACACCAACTGAAGATCCTAATTTACACCTTGCTAGTTTTCTAGAGTTGTGTGCTACTTTTAAATATGATGGAGCGTTGAATGATGCAGTCAAACTTAAAAATTTTCCTTTTTCACTAAGGGATAAAGCTAAGATGTGGCTAAACTAGTTAGCACCTGGATCTATCATAACATGAGAGATTTTTCACAAAAAAATTTATCAAAATATTTCCCACCTTCAAAAACTGCTAAGCTTAGAAATTTTATTATATCTTTTTTTTTGTTTGTAGGGGAATATATTTATCAAGCATGAGAAAGATTTAAAGATCTCCTTAGAAAGTTACCACACCATGCATTGCCAGATTGGTTAACAATTCAAACTTTTTATAATGGATTGTTTAGATCTTTTAGATTGATAGTTGACGTTGCTGCTAGTGGATCATTAATGTCAAAACCATATTATGAAGCATATTTTTTAATTGAAGAGATGACTACTAATAATTTTCAATGGGCCTCTGCAAGGGTAAATCCAAAAAAAGTAACCAGTATTCATGATTCTGATGCAATATCTATGTTAGCTACACAAATAGCTGCTATGTCAAAGAACATAGATCAATCTGGTATGAATTATTCTCATACATCACCTGTGCTTGAGGAATACTCATTGAAACAAATGATAGAAAATCTATCTTCTTATGAGATCTTAAATGCAATAAATAATCTTTCAAATAATTCCTATGCCAATTATTATAATCCTGGTTGGAAGAATCATCCAAATTTTAGTTGAAGCAACAATTTTTCTAATGGTGGAAATTCGTAATGGGGAAACAACACTGTGAACCAATAGGGGAACTCCAACAATCAAAGAAATCCAACTTATAGACCTTATTACCCAACAGGTTTTAATAATTTGCAGAGTAAGAAGAAAAAGTTATTAATGGAAGAATTTATATTGCAAATGGGGAGCCAATTACAAAGTCAATGAACTGCCATTAGAAACATGGAAAATTAATTGGGATGTATTGCTGGCGCACTTAACAATAGACCTCCAGGAATGTTACCAAGTAATGTTGAAGTAAATCCTAAAGATCAGACAAAGAGCAAATTAAGGCTATTTAACTGAGATGTGGAAAAGATTTAGAAAATAGAGTTTAAAAAGAAGTGGAAGTTGAAGTTGAAAAATATAAGGTGGAAAATGAAAAATCTTTTCAAGATTCTCATTTTGATTCAAAATGCCCTATCAAACCAATGAAAATCACTGTAAAAAGGCTACCACCTCCATTTCCTCAAATATTGAAGCATAAAAATGGAGATAACAAATTTTCAAAATATTTGGAGATATTGAGGAAATTAACGATAAATATTCCATTTGTTGAAGCCCTGGAACAAATGCCAAGCTATGTGAAGTTCATGAAGAATATACTTAATATGAAAAGTAAGTTTTTAGATAGTGAGATTGTTGCACTCAGTGAACGGTGTAGTGCTATAATTCATAAGAAGCTTCTTGAAAAGCTTAAAGACCCTGGAAGTCTTACTATTCCTTGTGCTATTGGCAAAAGATTCTTTTGGAAAAGCTTTATGTGATTTAATAGTCAGTATTAATCTTATATCTTTATAATTTTTCAGAAGGTTGGGTTTAGGAGATATTTCACCTACTACTGTAACTCTTCAGTTAGTTGATCATTCGATTACCTATCCTAAAGGAGTTATAGAAGATGATTTAGTAAAATTCGATAAATTTATCTTTCCTGTGGACTTTATTGTATTTTATATGGAGGAAGACAAGGAAAATTGTATCATTTTAGGAAGACCATTCCTTGCCACTTGAAGAGCTTTGATTGATGTTCAGAAATGAGAACTAACTATGAGAGTTAGTGATCATGAGGTTACATTTAATATTGAAAAATCAATTGGATGCCTTGCAAAAGAGCAAGAGATTGAATGCTTCCAAATGGATATTAAAAAATATTTAAGCCATGAATATTTCAAGAAAACATTCTAAAAAGAATTTGAAAAAGATTATTTGGAATATCAAGATGAGGATAAAATTCAAGATAAATCTATGAAAGTGAGTAAAGAAGATTGGATTATGATATTAAAGAATTTTTTTCAAGTTGAAATTATGGAAGTGTAGTAGCTAATTGAAGAGCACATCGTTATGAGAGCTAAATGAAGAGCACATCCTTATGAGTAGTAAAGAACATTCAAGAAGAATCAACAGAAGTGTAGTAGCTAACTAAAGGGCACAATCTTTGAGTTTTATGCCAACTTGAGGTTTACCACTGACGATCACATCCTTATGAGAGGTAAGTAAGTTGAATTTTCAAGAGAAAGAACCAATGCTTTTATGGGCTGAGAAATGTATTCCATTGTGAATATGCTGCAATCGTGATGACTGATTTATCATTGCATGAAGTGATTGCTTTTCTGACTGATGGAAGTGGAGAATGGATGATTAAAAAAAAAAAGAAAGTTAACTTCTCCGCTTCAATGATGGTTACTCAGTAAAAGGTATGGAACCACTCCATCTCTGCTAAATTACTGCACATAAATCATCTAAGCAAAGTGATCCCAAAAACTTGATCCTCATGTGAAAAGTAATTTGTGTAATATATATATAATTATAGGAAATTAATAATGTAATTTTACGCAAGTGTACATATCATTATCAAGTAAAAATGGACATTCTATTTAAACCCCAAATATCGATCCCACTGGGAAGGTGTAAATTGGCAAATATAAGTTTTACCAGGAAATTTACAAAAAATCAAACAAAATCACTGTCACTAATTTTGAATATTGAAATTTTATCAAAACTAAATTACTTAACTATTAGCAAAACATAAATGCAAAGTTTAAAAAGTAAATACTAATCTACTAACTATGTTTATGTAATGAATATTTCTTATGTGAAAAAAGCATCCTTCCCACTATAATGAGGTTGTGGTGAAATGAGATGAGATAAATGTTTATAATATTTATTGTGCCAAATAGGAGAAACTACAATTCTTTACCCTCATACAGTGCATAGAAAATCATTGGTTAATCCTAGGTTTAGTCCCTAAATTTGTGGCTAGGCTAGGTGGATATCAGCTCCCACTCCAGAGCTCCCACTTCCCTTCATCTAAAGGCTAACTCTCGCGTTAGTTTTCAAAAACTAAGACTGAATTGGGCATTTTAGTCTGTCACCCTAAACATTTTCCAATTCTACACCCAACAAAGAATATTTTCATATTTATTTGCACTGAAATCGATGAACGAATTTCTCCTTCATGAAATCAAATATGATCCTCACTCTATTGTAGTACTCATACTCCATTTTTGAGACCATATGCTTCACAATATATTTTAACAATTCAATTCTCCAAATCAAAATATAAATTAAGTTTGAAGTTGAAAAATCATCACAATTTATTTTATATTTTAATATTCACACATCATATTATCTCTTCATTTCACCATATCTCAAAGTAAGGAGACAGATAGAGTGAACTACTCAGACTTCATGAGAAAGGTACAACAAAACACAAATTTCATATATAAAAGAAAGTTAATACAACACTAATAAACAAACAAAACTTATCTAAAACTCTTTCTCAAAGCAAATCCCTTGTAGCCTTTCCTTAGAAATGCAGGAAGAAGATATCTCTAACTTTTCTCCTTCTCCAACTTTCTTACATAAAGTTTCACACTAAATCTCACCACACAAACTCTAAACTATCAAAGAAAAATTACTAGTATACNAAGAGAAAAATAACTAATATACTCCAATATGGTGGTGGAATGAAGATGGATTATGAAGAATGGCAAAAATGGAGCGTGGAGGAATGCCTTGGAGCAAAAAGTAGTCACCTTCATGATGAATTTCAGCCCCATATAAAGCCCAAGTTTGGTTCTCCAAGAGGATCCTCGAAAAACTCTTCAAAAATCATCCAAATACATCGAACCTTCTAGAAATGGGGGCTGAATTGCCTTTGGCGCGTCTACACTATTTTTGGCGTCATCGGCGCTGAGTAAAAATTTCAGCTATTATGTTGGCTCTATCGTCGGCGCTGCCCTTGGCGCGGTTAGCATTGAGTACTTTTTCAAAAACATCATTTTGACTTCAAATTCTATTTTTTTCTTCCTTTTTGCTTTAAGTCCTAAAAATAAACAACCTGCAAGAAAACATTAAAATGCCTTCCATTAAGTTGCAATATCACCAAAAATATATTTAGAATATGGGTTTAAAAATGCATATATTTTCAGTTTATCATGAAGTAACAAAGAATAGAGTTGTGCTAAACTTCTGCATTCAGAAAATGAAGGCAGTGGATGTTGGTGCTCTCATAATTCATCATGCTTGGATTATAGCTAGAAGTGTTGATGTGAGTGGTTTGGATTACTCTACCCTGATTTTCACTTTATGTGACCAATCAGGAGTAGAGTCCCACAGAAATGAGGAAATCCTGCAACCAAAAAATCATATTGGGAAGTATACGGTTCAACGAGTTGAATCATTTATTATGTCTAGGAGTGGAGGTATTGATAGACTCTCTACATCACACTCTGCTTCACTTGATTATATTATGGAGCAGCTTATGATTTAACAAATGGATATAATTAATCTGCAAAATCAGTTTGAAGAAATTAGAGCAAGAAATGCTTATAATGATGAGTATAAGTAGAGGAAAGTTCAACATGATATAGCTTTTGAGCAAGCTATGGTTAGATATCTTAGGGGTGAATACAATGTAGAATTTCCAACTTTCCCCACCTTCACTTCTTATGCTCCTATTCATGAAGAAGAAGAAGAAGAAGAAGAAGAACATGTTGATGATGAGGAAGGCAATGAGGACTAATATTATTAGGTGTTTAGTTTATTTTCTTTATTTGTTTGTTATTTTTGATTATGTTGTTAGTTGATGTCATTTGAAATGGTTGTGGTAGAAACTTTCATTTTGTGTTGTGAACCTAATTGTAATAGTAACAGTAGATTTTAACTTTTTCTGCATTTGTAGTATTTTCAGTTTTTGTTTTTAATTTTCAAAAAATCCTTTAAAATAGATTATGTTTTATTTAATTCTTTAAAGCCTATATGTATTTTTAAAGTCAGTACATGTAGTATACAAGAGTCCAGTTTCATACTCAGAAATCCTCTACAAGTTAGTTTATATTTTTTTGCATTTACTATTTTCTTTCTCCTAATAAATTATGTATTAAAACTTATTTAAATCACTTAAAAACTTAAGTTTTGGGGAAAGAAAAATTTCTTTTAAAAACAAGTAAACTAAATTTTATTTCTCTTCAATTAACTATTGTTTTAAAATTATTTAACATGACATGGGATAAAAGATTTAACTTTAAATGACTATGCTTATGTTTATGAATATTAATAATTTACATAGCGATGGAGGCTCTACTAGGTTTAGGGATTTATAATGATTTCGTGGAGATTTACTGTAAGGATGAGGATGCTTCTCCAAATTGGTGGTGAGATCTTTCCTACTTCCTCTACTAAGTTAATTTCTTGCATTTTACCTCTATTAGCGAGATTTTCATCGATTTTGGGGGATTTTGGCCTGTCTCATTTATGTGTTTTGAAGTTTTCTGAATTATTTTGGGCGAACTTGTTGATGGAATTTAAATAAATTAAGGTTTTTGCGTTGGTTTTGGATTGTGCTTTTTTTCGATTGAGATTTAAAATTTATTTGGTCAATTGGGGTGATTTTATGTTTTCTTCAAGATATACTTTTCTCTTTTTTATGCAAAAATCTTTGTGGAAGCTCTCTAGAAGGCTCAATCCTCAAAGATCAGTGGTTATGGGCATTTTCCTCAGTCATTTCATGATGCTTTGAGTGATGGAGGTGTTTATATTTTTATTTGTAAAACTGGTATGAAAAATGACAAGATGCAATGTACGTTTCTAAAGAAGATAATAATACTCTGGCTTCATCTACTTGTCATGTTCTTGTAGGGAAGTTTGTTTTGGGACACCCTAAATTGGATTCTATTTGTAGGGAATTGGATGCTTTGAAATTTACGAGAGTTTGGAAATTTGGTTTGCTTGATGAGCGTCACATTTTGATCCAATTGTCTAATGAGGAAGATTACACTAGTTTATTTTCACACCACTTTATTAAAATTGATAATACAACGATGAGAATTTTGAAGTGGACAACGGATTTTGATACTAAAGAGGGACCACCTATAATTCTGGTTTGGTTGTGTTTTCCAGGATTAAAATTTCATTTTTTCAATCATGAGATACTTTTCTCCTTTGCTGCGGTTTATGGTAAACCACTAAAAATGGATGGACCCACTTTTCTATTGAATAGGCCTTCTAGAGAACGTATTTTATTTGAGAGAGATATAACATTGCCATTTTATGATGAAATCTGGATTGGGACTGCACATAAAGGCAACTAACAAAACGTGGAAATTGAAAAGCATTCCCCAAATTTTTCACATTGTCATATGTTTCGTCATAATGTTGTTAAATGTTATCGTCTTCATCAACATCTAAAAAAGAGAATTTTTCATCTGACTATAGAAAGGGATTTCAATAAACAAGTTGAAGAGAATAGGGTCAATGACCATCGTAGTGTTGAAATAACCAAAGATTTAGATGTTAATCAACCAGAAGAAGTTAAGCATACTGAAGAAGTTAGGATTACTAGTGATGATCATGGTACTTCTATTAGTGAGGTTTTGATTGAAAATAAAATTGATAATTGTCATGTTATGCAGATTAACATATTGGAGGTTCAAACATCTTCTCCCCCAACTTACACACATTTGGAGGTGGAAAATGGTCAAGAAAATCAAGATCCTCGGACGCATGAGGTAAATGATGGAATGTTATTGGATGCTTCTAATTCTCTTGAAGAGGAATGGTTAGTTTAAAATACTAGTAGAAAGAAAATGAAAAGGAAAAATGAATTGTTACATCTGAATAAGGATAATATCATTATTGATGAGAAGTCACATTCTGATGGGGAACAGTTCACCACCCTTTCTAAGTCTACTAGAAGGGGCGTGTTGAGGTTTAATGATTAGTATTATGTATGGAATATTAGGGGAGTGGCGGACCCAGCCTCCCTTAATAGACTTAAACAGTTAAGTAGGGTCCATAATCTGGTTATTTTTGTTATTTTAGAGCCGCTTGTTTTTAAAAATAAGGAGTGCATCATCAGAAAGTTTACGAAGTATAATCATTTTTGCAACTCCAACCATAAGATTTGGATCTTTTGGAAAAATAATATTGATCTTCACATTGTGCAAAACAAGGAGCAATTTATTTTAGTTTACTTTAAAATGGACATATTTGTATCCTGGGCCACCTTTGTTTATGCTAGCACTGTTCTTCAGAAAAAATACTATCTTTGGTATACTTTGGCGACTATGGATGAAAATATTACTGATAATTGGTTTGTTGGAGGGAATTTCAATATAATTATGAACTCATCTGAAAGGATAGGAGGTAGAGGTGTAAACCTCAATCTTATTAATCAATTTAGTGATAAAATTGTTGAAACGGGTCTCTTTGATCATGGTTTCATGGGTACTTCTCTCACATGGAGGGGAGGTTTGCTTTTCCAAAGGATGGATTGTTTTGTTGCTAGTGAATGTTTTTTTAACTATTTTCATGTCACTAAAGTGCATCATCTTAATCATGCTGGGTTGAATCATAATCCCATTATGCTTTCTCTGGTTTTTACTACTAAACCTATTAAATATCATTTTAAATCTTTGAATATTTGGACTACTCATGATACTTTTCTAAGCACTGTGAAATAGGCATGGCATACAAATGGTGTTGGTAATCCTTGGTATGCTTTATGACAACTACATAAACAAGTAGCTGATGGATTAAGAAAGTGGAATGTTATACATTTTGGTAATATTCATAATAGAGTCAAAGAGGCTCAAAAGGTTATGGATAACTTGAAGAATTTGGTCATTTGTAATCAACAACATGTCATTGAGTTGTCCCAACCACAACAAATTGCTAGAAGAGATTAATCTGGAAGAGGAGTTCTTACAGCAAAAGGCTAATGACATTTATTTTTCTAGTGGTGATCGCAATTCAAAATTTTTCCACCCCTCTATTAAGCATAAAAGAAATTTGAATACCAATTTAAGTATTAATACTACTGATGGGAGTCTCACTGACAAGGATGAGATTGGAAACAATGCGGTGGAGTATTTTGCAAATTTATTTCATTCTTCATCTCAGACTCTCCTTATTATTTAAGAACTTCTTAAAGATAAAAGAGAATATACTTTTAAAATTGAAATTTCTTATATTCTTTTGGAACAAAATATTTTTGCAGTGTTTAAGGAAATTAATACTAACAAATCTCCTGGACTTGATGGTTTCACTGCTGCTTTTTATGTAATAAGTAGGGAGATTATTTAAAAGGAGGTGATTAAAGCTATTCAAAGTTTTTTTCCAGGGGGATGTCCCTGTAAAATATTTTACATCTTCTCTTATTGTTCTTATTCCTAAGGGGAATGATAAATCCAACTGGGATAAATTTAGACTTATTTCACTCACTTCTGTGATCTCTAAAGTTATTAGCAAACTACTTGTCAATTGATTACAACCTATGTTGAGTAATATTATCTCTATGCAGCAATATGTTTTTACTAAAGGAAGGGAGATAACTGATAACATTCTTCTAGCACGGGAGATGATGGACGATCTAGATAAAAAGTGTTGTGGAGGTAATATGATTCTCAAACTTGATATTAAGAAGGCTTATGATACTATCAGCTGGGATTTCATATTAAATATCTTGCGGGCTAGAGGTTATCAAAATAATTTTTGCTCCCTTATTTCATAGATGGTTGGTTAACAATCATTATTCTGTTCTAGTTAATGGAGATTCTTATGGTTTCTTTTTTATCACTAGGGGAATTAAACAGGGAGATCCTTTATCCCTTATAATTTTTATTCTTGCTTTTGATTATTTCTCCAGGTTAATTAACAATTTGCAGATGAACAAACCTTATAATCAATTTTCACATAATTCTTCTATTATAGTTAGCCATTTGACGTATGCTGATGAGTCCATAATTTTTAATAATGCTAGTAAATCAACCATTAAAGCTTTTATGAATGTACTAGATACTTTTCATGATAATTCTGGTCTGGTTTTTAGCTAAGATAAATGTAATATGTATTTTGGGAATTATGTCAAAAGCTCTGTCGTGATTTAGAGTAATAATTACACTGGTTTTCATGCTTCCTCCTAGCCCTTGAAATATTTGGTAGTAGATTTTCTTAAGGGCCTTTGAAAGCAAATACAATTAGATGAAGTTGTGGAAAAGATCAAAAACAAAATTAATGATTAGAGGAATAATTTCTTGTCTAATGGGGATCGCATTACCCTCCTAAAAATGTTTTATTAAGTATCCCTTTATTTTCTCTTCAAATCTTCAATATTAAGAAAAGTACTCAAATTCAATTGGAAAGATTATATAATCACTTTTTGTGGTCGTGTAACCATTCTAGAAAGCATTGAGCATCCTTTGATAAAGTTGTCAAGCCTACCACAGCTTGGGGTCTTTGTTTAAAGAGTTTGAAGCAAATCTCTGACATTAGTATGTGCAAGTTCTGATTCAAATTTTGTGCTAATACTTCATTATGGGCTCAATTTCTTCATCATAAATATTGTACTAAGGTAAATCCGGCTACAGTTCAATGGACAGTGGGGGATTCTAAGAGTTGGAAAACTATTTTGAAAGCAAGTTAGGTCGCGAGCAAGTTCATATCTTGGGATGTGGGTGAAGGTAATATTTCCTTTTGGAACAATAATTGGGGCTTAATAGATAAGGTATTATCTATTACTTCTCCACAAAATAATAATTTAACTATCTCCGATGTTTGGTTGGACGAAAATTGGGATGTTAATAAATTAAGGTCTCTTATTGGGGATGGAACAGAGTTTGTCACTAAGATTCCTATTTAGAAGGAGGGAAAAGATACCTCTATTTGGAAAACTTCCTATAATATTTCTCCTTCGAAGGTATTGTATTCAAATATTTATATTCATGATAAATGGCAGTGGGGTAAATTCATTTGGAATACTTTTCTAACCCCCTCTATCTGTTTTTTCTTATGGAGATTTTTTATTAATATGCTACCTCTTGATGATATTCTTAAACTTAAAGGGTTGAAATTTGCTTCACAATGTCATTTATGTAAGAATGAAGAGGAATCGATGGTGCATCTTTTTTTCCATTATTCTTATGCTAAAGAAATTTGGAATACATTGGGAAAACATTTTCATATTAATTGGCGTGATTGTAAAGATATCAATAACTACGTTCTAAAGTGGAGGGCTGCAGATATGATGGATCCCAAATTAGATAACTTCCCTTTATTGGTTATTTGGTTTATTTGGGTAGCAAGGAATGATCATAAATATCAAAATTTAGGTCTGTTCCCGACTAATATGGTTGCTTATATTCTTGCTTTTTTTTCTGAGCTTGTCGTAATTTGGGGTTGAATGTTGATTTACATCAACCAAAGGTGAGTAGGTTACTAAACAAAAATATGTGATTTTCATACCAATTTTAGCCTGATTTTGAAGATATTGCACTTTAAAGAAAGATATTTTTTATTTTTTGTTGCAGGTAGGATGAATTATAGTCATTGGATAAAAAAGATGCAAATAGGAGCGAATTTGGAGCAAAAAGAACCAAAATATGGAGATTTGATCTTGTGTGCCGACGAAGAACTCGACACCGCAGATGGCGAGTTTTCCCCAAGAGTCCAGAATTAAATATTCTCGAAGGCTGCCGATGGCGCCATCGAGGCCGCTGACAGTGAGCACGTCAGTTCTCTCAATAGATGCATTAAATGTGGACGATTTTTGAAGAGACTTTTGGGCAACTCTTGAAAACTCTTTTACAACTTTAAAAGAAACATTGGGAGACCGAAAAAGGGGTGTCCACAGGGTGTCCTTGGAGTTTTTTTTTATTGTTTCCATTAGAGTATAAAGAGTGGTTAGTATTGTGAGGAATTGTTCAAGAGATTGTAAGAGTGGAAGAAAAGTGAGAGATTTCTTCCTCCATGCCGCTTCGAAGGAGAATTTTGTGTGTTGTAAAGAAAGGAAGAGATTCAGAGGAACTTCGAGGAGTTTTCTTGGGGAGGAATTAGAGATAAGTTGTATTTACTTATTGAAGTTTATATGACTTTGCTTTTATATATAAATTCCAAGTTTTATTGTATCTTCTCCATGAGTTCTGAGTAGTTTTCTCTGTCTTTCTCCTTATCTTGAGATTTTATGAAATGGTGATTTGAATCTGTTGTGCCATGAGAATGTTAAAGAAGTTGTGTTGATCTTTTCACTTCAATCTTAATTTACTTTCAATCTGATCAATTGATTTGTTAAAATATGTTGAGTTTTACAATTAAAGTGAAGATTACATCCAAGATTTAGGGAGGTCAAAGTCCTTGAAAGTTGGGTGCAAATAAATAGGGAAATAAAAATTATTCGGCGTAGAATTGGAGATTTTAGTGTGACACGCTAAAATCCTCAATTCAGTCAAATTGTTTGGGTGTTGAAGTGTAGATGCTAGCCCTCAGGCGAGGTGACTATGGGAGCTCCGAAGTGAGAGTCGGTATCCTCCGAGACTAGCCGCAGATTTAGTAACCAAGCATATCATTAGTCAATGTTTTTTATGTCTGGTCCAAAGGGTAAAAAATATATATGCTCATATTTTGCACAATACAATTTGAACTTATTCAATTTATCTATTTACTTATATTTCATGACAAGGAGAAGGATGTTTTCTTATATATTGAACTTAGAAAATTTATTAGTAGACTTAGTTCATTAAGAGTTTATTAAAATTACATTTTTATTTCAATTGCCTATTAGTGAAAAATATGCAACTTGAACTATATTGTTGTGCTTAAGTATTGATTTCTTAAATCTTACTTCGTAGCCTCTAATATTACTCCCTGTGAGATCGATATCCACGACTCCATTAGAGCCCTGTATTACTTGAGCGATACGTATACTTACGTTGATTAGTGTGACTTTACAATTATTGAATATTTTATACACATCTTTATCAAATTTATAACTGCAGTCATGTTTTTGGCACTATTTCTGGGGATTTAAATCTTCTAGCAGTAGTATCAAATTCTTGTATTTTTAAGCATATATAAAGTCGTTGTCAGTAGGATGGCCACTATTATTAAGTGGCAACCCCCTCTTAAAGGCTGGATCAAAGTGAATACTGATGGAAGTTGGACTTCCAAGGCAGCTGGAGCTGGTGGTTTTCTAGAGATTATTTAGGCTTGTGAAAATGTTTTATTGCTTCTCAAATTATTTCTTCATCTCCTTTTGAGGCTGAATGCTGGCCTTTTTTATTCTCTTTGTAGGTGGCTATAGCTTCTAAATTCTCAAATCTGATTATAGAGACTGATTCGTTTAATCTCTATAAGGAGTTTGATATGAATAATACACCAAAATGGAATGTCGTGGTAATTTGGAATAGAATAAGAGAACTTATTCATAAGTTTAATATTTATATTCTTTTGCCTCATATTCTAAGGGAGGGCAACTCCCCGGCAGATTGGTTGGCTGGAAGGGGAAAAATGGAGGAAAGTTTATTTGTTGGTGTTTGTCGGCACTATTTTTGGTATGGGGTTTGCCCGTAAGAAGTTGTCGATCATCAGAACTGAAATCCCGTTGCCCGCTTCGGAAGAACGTTAAAAATTTTAGTTTTGAAAAAGATGAAGTCAAAATGACCCCATAATTTTCATAGTTTAAATGAAAGAGCGCTTTACCTCAAATCCTGTATCTATTCGAAGGATGAATGTAGGAATTGAGGGTGAGGTTTGATCAAATAAACTAGAGAAAGTTATGACATGAAGGATGAATGCAAGAATTGAGAGTGAGGTTCGATCAAATAAACTAAAGAAAGTTATGACATCCGTTTGGTCTGCGAAACCAACCTCATAATTTTCATAGTTTAGATGAAAGAGCACTTTACCTCAAATCCTGTATCTATCCCTAAGAGTTGAGGATAAGGCTTGATCAAATAAACTGAAGAAAGTTATGACATCCGTTTGGTCTGCAAAACAAATGTATTGGCCAACAAGTTCCCCTATTTAATATAAGGAATTAAATAGGGTTTATA
>JXCR01067068.1:3465-14391 GCA_002079205.1 Phalaenopsis hybrid cultivar
CCAGATATCAAATTTGGTAGTTCTAGCAACGCTGAACCGCATACAGTAACCAAATCCATTCAACATGTTCAAATCTTGATTGCATATAGATAGATTTCAGAGTATTTGTCTCTATATTTGTTTGCGATTGAGGTTCATGAAAATCTACCCGCAGAGATTTTTTCATCTTGATCCCGCAAGATAAAAGGGTAGCATATCTACGATGTTTTATGATCGTCAAGACAATTGAGACTTCTTTTTAATTTGCTACATGATTGGGACTTTTGCTTGTATTTTCTATTATGAGGCTTCTAGCTGTATTTTTTTTTGGTACTAACTCAAACTTCTAATGCATAATATTTATAGAACTTCCTTATCTATAATTCAGCATTATTCATATATCACAACTGCTGGGTCAAATTTTGTTAATAAATGAATATTCTTTTTTTGTCTCAGCAAATTCGATTTACACATATATGGATTTAGCAAGAGAAAGACACAGAAGGAGAGTTGTAGCAATCTACTTGATCTACGAATGTTACAATAAATACATTAAGCGCCCTCCATGCTTGACATCATCATTTATTGAAGACAAATGGGTTGGGGAGTCACTTGCTGGACACCCGAGATTTAACATGTTCCGCATGAAGCAGAAGATATTTATTGATCTTCTGGCAGAGTTTAATAAAAGCCACGGATTTCATGGGTCATCGAGGACGTCTCAGCGTGAGGTACTTGTGATAACCTTCCATATATTGTCACAGAATGAGTCAATGCGAGGAGCAATGGAATGCTTTCAACCCTCCTCTGAGACAATTAGTAGGTATTTCTTCGTGGGTTTGAAAGCACTTTTGAGTCTGTCTGTGCAAGTCATCAAACCAACCGATCTTACGATCACATTGACTCCTACCGAGATTTCACACGATTCACGCTACATGTCTTTCTTCAAAGATTGCATCGAAGCAATTGATGGAACTCACGTTAATGTACGGATTATTAATAATGAGAAGATCGCTTTCAACAGGCAGTGTGGATCGCCTAAACAGAATGTCATTGATGTTTGTGACTTCAACATGTGTTTCACTTTCGTCATGTCTGATTGGAAGGGAAGTGCACATGACAATAGAATTTTCAAAACTGCAAAACGAAATGCCCAATACAACTTTCCACATCCACCTCATAGTATGCTCACGCCCTAATAACTTTGTTGATTTAATTAAATCTTTGCAGTAATTATATAATACATTTCAGGTAAATGTTACATTGATGTTGTATATCTCTTACAGCGAGGGTATCTCAAGCTCTTTCCTGATAATAGATATCATATACCGAATTTCGAGCGAGTCAGCAATGTTACACGGGATAGAAAAGAACTTTTTAAAAAAAGACATTCAACCTTGCGCAGTGTGATCGAGAGGACTTTCAGCGTTCAGAAGAAGAACTGAGTCATACTCTGTGATATGTCATCTTACTCATTTCTAAAACAAGTTTGGATTGTCATTGTCACGATGACCCAGCACAATTATATTCTGCGATAACGCCGATTTTATATAACACGATGTATGCGGTTATAATGTTATTTTTTTCTTATAATTATTACTTTTCAACAGTGTCAAAAACTTGATTACCAGCAAGAGCAAGGCAAAAATTTGACTTTGAAGCAAATAAGAATATAATTATTATATTTAAATATGAGATACTACGCAAGTTAAGTATCGTTATCAAGTAATATAGAATTTTTTTATTAAGCCTCGAATAACGAACCCACTGGACAAAAGACAACTGTGATATGTCATCTTACTCATTTCTAAAACAAGTTTGGATTGTCATTGTCACGATGATCCTGCACAATTATATTCTGCGATAATGCCGATTTTATATAACAACACGATGTATGCGGTTATAATGTTATTTTTTCCTTATAATTATTACTTTTCAACAGTGTCAAAAACTTGATCACCAGCAAGAGCAAGGCAAAAATTTGACTTTGAAGCAAATAAGAATATAATTATTATATTTAAATATGAGATACTACGCAAGTTAAGTATCGTTATCAAGTAATATAGAATTTTTTTATTAAGCCTCGAATAACGAACCCACTAGACAAAAGACAATATGCAACTAAGATCATAATAAATTAGATAACAAATTCTGCTTAGAAAAATATTCTTACTCAAACTTTATATGTTATAATAGGAATGAAAATTTGATTTTTTTTATAATTCTTGTCAAATGAAAATAAAGTAAACAACTAATTAAACTTAACTAGATATTTGTAAAATGAAAGCAATACAAATAAAATATTTTTCTTTATCATGAATCAACAATAAGTACAGTAATTTTGTTTTGTAAGTATTCAAATTGTGTTGTGTCAAATATGAGCAAAATAATTTTTTACCCTTACTAGAGATGCTATAAAGAGCATTGGCTACTTTAAAATTTAAATAGTCTTAAAGACGGGTTAGGTATGGAAGATATTAGCTCTCACTCTAGAGATCTCTCTTCTCCCTCCACTTGGGGGCTAACATGTCGTATCAAAATCTAAAATTATAAACTAAATTAGGGGGCTTTAGTTTGTTACTCTAAAGCGCTCTAATTCTACACTCTTCAAAGTTTGTTTCCATATTTATTTTCACTCAATCATATGAATTACATTCTCATCCATACAATCTCATGTGATTCTTATCATTAGTTGACTTAGGCAATATCATCTCGGATCTTAGATGTTCTCACAACAAATATTAACATCTTAATTAGTCAAATCAAGAAATAAATGAAATACAATGTTTAAAATCATCAAAACTTATTCCAACATTAAAGATTAATACTTCACACAACTTATATCCAATACCTAATAACTTATCATTTTAAGGAAAAAAATAAAAAAACTACTCATAATTCATGGAGAAAATACAATCACACTTAAAGTTTAAAAGTAAAAATCATGCAAACAAACAAGAAGTCTAAATTAAAATCAAATGTAATCACAAAGATAAAAATTTATCTCAAATCATATCCACCAAACTCTTAAAGTTCCTTTGAATCTATTCCTTCCCTTAAATACAAACTACAACTAAAAATAAAAAAAGGGCGGCAACGTGTGTAGAAGAGTCTCTCGAAAAGAAGAAAAGAGATAGTTTTTCAATCCAAGTTTTCTTATATAATTTTTCAAAAGATGTTTTTGTCTCTTCAAAATATGTGCACATTCAATGAATCTTTCAAGAGTTGCCTCCTTTCAAAAGCCAATTGAATGTATTTTCGTATCCATTAACTATTTCTCATGTTTTCACAAAGGGTTACTTCAAACACCTCTTCAAAAATTCGTTCGAATTCATTGAATCGTCGTGTAACTACTTATGGCGCTTAGGGGCGGCATTCTCGGTTTTACTTGTGCGTAAGTGTGTTCTGAGCACTCAGGCGCCACAGTTCTTTTCCACATCTTCATTTTTGCTCCAAATTTGATCATTTTCACCTTTTTCACCATTTTTCATCTATTTGATAGTACTTGAAAGAAAAACACACAAATATCTTCCATTAAAGCGCAATATCTCAAAAATATGTATAAAAATGTTTACATAAATATTATATATTTTAGGTGTATCAGGCAACGTCTTTGTTGGAGTAACACCGACTTTCGTAGCGCCGATGAGAATCATGAGCATGTACCTTCAGAAGCATTTGAGTACCAGCATGGGCCTCCATCAAATAAACCTGAACCTTCCATCTCCTCCTTGAATCATGTGTGGTTAGTTTAGATTTATGTTAGAAATCATCTAGAGCATGAAATACATGTCTTAGGTTAAGTGTTTGGGGTGGTGCTTATGGTCAGAAAAAAATGATTTGATTCCAACTTATGATTTGTGAAATTTGCCATAGGATGTTTATTTGATTCCTGCAGGTGGTTAGGTTTCATCCAGTGCAATTTTATTTTCCCTAAATCCTGTCAAAATTCTTTTAATATTACTTCACAAAACTGAAAATCACATGGGAGGAGCTCAATAATTTTGGACGAATGCGTTAAATATGTTAATACATAAGAGTTGGATGGTATGTGTGAAAATGCTCCTTTAGTTTTTTGTAATTTTAAAAGTTTCAACCTAATTAACTTTTGCTAATTAAAAATATGCAATTTATGAGGAAACTAAATGAAAGTGAAGGATGAATTCCTGTAATGTAAATGCTTGGAACCTGATTATCTAATTTTCAAAACGTTGAAAATTTTGGGTTGCTAGTGTCTTGAAATTTGACCTTCAAAAATGTTGCTTGGTTATTAACTGCTTATAGGAATGATTATTTGGTCTTTATATTGTTGCTTTACCTGAAAAAGCATCTTGCCACCCTTTGAAATTATTTTATATTGTTTTTTTTTTTTTAATCTCTTACTTTTCTTTTGTCCTCTCAAAGTCTATTGAAGTTTTCGATGAAATAATTATAACATCAAGAAGCATTTGTTTGTTGTTCATATGCACTACACACTTGGAAGTAATAGATTTTATTTCAATGCTTTCAGGAAAGATGAGCTTTAGAAATACAGGGACGTCCCGAAGGTTATTATGCTATCGGGGACTAGAGACTTCCTTTCTGAGGTCACGTCAGGCCCACAGCTACGGCAGACACTTTTACATATACCTGTAGAGGCTTACAAAACAGTACAACTTCTTCCGATTGGCTTACAGTTAGGTCGATTCCACTGCTGGAAGTGATTGCGAACTTATAGCAACATTTGAGGACATTTTAGGATGATATATCCATCGCATTAATGTTAAAAACAACATCATCATTATTTTGCTTGTAATTTTATTGATTTTTTTTTATTTCCTAGCACTTTTAGTACTCACTGCTAAGTGAGTGGTGTATCAGAACTTTTGTTGTGTTTTGAAATAAATTTCTGCTTCCGAAATATAAAATATATTAGTGTCACATTTCTGGAACAAAAAAAAATTTACTAAACAGAAACAAACTGATAATTTTTCCAAAAATAGTTGCCCCACAGTTATTTTCACACTGCTGCAACAAATAGACAGTCAGTTTACCTGCATTAGTTTTCTCGCAGCAACTTCCTGGGGGAATCAGCTGTGCCAAACAGACATCAAAAGGCCTCAAAAATTTAAATAAATGCTAAGAAGGTATTGTCACTTAAAATTTTGCAATACACCAAAAATTATGGTATAAATCCTATTTTCAACGTGCATGATTCAATCTTACTTCATGAACATGTTGACAATTATTTTCTCAAATTACTCTTCTCATATCTTCTTGTCAACCTATATCAAATCCTCCACTGAAAAATTTAATAAAACTCCCTGAAGCTATTCAAGACGATGAAATTGTTTTTACCATTAATGTTGTGTATTACAACGACAACTATAGCATTGACATGAAGAATTACCTTGTAGAATGCACCAAGTATATTTTCAAATTTATTTTATAAATATCAGTAGTTCAATTTATATAAGTCAACTTTCTTTCAAGCCAAACAGATTGATTTCACTTTGTGATTTTGTGGGTTTTAGGTTGTGGCTACTGTAAAAATTCGCTTGAAAAATGCTTTAAACAATGGAATTTGAACTTACTCCATCTATAGATGTTGTTTCCTACAATTTACGACTCAAACACTTGCCTTACACCGGCGGCTAAGAGCAGTTTAGTAATCTATTATTTAATATTGTGGGTTATGAGTAGGGTTTAATATATTTAAGATATCAGTTATGCATGACATTGTAGTCTTGAGTTTTACATTTAGGGAGTTGGGAGAGATTGCCTACCTCTTGAATAGTATGAGTTGGGAGAGTAACCTACCTCTCGAAATTGTAGATGTTTTTTATGTATTCGTGTTGTGTTATTTTGTATCAGTGAAGAAAAAATAATTGTTTGCCCTAATTTATGTGGAATAATCGTCTTGGTTCGTAAAAAATTACCTGCATTAGTTTTCTCGCAGCAACTTCCTGGGTAATGCAGCTGTGCCAAACAGACATCAAAAGGCCTCAAAAATTTAAATAAATGCTAAGAAGGTATGGTCACTTAAAATTTTGCAATACACCAAAAATTATGGTATAAATCCTATTTTCAGAGTGCATGATTCAATCTTACTTCATGAATATGTTGACAATTATTTTCTCAAATTACTCTTGTCACATCTTCTTGTCAACCTATATCAAATCCTCCACTGAAAAATTTAATAAAACTCCCTGAAGCTATTCAAAACGATGAAATTGTTTTTACCATTCATGTTGTGTATTACAACGACAACTATAGCATTGAGATGAAAAATTACCTTGTAGAATGCACCAAGTTTATCTTCAAATTTATTTTATAAATATCAGAAGTTCAATTATATAAGTCAACTTTCTTTCAAGCCAAACAGATTGATTTCACTTTGTGATTTTGTGGGTTTTAGGTTGTGGCTACTGTAAAAATTCGCTTGAAAAATGCTTTAAACAGTGGAATTTGGACTTACTCCATCTATAGATGTTGTTTCCTACAATTTACGACTCAAACACTTGTCTTACACCGACGGCTAAGAGCAGTTTAGTAATCTATTATTTAATATTGTGGATTATGAATAGGGTTTAATATATTTAAGATATTAGTTATGCATGACATTATAGTCTTGAGTTTTATGTTTAGGGGGTTGGGAGAGATTGCCTACCTCTTGAATAGTATGTGTTGGGAGAGATAACCTACCTCTCGAAATTGTAGATGTTTTTTATGTATTCGTGTTGTGTTATTTTGTATCAGTGAAGAAAAAATAATTGCTTGCCCTAATTTATGTGGAATAATCGTCTTGGTCATAAAAAATTACCTGCATTAGTTTTCTCGCAACAACTTCCTGTGGCAATGCAGCTGTGCCAAACAGACATCAAAAGGCCTCAAAAATTTAAATAAATGCTAAGAAGGTATGGTCACTTAAAATTTTGCAATACACCAAAAATTATGGTATAAATCCTATTTTCAGAGTGCATGATTCAATCTTACTTCATGAACATGTTGACAATTATTTTCTCAAATTACTCTTCTCATATCTTCTTGTCAACCTATATCAAATCCTCCACTGAAAAATTTAATAAAACTCCCTGAAGCTATTCAAGACGATGAAATTGTTTTTACCATTAATGTTGTGTATTACAACGACAACTATAGCATTGACATGACGAATTACCATGTAGAATGCACCAAGTTTATCTTCAAATTTATTTTATAAATATCAGAAGTTCAATTTATATAAGTCAACTTTCTTTCAAGCCAAACAGATTGATTTCACTTTGTGATTTTGTGAGTTTTAGGTTGTGGCTACTGTAAAGATTTGCTTGAAAAATGCTTTAAACAATGGAATTTGGACTTACTCCATCTATAGATGTTGTTTCCTACAATTTACGACTCAAACACTTGCCTTACACCGGCGGCTAAGAGCAGTTTAGTAATCTATTATTTAATATTGTGGGTTATCAATAGGGTTTAATATATTTAAGATATTAGTTATGCATGACATTGTAGTCTTGAGTTTTATGTTTAGGGGGTTGGGAGAGATTGCCTACCTCTTGAATAGTATGTGTTGGGAGAGATAACCTACCTCTCGAAATTGTAGATGTTTTTTTATGTATTCGTGTTGTGTTATTTTGTATCAGTGAAGAAAAAATAATTGCTTGCCCTAATTTATGTGGAATAATCGTCTTGGTTCGTAAAAAATGGTATCAGAGCGTGATTCTGGGAAGCCAACATCATCATGCGGCATACAAGTTGATGGATCTAGTTCGACGCCTACGACATCCTTCGTATCATAGCTTGTGATACAGTCTTGATTAGCAAAAATTTGGGAAGATGCGGCGGCATCATTGTGTATAGTAAATGACGTGACCAACACAGTCATGATAAGAGCTTGTTGGGGCGACAGGATCACAATAGAAAGAACTAGCTGGGAAGCGAATCGTGGTCACAATACAATAGCTGGATTGCAACGAGTCAGTCGTGATATCCGAGAAGTTTATGACGGATCTATCGTGCCATAGTGACTGAACCTCTCGTGATTTGAGAAGCAGAGGGATTCAAGCAAGCTGTAAAGCCAATGATAGGATCACGATGTAAAGGAGTTTCGTCTTCATGATCGCAAACCATCGGGAGAGTAATGGCAGTCAAGTAAATAGATGTACTGAAAAAAAAAATATAAAGAGAGAAGACTCACATCAGAGTTGAAATAGATGAGTGTTTCTCATCGCTGAAGGGGCAGTTGTCATCCAAGGAGGGGAGGTTCACTGCCTGGAAGAAATGATGAAGATCGTGAAATTTCACACAAAATTGCCAGTCATGAGATCGGGACGGATGTAGGCAGCAACACTTGAAGAAATAGGATGACATTCAGAAGGCTACAACAAACAGAAGCAGGTAGTCATGCGCAGATTCAAGCAGCAGCATCTACAGGGAATTGTACGACATCCGATAATCGGGAACGAGAAAAAGCATATGGAACGGAATGGTGTGTGATCTAGGCTAGAGAAGACCAATTTGAAGGATTTCAGCATGGAACAGAAAACTGAGGTGGGTGACACACCAACACGGGATTGCATGCAATCGCGTCAATGTCTTTTGCTACGGCAACCTTCCAAGCAGAAGGCTATTTAAAAGTAATGATGGGAACGAGACAAGTGGAGAAGAGCGGAGGAGAGTGTAAGGGATTGATTTTGACACGGCAAAATATCTACAAGAGAGACAAGATGATGGTGCTTCCGAATGACACCAATTTGTGCAAGATTTTAGTAAAGCTCAAGACCAAGGCGAAGTAAATTCAAACTGTAGGGTTGCGATTCTGGATCGAGTTGCATAGCATAGAAGAAATATGTGATACAAAGTCAGCAGAGATTATGATGATCAGTGAGCTACTGAAGGAATTGTTTGGCGTTGCAATATTCTCCAGAATAGTATATGTTCCAAAGATAACCAACGATGGACTGTGAAGGAAGACATGAACTAACTTATAGCGCTAAGAGTCACTATGAGATAGTTTAATTTTTCCACAAATTTCATATATCGTTCAGAATCATTAGAAGGCTCTCTATCCTTGGTAAGTTGTTGGTTAGTAAGCATCTAAGTACTACATGGAAATAAAACCTAGTAGGATATCTTATTCTGTAAAACAGTAGAAAGCATCTGATCGATTTTCTCACTAATTTTCTATATCATCAGGATCATTAAAAGGCTCTCTATCTTCAGTAGTCGTTGGTTAGAAAACATCGGAGTACTGCATGGAAATAAAACTTAGGGTATCTTGTTCTGTAAAACAGTAGAAAGCATCTAATTGATAAAAAAAATGAGTGCATCAACCTAGAACTGTTTGGAAACGTTAGTTTGAAACAAAAGAGTACAAATAGTCTCAAAAAGATCTCTATTTTACTTTTCAAGATGTAAACAAGATGACCAGTAAAACATCCCATTTTGCGTCAGTATGTCCGAAAAAAATGCATAAAAATATTCTTTAGCATTGTCACTTCCCAAAATCTTAACAAAAAAAATTGAATTGAATATTAATTTATGCATGAAATCATTTAAAATATGATAGTAACTAAGCGCGAGATTTCATAAAGTAAAGTGAAGCCATGCAAGAAAAGGCATCCACAAAAATTGATAAAATTTCAAAAATTATTAGATAAAATAAGACAAGATCTCCATGAATAAGAATGAACCAACTCAAGAGTATAACTAACTCTTTTATTAATTTTGGTAACAAAAAAATAAATGATAATATTTAACAAATTTACACGACTTACAATCTAAAAATGATAATTTCTAACTAAGAGTGTGACTTTTTTGTCTTCGTAGTGATGGATGTCGTAATCGACAATAGATCTCAAAGGAGATAAAGTGCTTGAACAGCCTATAGGTCGAGGTAGTTTGTTATCCAGAAGGTATAGAACCCACCCACCCCCAACAAATTCACGTCCTTTACCACGTCAGTCAAAAGATCCTGAAACATATTGTGCTCATGGAAGAATAAGATAAAACAATTGCAAACACTGTCATGAATTAATTTATCTCAAGTCACTCGTGCGGCTTAAGTGTTTTTTCCTTAATACTAAATCAGTCTAACCCTCACAACACTTAGACTTGTAAACACAAAACACTCTAGAAAGAAGACTATAGAGAAGTATTGGAGAAAGAAACACTTCACTAAAAAAGAGTGATTACAACACTTGGGGATCTTCAATGGATCCAAATGAGGAGGGGACTTCGATTTATAATCCCCAAGCCTAAGAGAACTTTCTAGATTACATTAGAATATAATGTCTTCTAGATAGTTCTACACTGTTCTTTACATATACATGCTTCTAGAGCTTTCCAGAATATTCTCGAGTTCTCTTGAAGCTTACATCTTTCAACAGATTTCTGGAATTATGTGGAATCATCTAAAATTCCTTGAAACATTCTCCTTCTTTCTAATTTTTCTCTAGAATGTCATGGAACATCCTAGAGCCTCTTTGATTGCTCTCTATAATATGATCATCTCTAGAATCTTCTTTTCTCATGGTTAGCTTATCAAATATTCTTAAAAACGTCGGAGTTGACACTCTGCCCAACTTAAGCTCGCAATGATCTCATTGCGACATGCAATTGGCTCTGATACCAATTGTCACGGTCTAACATAACAAGTCACCCGTGCAACTTTAGTGCTCTTCTATAGCACTAATTTTGTCTGACCCTCATAACGTTTGGACTTGTAAGCACAAAATACTCTAGAAAGAAGAGTATGGAGAAGTATTGGAGAAAGAAACACTTCACGAAGAAAGAATGATTGCAACACTTGAATGTTTGCAACTTTTGGATATTTCTTGGATGGATCCAAATGAGGGAGAGGGACCATTTATAGTCATCCCCAAGCCTAAAAGAACTTTCTAGATTACATTAGAATAAAATATCTTCTAGATAATTCTACAATATTCTTTATATATATATATATAT
>JXCR01067068.1:14468-31473 GCA_002079205.1 Phalaenopsis hybrid cultivar
TATATATATATATATATGCTCCTAGAAATTTTCATAATATTCTAAAGTTCTCTTGAAGCTTGCTTCTTACAGCATATTTCTGGAATTATGTAGATCATTCTAGAATTCCTTAGAATATTCTCCTTTCTAGTTTTTTTAGAATGTCGTGGAATCTTCTAGAGTCTCTTGGATTGGTCTTCTCTAGCATTTTCCTTTCTCATGATTAGTTTGTCAATTATTCTTGAAGATGACGGAATGTAGCATTGTGTAATATTGCTAACAAAGACAATATTAAAAGAAAATTAAGGTAAACTAAGAATAAACATTAAAGGTAATGTAAATGTAACATTAATGATGTCAGAACGAAAAATATTAGAGGTTGACCCATCATTTAAGGTTAAGAAAGAAAGATATTTATGAAATGTGAATGAATTTTGGATTACTTGTCATGTGATCTGTAGCACAAAAATTAATGACTCATTGCATGGAAGACAGAAGAAGAAGAGCATCATTATTACCTGACTCAGCAAGGACGGTTATAGAGGGAGATTGCTTGAATGCTTCCTGAAATTGAATGAATTTGGTATATTCATCTGCAGAAATGGAGAGTCCAACTTTGAGAGGCCTCACTAGCGGAGACAATAATGCACTAGAACCCTTCTAATTCTTTTTTAGCAACGTATAACATGTTCTCTTCATATGACCAAGTTCATGATAGTAGTAACAAACTACCCCAGAGCCTTGATTTCCTAAATTTGTACTTTTAGTTTCATAATTGCCCGGAAACAAGGTTTACTGATGTTTCTATTTTTCCAACTAGCAAGAATACTAGGTTTTTGTACATATAAAGTCTAAGAACTCAGAATAGTATGCAGCACACTAATATAAGTTTCCCTCAAAATAGCAAATAAGACCTGTGATTTGAAACATACATACTAAAAGTTGAAACCAGCTAGAAAACTCATAATAGTCATTTGTTCTATTTGAGTCTGATGAATCCATACATCGATACTAAAGGGCAATAGTTCATTCAATTCTTCATAATCATGTTTGAAGTGAATGTAATAAATGTTAAGTTATTGATCATTTTGTTCAGCTCGATTGAACTCCTTCCATATATCAAAGATTCAAGAAATATTTTCTCCCACAAAACACAAATGTCAATTCCTCCATCGTATCTTTAACATAGTCACAATGAATAATATGACTATATTGATCAAGTTCGACAGAGTTTAGTATTTATATCAACAATGGGTATCAAGTCTCATCCACTTAGACTAATTTAGGTTAGTCTTAGCTAGTGGATTATCAATGAGGAGACTCTTTTGAGAAATACTTATTGAGTATTAAAATTTTATTCCAATAAAAATAATTGATGTCATTTAAATTATCACAACATATTTTTTATCCCCAACCAAGATTATGATGAAATATTCAAGGATAATGAATCAGTACTAAAGGATGAGACGAATAATATCAAGCCATAAGAGAAATGAATCAACGAATAGTTCAACGATGATCAAAGACAAACAAACACAAATCACGTTAGCAAAGTCAGCAAATCAGACGAACAAACAGCTGATGACGTCAACCAATGCAGCAAAGCCAACAAAGCCAAACGAATCAGCCAACAAAGTTGACCTAAGTACACAAAGTTGAACAAAGTAGATGATGTCGATTAGGATGAAGAAGAAGCAGACTCAAGTAGACGAAATTGATTAAAATGAAGACGAAGCATAACGAAATAGACCTCACCTATCAATGTAGATAAAGCGGATGAAGAAAGGCAACGTAGAAAAGGTCGAACGACAAAAGATATAGTAATCCCATCGCAAAATAAAGGCTAAGCAGCCAAAGTCAAACGGAGCAAACGACGTCATGTGTATCTATGATACCATGTGAAGGAAGACTTATTTTCTCTCTTATTCACCAATTGAAAATATATGTTACGCATTTATATACACTCCAATCTCTAAAGATTAAAAATATCTCTAATAAAAGAAAGATCATGTAATTAGATCTTCTCTAATTAGGTTATTTATGCGTTACATTTCTTACAATCAAGCTTCCTAATATACAACCATCAGATCTATTGCATTCCATAACAACCATGTATTTAGAATACCTCTGAATTATCTATTAAATTCCATAACAACCATGTATTTAGAATACCTCTGAATTCAAAATATTTGAGAACAAACAACGCCTCAAAAACATGCAATGCAAGAAGCATTTAAAAACAACAGCAAAGAAAGCCCAAGTTCGATTAAACAAAAACCTCGTCCAACAGCCTATTTGAAAAATAAGCTTTAAGTGGTTGATGAGATCAATAAAAGAAAATCATAAAAAGGGATAAAGTTGTTAGTATATCTCTCTTCAGTGCATCATTGAAGTCCACACAAATTCCAATCTAATATTGTTTTCATAAGGATAATAAATAGTAGTGAGAGCAAAGTTCACCAACATCAAGAATAAATTAAAGTTGATAAAAATAAAATATTTATAAATGACCAAGTTGATTTAAAGTGAAAAAAAATCGGGTGAGGTGGTCATATGTTCTATGATTTTTGAATGGCAGGAATGAAAATTTTAGGATTATTTAGCATTGTTTCTTGAGGGCACATTAGATAGTTCATATGTTCTACACAATTGCCTTTCAATTTCATCAAGTGGAAAACCTACATTATTTCAAGGATTGTTTAATTGAAGTTTATTTTTGATAATACAACGTAAAGTAATGCTGTGATTTCTTACTTCCAAAGGTTGTTTGGTTGGCTATAGAGTTAATACAGGGAAGCTGTTTTTCTATTTGGATGGTTGACTAAAAAGACGAGAACAAATGCCTATGAATTATAAACCCTAATGCAAAACTCCCCAAGAAAGTAAGCAAGAAAATGGGAAAAATTAAAGTGATGCAGCCAATGTCACATAATATAGTGTCAACACAAGAGAGGTGGTTAGGAAGAACCGTCGCAATAAGAAACATCTCAAATCAATACAACATTGTTGCAAGAGGCGACATCTTGGGATAAGTATCACAACGAGTGAGGTGGTCAAAAGAAAGTATCACAAGAAAGACAAAGCATGAAAACTGATTGGAGGCTTGCGAAAATTCCTTTGCAATAAGCTTTTATTTGCTGGATTTGGCAAATTTGACAAGCACCAAATAGAGCTATCTATGGAGTCCACTTACCAAAGAACCTAAAAATTAAAATCATGTAATCATTTTAGTTTACGGTTGTAATACTTGCAAGCAAATAGACCCATAGTGCTTTTTCTAATGTAGCCAATAGCATTGTCACAAGATATATCCCCTCAAATTATAAGCTTTTAAGAGCAACATTACCTCAACATAGCCTCTTTTTAACTTTATGGGTACCATAGAATCTTAGTTTATGTTTAAAGGCCATCAAATGTGATGTTAAGCATAAAAAAATAAAATTTACATTTCAAATCATATCCAAGAGGTGATCATGATGGTCGATTCAAATTAAGTGGTTAAGTAATCAGCAACAAAGCACCATTATGTAGGCTGCAAGAACACTATTTAAGGCCCATTAACCTTTTCTTTTACTCATTGTATTGCACACACATTGAAATTTGAAAGAAGGTGAGGATAATGAATATTTTATAAAGAATAGGGTTAGATAACTAACATTTTATAGGTTGCAATCATCACAAAGAACTTCATCATAACAAGGCTTTTGGTGTTCAACTAATTTCGGAAGCTAAGATGCTTGTTGTAGGAAAGACTCGATTTGCATCAATACTTATCATGCTTAGAATATTAAAAAACATAAAGGCCTACAAAACATAGTGACAAGAGAAACATGCATCGAAAAGACACTATGAATAAGATCCCAAGTTGATATTAAATGATACAAATAAGACACTAGATAATTTTTCATGAGGCAAATAGATAGTATTTTCTTAATAGAGCCTGCATATTGAATGTTAATATTAAATGATACAAATAAGCATTTTCTACACCTTGTGTATGCCAATTGGGATTGTAAAATTGACACAGAAAAGAGAATAACGAAAAGTCAACATTTTGTAACATGGTGTACAACAAAACTTCGAGATGCTGGAATAAAAGCATCATTATATATATATTAACAAAATAGCACAAAAATTATTAAATTATATTCAAATAATGTTTTAAAATATAAACAATAATTTTTAAATAATGTCCCAACACTTAACAGCTTATAGTTACGTGATTAGAGTTGTCAAAACGACTCTTTGTTCGTGAACAACTCGTGTTCGGCTCGCTAAGCAAATAAGCCGAACACGAACACACTTTTTGAGCTTGAAATATAAACAAGGTTCAGCTCATGTTAGGCTCGTTTACACCCCTAATTATATTTCATTGTTTATGCTCTTTAATAAAATATAATGATATCAAGAGCTCTAATTAAACATTTTATATAAATAATTTATAAGGAAATGCATGTATTGTATCATATTTCTAAAGGTTGTCATCACATTATTTGTCCTCCATTCCCTAACAATTATATATCTTAGGATCAATGTAATACAGAAGACGTAAACATGCTTACATGCAAATAAACAATAAAAACTTAAATAAATGCAAATATTAAGTCATTGGAGTCCAAACATTAAGTTAAAGCAAAATGCCGACCTAAAACAAAATAGATCAAAATGGTGAGTGAAACTAAACATAAATCTAAATGCATGACTCAAACCTATGATACACAGTAATATGAGTTTAACCTGTAGTAAATAAATCATTTTGTAAACCCAAATAAAAGTTATATTTAAAATGATTATGAATTAAAGTTTTGTATCTGTTTATCATAACTTATTATTACAACGGTTGGATTCTCTTATAAAAAGAAAGGCCAAAAGGTATGGCCATACAAATACACAATCAAACCGAAAAGTGCTGACTGGGATATCAGGTTGAAAACATTATATTGATTTTTTTAGAACTAATTTAGTTTCATGTCTGAAATATTTACAATGAAAGTGATTTATGTCAAGACAATTAATGAAAAAATCTAGAGAGAACAAAGAAATGATTTTTCTTCTTTAAGATAGTGAATCATATGCAGGTTAAACTATGAAGCCTAGAGCCCTTTACCACGTGGATATAGCGTCGTTCGTAATAAAACAAAGAAATGATCTTCATATTACTTAAGAAAATATGCATAAATTTATCTATTAAATATATAACGAAGCTATTAAGATTATTTATGATAGAGCATTGACTAGTACATACTTGCCAATGACAAATAGTACATCACAGTTCAAGTTAACTGTGAAGCTATACAGCATAAAGCATGACAGAGTACACGCTATTTAAAAATAAAACTCCTCATTTTAAACATGATATAAATTAAAATGCAGCTCAATATGACATATTAGATTTAAAAATAAATTATTCATGATACTAAAATAAATAAACAATAAAATTGATGCCTAGGTGCAAGTACACAACTGCTTAAAATTCAAAGCACTACTTTTTTTTTGCAGATCGAATATTTTCTTTAAAACAATAAACTAATCACCTTAAGAATCATCATCATAAGTCAAAATAGCCTCATCTCTTTCTTCATAACCATCATCATTATCTCTAACATCATACTTTTATTCCACATAGCATGCTCAATTGAAAGAGGGTTAATCTTAAATGAGGATTCATTCTCTTTTTCTTTAGATTAAACTCAAATATTGTGTAGTTTCTTTCGTCAACAAAACCAGCTTTTACAAATATTACATATTTTCATGTTGAATCTTTCCTTTTGAACTATTTTTATATTTTTTAATATCTATAATAGATAACTAATAATATAAATAATACAAGGGCAAAAAAAAACCCATTGTACATGGAAAATTGGATAATTATGCATAATATATTATTATTACAAGAAAATTTAATTTGTAGAGAAAAATGTAGGCTTGCATCTTCCAAGAAATTAACTCAAATTCTAAAGCAAGCATTTTTAAACTAACTGCAAGACATACTTTTTTTTGCATGGTTTTTTTTTCTAATTTATAAAACAGCAAACAAAATACAACTATAAATAGTGCAAAGAAATTGTGCCTAGGGCATGCAAGCCAATAGTTAAAGCCTCTGTACAAGGGCGTCAAAACCAAGCCCTTCTTCCCCTTCGTTGAAACCTTAAAAGACTTTGTGCATTGAAAGCGAGAGTGGTGTTGCTCGTGTGTCAAAAGTAAAAGGAGTTGCACATGTCAAAGTTAAGATTTATAGTCCTCACTGAGAGGCCTCGCATCAGTATGTGTTGAAGGTAAGTGGTAAAACTGAAAGCAATTTGTATGTAAAAGGCATAAGTTGCATGTGTGTATGTCAAAGGCAAGACTAAGGACCACATGAACTATCAAAGACTAAGAGCCTCGTCATTTGAGTATTAAAGCAATGAGCAAATGTGTAGGCCGTGTAGTTATGCAGCCCTAATAAATCACACATTAAAAATAGGGAAACTAAAGAAATTATAACATTAAATTTAAACCACTAATTCATCAAAATTATAGCACATCCCAACCAATTCCTAAGTATTTACATATCTAATACCAAAAAATACTTTTTACATTTATACAGCCCAAACCATTCATATCAAAAAAATACAACAATTTAAATTAAAAAATTAAAATACACCTTTTTTATGCATATGTGAAGTGGCATACATTAAGGAATTTGAAGTTCAGGTGCAGACATGTAAATACAAAGGAATTAAGTGGCATGTATGTAAATCTTCCAAAATTATAATAGCACGAGCTACAAGGCCTATAGTCTATAGCCCGCACATGACGCACGTACACTCACAAATTTACCCCCCTGCCTTACCAAGCAAATGGCATGAGATGCACCGAACTGCGCTAAGAGCCATGGTGCACACTGTTTGACACTATTAACACCAATGGACTATTATTGTTGGGTAAACTAGGAGTTATCAATTTGTAGGTTTAAGAAAACAGTAGACAGTTTTTTTTCTTTTTATATTGATTATGAAAAGAAGCATAAAAATATATATTCAAAAGAAAGTTGTGTGAATTACAATTTTATTGACTTAAATAAGTGAAAAATTAAAATTAGAAAATTTTTGAAAGAAAGAAGCCTTTTAAACACTCGCCAATAGACTAAGGATCTGTTTGGGGCAACTGTTGATTATTTATAATCTGCTGATAAACAGATTATTATGATAATCTGATAATATGCAGATTATCATGATAAGCTAGCTTGTTGTTTGGGGCAAATTATTCAGAACAGCTTACCGGAGTTGTTGTTGGATAAATGATCATTCTGTCTCTGTTTGGATAAGCTGTTTCATAATACCATGTTTAGGCGCGCATTTTGATGCGAACTTATATGCAGATTACTATATTCAAAGACAAGATTCTTGCATTAATCAATCATTTGAAATCTTTCAAACAATTGTATCATTGAAAATTGATCAATGAACTTGAGAAACCTTGCACTGGGTAGTAGAAAAAAACTCCAATCTCATTGCTTGTTGTCAATTTATGGCCCTAATAACATGAATGCCATAGCTAAAAAATTATACGGCAACAATATGCAAGACATAAAAGAGAATTACTACTATATAAATTAGCATATGTTTTTATATAGGTAAAAAGTATAGGCTCATATGGTTCTCCAATAAAACCCTCCAATCCATTTCAAATCACCCCTAGAATTTCTTATAAAGCAGAAATTAATTAATGTCAAGCAGACTTCTGTTAATTTTTGGTAGAAATTAATTACTATTAATTTTCGATCCTCGCGTGGAGCCGGGAGGGAGAGGAGGCAAGGGTTCGATGGAGATGAAGAGAGAAGCGGAAAGAGCTGGGGGATGCGGCATAGAGGACGATCTGAAGACAAAGCTGAGTTTTGATGGAGGAAGCTTCGTCGGCGAGCTCAGTGACGAAGCCAAAGGGGAATCGCACCTCCGCCCTACGCCTCTGCGGTATAGGGTAATCGCATCTCCGCTGGAGCCGGCTTCGATGGGACGGCTTGGGAAAGAAATCGAGGGGCTTGAGAGAAATCGATCTCCTCTTACTTGGATGGCTTCGATCTCGCGAGAGAAGGGTGAGAGATCGGAGAGGAGAAGCGAAGGGCACGGCGAGGACGAGATTGATCGAGGGGTTGGAGGTATACGCTCTAATGTAACGCGGAAAGCAGGGGTCGAAGAGCGTTCGAGAATAATGAAGGAATCGCCTGAAGCGGCGTTCAGCGATATGAAATCGCTGAGAGATACACGCAAAACAAACAGAAGGGAGGCGTTTTCAAAACGCCCACCGCACCAATAAGCTGCCCCAAACGGGGTCTAAATGCGTAATATATAATTTTAACGAAAAGTAAGTTAACAAATCATCAGTCAATATTATTAGAAGATATCCTGATGTCTGAGAGTTGAGTTTAAATAACTTGAATTTATTATGCACAAGAATGGAGATATGGACTAAAATATAACTTTCAAGGTTAAGATCAGACGATTAAAATGGATGAGTTGGAAGTTTTGTGTGATATAAGGATACCATAAGATACCAAAAAGTCAAAAAGGTAAATTTTCTAAGACAATAATTAAATTGAAATTGTTACAAAGATTTAAATGTTGAACTGCTAAAAAATCATTGATATTTGAATGTGACATTAAATATAATATTAAGAATATGTGGCAAAAAAAGAAAATATCTATTATAAAATTATTGTATTGTAGAAAAAAAAGTTTGGTATATGTTAAAAAAATAAATAAATAAGGTAACTGCAACAAACTAAAGTGCGTTGAACATAAACAACAAAAAATAGAAAATGTGCCTATTAGATAAATTGACAAACCTATTGTCAAAATATTTGAAGGGAAAAAAAACGGACCTAAGGATATATGGCAAGAATTTGTTTGAAATATTTTTTAAAAGGTGCATTTAATACATCAAATAATGCTCAATGCGAAGAATTAAAAAATAAGTACTCAAATAGGTTGGAGATGATGATGATTCTCAGACATTTTATCATTAATTTTCTTATTTAAAATATATTGAGTTTATTTAAATCCCCCATTGGGGCGACGAGTAAAACAATTAAGTTCTACCTGCTATTCTTTTCTTCTATAAGTTTCTCCTCAAAGTCTTCTTCGGCAGCCCAACAAACCTTTGATACCACACCAAAAAGATCATCAAGTCCATCTCAGGCCTTTCCTAACACTCAAACTGCCTCCAACACAGGTTCGGCAGCACCATCCACCTCAATATTCTTAGATGTCGGAATTAATCTCAAAGGTGGGTGAGTACCGAGGTTGGTTGATATCTTTAGAAACAAGCAAAGGTGCTTGAGGAAATCAAGTTAGTACTTCAAAACTATCTCTCTCTCATGAGTCCCAAGAATTGACTCTTAAGCTTAGAATCATATTTGAATCACTTATTCTTCAAAATTCGATGGAAATAAATATAATTTTTGAACATCAATATCAAACATGATAACAAATATCAAAATAAACATTGAATAGAGAAATAAAACTTTACTTTTCTACATGTTCACAAACACTAAATCCACTTCATATCTTTAAAATAATACATAGCACAGCTCATTATTCACTGCAAAAAAATATTTTCATTAAAGCTCTCATTTAATAATTTCCTAGAAAAATATTCATATAATTCTTTGATCTTTTCATATTAAAAAAACACATTATCATCACTATTAATGCATGTCACTTGAGCAAAATTATCAATCTTTAATCTGTAGCAAGCAATCTCTTAGAGCTCATTTTTTCTTCAAAAGCACTTAGCTTGTTATATAAACAATTAAAATTGTAGCTTTTACTTCAGCTAATAACCTTTTTGAATGGCTTTTAACTTCCTTATACCTACACTAGATATATAAACAATGTATTATTATAAAACCCATGACCTTCAATGTAATATCAAAACAACCCATTAGATATTAAAATCGGTGACATGCATTATTTTAAAAAATTTTAAGATTACTTCATCGTTTGATGGACATCTCAAATTTCTTCGAACGAATGGTTCCAAATAAGTTAGAAAATATTTTTATTTTTTTAATGCAGCGCCACTTAAAAGGCCAGTCTATAACTAAAGTAGGTGCTACAAGGTAAAGCAACACTTTTAAGTGAGCTCCAATACACCATAGTAACAAATATTAATGTTGTTGCTCATTGAACGTAGTACGATCTTTATTTAAAGACCATGACACAAAACAGGAGAGGGAGAAATTACAAACATATACAGGGAAAAAAATGCTCATTTTAATAAAAGCTGGAATCAGACCTTTTTAATAGTTTTTTATATTAAATGGAATTTATCATATCTATTTTGTATAGGTCCTTCAAAAATCCCATCTCAAAGTAATTCTACAAGGCATTCCAAGTGGTTTATAGGAAATAGTACGACTACTACGCATCAAAATACGTAATAACTTGAAAATATACATAAAACAACAATTTTGAAAACATCACTCAGTCCTTTTATAAGTTTCATGCCTTTTCAACCTTTTTTATAAATTCTACATTTAAAGACTCCCCTTAAACTTCAATCGAACAGGGTTAAGAAAACATGGTTCATTAGCACTTCAATAAGCACCAATCACCCGATATAAAGCATATTTGAGACTTTAAAAAGTGACAGAATTAATCCATGAAACAAACATAAAAAATTAAAATATTAATTTATTTTCCTTGTGGACTCCATTCCTCTTCAAATTGAGTTCTGAACTGATTCTTATCTTCAATTACAAATGAACTAAAATTTGATTGCAAATGAAAATTTTGCAATCTAACACAACAAATCCAGGCCCCAACCTAAACGTCATTCCCTTCTAAGCACATAATAGCTTCATACTTTAATCCATGCATAATTACTACGGATGCATGCAATATAGCTAACTTGAGTTTCCAAGACCTCTCCAAAAATCATTATAGGTAAAAAGCTTTACAGTTATATCTTAGAATTTAGCGATAGTTACATAAATAGCACTTAAAAATTTTTATTTACAAAACTAGCATCCAGGTGATTTTTTTAACTGTCAAACTGATGCATTTATGCATGCCACAATCAAACAAATAGGGATTTGATAAAAATAAAAATATAGGTTGGGATTTTATAGTATTTTTTTATATTTAAGTTAGATGTGAAAAATGGATGAAAGGGGCTGTAGTTCTGTAAATTGCAATGTTTCTATCGCTACGTATGCATTTTCCTTATATATGAAACATTAACCACTGTCTTTAATAATAACTTTACCTGAGCAGCAGCTGAAGCATCAGCTGAATTTTTAGGGTCCGCCCAACTAACAGTGGGGGAGCTTCCATCAATCTTAAAACTTGACCTTGACATTTTCTGCCGTGCATAATCAGCGCATGCATTGTTGTAGTACTCAACAAAAACAAAACCGCGATTACGGCTTGGGTTTTGTGGGTCCTGCAATAGAGTTTCAAAAGAAGTTGGGCAAGATTCTCACTGGTTGAAATCTTCAAAGAGGAAAAGGTTGCTGAAATCTTTAAAAAGGAAAGGGTTACTGAAATCTTAAAAGATTTAAAGGTTACCTTAAAACATTCAATGTTTTCAACTCCAGGACCATTCTCCTCAAGTATTCTCCTCAATTCTTCCTCTTGCAAACTCTTTGGGACATTTCCAATAAACAATCTGTGTTTAACTTGTGACAAAGAACATCTCAATGTTTTCCCCTGAAAAGGTAGTCAAAGAAACCACACAAAAATAAAATATAAAAATAAGTAAAAAAAAATACTTTTAGAGCTATGAGAGAACAGGGCCAGCGAAATAGAACACTACCTTAAACTCTTTGTCCTGGATCTCTTCAACGGCCATCTGTGCAGCACCCTTCGTTGTGAATACAATGAAAGCAAAGCCTTTGTTTTCCTTTTTATCTTTATCCTTTACTAATCGCACCTGAAGCATCAGAAATATTACACTATTTCCGGAGTAGCAGCAGATGTAGCTCGGGAAATAGAATCATTGTTACCTCATAAATTTCACCAAAGGATTCACAAAGATCTCTCAGCTCTTCCTCTGTTGCATCACGTGGAAGGCCGCCAATAAAAACTTCTGATCCATGCGGAGGAAGAGCCAGCAGTTCAGTATGTTTCTGCCTTTCTTCTTCATCAATACCCCCAGCAGTGGTATCTTCGTCCTTCAAAGGGCTAGAAGTATTATTTAGCTCATCAGATGATGAAACTTTATCGTTGCCTTCACCTTCAGATTCATGAAATTCTTCATGATACTCATCATGTTCCTCATTTTCATTGTACTCATCCCTTACTCTCCTGTATCCATCTTCCTCTCCGGCGTCTTCATCATCCATCATATCTTCAATGTCATTGTCCCCATCAAGGTCAATCTGCTCGTCTGCCTCCACCGAAGCATGGTGCTCAGCCATGACTCTTTCTTATCGATATAACCTAAAAAATGAGACCGTGTGTGTTGAAAACAATACTCAGAGGTGTCGCGAGACTTTAGATTCAAGTGAATGTGTGAGGAATGGAATTAAGAAAGTAAGATCCAAATTTCTGATGTATGTCATTCTAAAGTAACATCTTTAGCTGAAATAACAAAATCAGATCCTAACAATTTTAAGGAGTCCAAAGCTAGCAAATCCTCAACTTCATTAAGAGAGCATTTCAAAGTTTTTTATTATTCAGCTTTCATAAACAAAATCCATAAGTTCGAGTGCTTGTGAAGTGAGATTTAAGTGGCAATTAACAACAAACTTGCGCCATCCACCAACCTCCAACAGCTTTATCATCCAGTCCGTATAAATTAAGTACCATTATCTTGATCTCTAACCCTTACGGTATTCAATTCAATTTCTCCTTAAACTGAGATCGACTTGCTCTCACAATAATCATGAAAAAAAAAACAAAAAAAAACCCCAATGTTAAAATAAAACGTTGTCACATTGCTGCGGGATGGCGATAAACACTCCAAATCCTACAGATGATTGTCCGCTCAAAAACAAATTTTTCCCCAGCTGGCACGCCGGTTGGAAAGCGAACCCTAGCAAAACAATGACCAAGCTCACGGATCATCCATAGGACACATCAAATCCACACAAACCTCCCAAAACAAAGAAATACACGATGATATGAGACAGCCAGCATCGGAAAAATAAACCCAGCCGAGGAAATAGGAAAACCCTAACTTCAAACTCAACGGCAAGATGCAAACTTACCCATCTCAGAATCCTTTGGCCTGGAAAACGTTGTAAGAAATAGATGGACGGAAGAGAATGGATGGAGGAAAAAGGTAGAGAAATTAGAAAGATAAATCTTACAGGTCGAGATCCCGCTCGCTCTCGGTTAGGAGGAGATTTAGAGAGAGAACGGCAGGGTCCTCCGGCTGAATAACTAGTTGCAGTTGAAGACAGGCCCTCTTATAAGCCTGTCACGTGACTGGGCTGCGAAAGGGCGATGCACAAACCCGTGCCGAGTTTTTTAGCATTGGATGATAAAAACCAGAGCCAAATCGGGGATCGATTAGGGCTGATACTAATCTGAATATGACAACCTACACCAGCATTCAATGCATGTAATATATATGTTTTTATATTTACATGCCTGACACTTAAATATTTAATATAATATAAAAAATATTATTATTAATATTATTTTTTAATTTGAATGTATATATATTCATGCATAAATTCTTAATAAAAAATATTATAAATGTTGAAGTATGTCATATGACGGCATGCTAATTATTCAGCGTCTTAACTTTGTATGAAACTTGAGCGCATAGTTAGAGAACAAAAAAAGAAGTTGGAGGAAATGCTACAAATTTTAATTGTAAAACCTTGGAAAATGAAAAAATTTATGGGGTATCGCTCAGTTGAAATAATTTACTACGGATGTTGAATACATAGGTTTACTCTTCTCCTTAATTAAGGAGAATAGAGTTACAAGTTTGATCGTTGTTAATGTAAAATAGTAGTTTATTAATAATAGTCATAGTCTAACTATAATGAATGTAGTTTTTTGAAATAGCATGTTGCAAAAATCGGGTTGATTGTTATGGAGGTTGTAGTCTGTCATGAGTGTTGTAGATAATGACAACATTGTCATCTTATTGTATAGGTCATAGTTGAAAGTCATGATGATNCTGAAATAGCATGTTGCAAAAATCGGGTTGATTGTTATGGAGGTTGTAGTTTGTCATGAGTGTTGTAGATAATGACAACATTGTCATCTTATTGTATAGGTCATAGTTGAAAGTCATGCTGATNTTAATAAAAGCTGGAATCAGACCTTTTTAATAGTTTTTTATATTAAATGGAATTTATCATATCTATTTTGTATAGGTCCTTCAAAAATCCCANTTCTAATAAAAGCTGGAATCAGACCTTCTTTTTAATAGTTTTTTATATTAAATGGAATTTATCATATCTATTTTGTATAGGTCCTTCAAAAATCCCATCTCAAAGTAATTCTACAAGGCATTCCAAGCGGTTTATAGGAAATAGTACGACTACTACGCATCAAAATACGTAATAACTTAAAAATATACATAAAACAACAATTTTGAAAACATCACTCAGTCCTTTTATAAGTTTCATGCCTTTTCAACCTTNTGGTTTATAGGAAATAGTACGACTACTACGCATCAAACTACGTAATAACTTGAAAATATACATAAAACAACAATTTTGAAAACATCACTCAGTCCTTTTATAAGTTTCATGCCTTTTCAACCTTTTTTATAAATTCTACATTTAAAGACTCCCCTTAAACTTCAATCGAACAGGGTTAAGAAAACATGGTTCATTAGCACTTCAATAAGCACCAATCACCCGATATAAAGCATATTTGAGACTTTAAAAAGTGACAGAATTAATCCATGAAACAAACATAAAAAATTAAAATATTAATTTATTTTCCTTGTGGACTCCATTCCTCTTCAAATTGAGTTCTGAACTGATTCTTATCTTCAATTACAAATGAACTAAAATTTGATTGCAAATGAAAATTTTGCAATCTAACACAACAAATCCAGGCCCCAACCTAAACGTCATTCCCTTCTAAGCACATAATAGCTTCATACTTTAATCCATGCATAATTACTACGGATGCATGCAATATAGCTAACTTGAGTTTCCAAGACCTCTCCAAAAATCATTATAGGTAAAAAGCTTTACAGTTATATCTTAGAATTTAGCGATAGTTACATAAATAGCACTTAAAAATTTTTATTTACAAAACTAGCATCCAGGTGATTTTTTTAACTGTCAAACTGATGCATTTATGCATGCCACAATCAAAAAAATAGGGATTTGATAAAAATAAAAATATAGGTTGGGATTTTATAGTATTTTTTTATATTTAAGTTAGATGTGAAAAATGGATGAAAGGGGCTGTAGTTCTGTAAATTGCAATGTTTCTATCGCTACGTATGCATTTTCCTTATATATGAAACATTAACCACTGTCTTTAATAATAACTTTACCTGAGCAGCAGCTGAAGCATCAGCTGAATTTTTAGGGTCCGCCCAACTAACAGTGGGGGAGCTTCCATCAATCTTAAAACTTGACCTTGACATTTTCTGCCGTGCATAATCAGCGCATGCATTGTTGTAGTACTCAACAAAAACAAAACCGCGATTACGGCTTGGGTTTTGTGGGTCCTGCAATAGAGTTTCAAAAGAAGTTGGGCAAGATTCTCACTGGTTGAAATCTTCAAAGAGGAAAAGGTTGCTGAAATCTTTAAAAAGGAAAGGGTTACTGAAATCTTAAAAGATTTAAAGGTTACCTTAAAACATTCAATGTTTTCAACTCCAGGACCATTCTCCTCAAGTATTCTCCTCAATTCTTCCTCTTGCAAACTCTTTGGGACATTTCCAATAAACAATCTGTGTTTAACTTGTGACAAAGAACATCTCAATGTTTTCCCCTGAAAAGGTAGTCAAAGAAACCACACAAAAATAAAATATAAAAATAAGTAAAAAAAAATACTTTTAGAGCTATGAGAGAACAGGGCCAGCGAAATAGAACACTACCTTAAACTCTTTGTCCTGGATCTCTTCAACGGCCATCTGTGCAGCACTCTTCGTTGTGAATACAATGAAAGCAAAGCCTTTGTTTTCCTTTTTATCTTTATCCTTTACTAATCGCACCTGAAGCATCAGAAATATTACACTATTTCCGGAGTAGCAGCAGATGTAGCTCGGGAAATAGAATCATTGTTACCTCATAAATTTCACCAAAGGATTCACAAAGATCTCTCAGCTCTTCCTCTGTTGCATCACGTGGAAGGCCGCCAATAAAAACTTCTGATCCATGCGGAGGAAGAGCCAGCAGTTCAGTATGTTTCTGCCTTTCTTCTTCATCAATACCCCCAGCAGTGGTATCTTCGTCCTTCAAAGGGCTAGAAGTATTATTTAGCTCATCAGATGATGAAACTTTATCGTTGCCTTCACCTTCAGATTCATGAAATTCTTCATGATACTCATCATGTTCCTCATTTTCATTGTACTCATCCCTTACTCTCCTGTATCCATCTTCCTCTCCGGCGTCTTCATCATCCATCATATCTTCAATGTCATTGTCCCCATCAAGGTCAATCTGCTCGTCTGCCTCCACCGAAGCATGGTGCTCAGCCATGACTCTTTCTTATCGATATAACCTAAAAAATGAGACCGTGTGTGTTGAAAACAATACTCAGAGGTGTCGCGAGACTTTAGATTCAAGTGAATGTGTGAGGAATGGAATTAAGAAAGTAAGATCCAAATTTCTGATGTATGTCATTCTAAAGTAACATCTTTAGCTGAAATAACAAAATCAGATCCTAACAATTTTAAGGAGTCCAAAGCTAGCAAATCCTCAACTTCATTAAGAGAGCATTTCAAAGTTTTTTATTATTCAGCTTTCATAAACAAAATCCATAAGTTCGAGTGCTTGTGAAGTGAGATTTAAGTGGCAATTAACAACAAACTTGCGCCATCCACCAACCTCCAACAGCTTTATCATCCAGTCCGTATAAATTAAGTACCATTATCTTGATCTCTAACCCTTACG
>JXCR01067071.1:0-61227 GCA_002079205.1 Phalaenopsis hybrid cultivar
ATAAAATAAAACATACAAAATAAGATACAATATTTAAAGTTTAAATAAAACTTTCTAAAAATGGAAATTTACTTAGTTTACTTCCCCCGCAACGGTGCCAAAAACTTGATCCCGACTCAATGACCTATGCACAATATAACAATTGTTTTGATGGTATTTTTCACTTATATTTCCTTATTTCGCAATAAAACCAAAAACTTGATCCCGAAATAAATAAGAATTTAACTTTTTAATTTATATATATTTATATTAGGATACTATGCAAGTATACGTATCGTTATCAAGTAATATAGGACTTTTTGATTAAGACCTGAAATTCGAACAACAAGTATACGTATCGTTATCAAGTAATATAGGACTTTTTGATTAAGACATGAATATCGAACCCCCACATAGAAGATTATGCAATATGCACTTTTTAGAAACTTTTTCTATTTTTAAAAAAATAATTACTTAAAAAAATTAGCAATATGCACTATTAAAAAACAAACTTTCTATTTCAAAAAGACAAGTATTTAAAATATGCAATATGCACAAACTTTCTATTTTTAAAAAGACAATTACTTAAACTATAGATATTTTCTTAATAAGTAAACTATGCAATATGCACTTTTTAGAAAGTTCTTTTTATTTTTAAAAAGATAATTACTTAAATTAAAAAGGATTTTTGCAGGAATTTAAAATTTAAATATTTTTGGTTTTTTTTTTATATTTTAACTAAATAGTAACAACTTAAAAAGATAACTAAAGTGTTTGTAGAAGAAAAGTACTTAATATGAAAATATCTTTCTTCTTATCATGAATTAGTAATAAGTATATGAATTTTGTTATGGAAGTATGCAAATTGTGTTGTGTCAAATAGGAGCAATAATATTTTTTACCCTTACTAATGATGCTATAAAGAACATTGACTAATTTAAAGTTTGAAAAGTTCTGAAGACCGGCTAGGCAGCGAAGATACTAGCTCTCACTCTAGAGTTCCCTCGATTCCCTCCACTTGGGGGCTAACATTCTCTGAAGATACTAGCTCTCACTCTAGAGTTCCCTCGATTCCCTCCACCTGGGGGCTAACATCTCATATCAGACCCCCAAACTAATAAACTAAGTTGGTCTGTCACTCTAAAGTCCTCTAACTCTACACCCTTCATAGATTATTTCCCTATTTATTTGCACGGGAAGATACTAGCTCTCTCTCTAGAGTTCCCTCGATTCCCTCCACCTGGGGGCTAACATCTCGTATTAGAACCTAAAACAAAAGTTGGGGGCTTTAACCTGTCACTTTAAAGTCCTCTAACTCTACACCCATCAATGAATGTTTCCCCTTGATTCCCTCCACCTGGGGTGAAGATACTAGCTCTCACTCTAGAGTTCCCTCGATTCCCTCCACCTGGGGGCTAACATCTCATATCAGACCCCCAAACTAATAAACTAAGTTGGTCTGTCACTCTAAAGTCCTCTAACTCTACACCCTTCATAGATTATTTCCCTATTTATTTGCACGGGAAGATACTAGCTCTCTCTCTAGAGTTCCCTCGATTCCCTCCACCTGGGGGCTAACATCTCGTATTAGAACCTAAAACATAAACCAAGTTGGGGGCTTTAACGTGTCGCTTTAAAGTCCTCTAACTCTACACCCATCAATGAATATTTCCCTATTTATTTCCACTCAATCATATGAACTACATTCTCATTCATACAACCTCATTTGATTCTTGTCAATTGTTGACTGAGGCAATACCAGCCCGGTTCTTACATGTTCTCACAACAAATTTTAACATATGGATTGGCCAAATCAAGAAGTAAATGAAGTGCATGGATCTAAATCATCACAACTTCTTCGAACATTAAAGATCAATACTCTCCACAACTTCCATCCAAAACTTAATTACTTATCATTTNAGAAGAAAGATAAAGAAAACTACTCAAAATTCATGGAGAAAACAAAACCACAATTTAGTTTAAAAGAAAAAATCATTATCAAACCAACAACATGTTTCGATTAAAACCAAAAGTAGTCTAAAACAAAATGATAAAAACTTATCTCAAGTCCTCCACCAAACTCTTGAAGGAATCTCTTCTCTTTACAACTCTCAAAACAAAATAACAAAAAGGATAAAGTAAATAAAAAGTGGTTCCTGAAAATCTCTTCGAACTANGAGACTTCAAACACACTTCAAAAAGTCTCAACTTTCTTCTTTTATAAATCTCTAAGAGGTGCCTTGATAACTCTTCAAAATGTGTCTAAATTTGATGAATTCTCTAACGGATGCCTCCTTTCACAAGTCTTCTAACCATATTTTTGTTTCTAGTGGTCATAACCACCATCTTTAGCCAACAGGTGCCTAAAATGTCCCTTCAAAATTTGGCAAAATGAAGTAAACCATAACATAACTGCCTCTGATGCTTAAGCGTGGGGCCTCTGGTGCTTAGGCACGACCTTCTTTGTTTTATCAGCGCTTAAGCACCAAATCTGGTGCTTAGGTGCCAAAACACTTTAGCACAATTTTCATATTTTTGCTCTAAATTTGATCCTTTTTCACTCCTTTTAGCATTTTTCACCCTTTTACTTGTACCAGAAAGAAAAACACAAAAATACCTTTCATTAAAGCGCAATATCTGAAAAATAGGTATAAAAATGTGTCTAAAAACATAATATATTTTAGGTGTAGCACGTATCATGCGCCCATTTGACGCATCATACGCTAAGGATCTGTAGGTTGGCGCATCATGCGCCAGAGCTCAAATTTTCCAACTTTCAGTTTTTATGGAAATTTGCTCCGTTTCACTTTACGTCAACCTTTATTCGACTCAAATAAACCTTCTAAGCATATATAAACATCATACTAACACCAAACTTTCACAAACAACACAAAACTCACATTTATATATAAAATTCATGTTATTACAAACTAACATTTTTCAGGCTAACAAACGACAAATTCAGTGTTCTAAAGTAAACCAACATCCTAACACTGAAATGTAAACATCAAAATTCAAAACATAAACATAGGTAGTGTTCATTAGAAAGGAAATGCAATCCAACACAACAAACTAAAAAAACAGTACTACACAAAACATTCCGTGCATAAATTAAGATCAAACATCTTCTTTACTATCATCCTCCTGGATATCTCCCGTCGATTGGTAGTGCACATACAGATTGTAGAAGGGTCAAAATGGAAATTCATCAGTTGAATTTTCCTCCTCAATCCAAGCATGTTTCTTGAACATATGTACCAATCCATCTTCAATACACCTTGTATGTTTAAAATCTTCCATCATTCTCTGATCTAGATGATCCAGCATTTCACTAATATTCTCAACCACGTGTATGAGATTCCGCACATCTTTTTTCTATTTTCTTGATCCTTTTTGAAAGTGCACTCAAGTTGAAGTAGGGCTGAACAGGTGAAGAATTCTGAGATCCTTGATTCATCAGTACATTCATATCATTTTCATCTCCCATTCCAATATAGTTGCAATAAACTTCTGGATCCATCGGCTTCCAAGTAAGTAGCAATTTTTCCCAACTTTCATAAAGTACTTGAGTTTGACTACAAAGTAAGAAAATAGTGGATGAATGTCCCAGTCCAATTGCAGATCCATTCACAATCAAACTCAAAACTAATTTCACAATATAGCTCTAACATTAATAGGTTTTCTGGTTTAAATAGAGTAATTTAGAATGACACTCTCCTTTGTGATCTTACTAATTTTCATTTTAGGCAGTAACTTCGATAAAGAAGTGTCAGGCTTTTGAAATTGGATTTAAAAATGATGAAGGAAAACTTATGTTTCCATCATCTCTGGTCTACCAATTAGCATCTTTATCCATAAGTTAGCGGTAGAGTTCATTCATATTCTCTCTTGTAGGGGTAAAGTTTGTATAATGATAGATAAGCACATTTTTAATCATAAATATCTCATTTATTCTTGAAGGAGTGAATTGCACAAACCTACCATGCACGTAAATCATTCCTTAGTTGATCCCATGAAGATTTGCATAAAATTCTTTTACTACAGGAACAAAAACAGTGCCAGTAATGTAGCAAAGCACTTCCCAATACCACTGCACAATAATCTCTTCTACTTGAGTATTTGTCTTGTTGAATCCTCAATTAACAAATCCCCTTTCTTTAATAAGCCTCTTCTTCACTAAAACTCGATCATGTAATTTCTGTGCATTAAAACTGACACACTTTCTCCAGTTGAAAATTCCAAATCTAACAGTTTCTAGAGTGGGAAGCCATAGGAATTGAAAAATGATGACTCTTCCCACGTTTTCCCCCCTAAAATATTGTTTGAAGTCAGTTTTTAGGAGTTATATGGAGAATAAACTGCCAAAAACCGCCATTTTACACGTTTTAAACATTTTCAAACCCACGACGTATCATGCACTAATCTGGCGCATCATGCGCCAGCTCTTTGGAAAGTGGCGCATCATGCGCCAGTTCCAGAATTTTTGCCGTTTCGATTTCGATCCAATAAGTTCTCAATTTTTTCATAAAAATAAGAAAATAAAGATGTTTCTAAATGTTTTATCAAATACTCAAACTGCATAAAGACAAACATAAATATATGTGAAATATCTCAAATAAAACAAACTCAAAAATAAGCTAAATAACGATACAAATGGGTTGCCTCCCAAAAAGCGCTTGGTTTAATGTTGTCAGCCCGAAATTCCCAGTCTTATTCTTGGTGACCCAACATTACTGTCTATTTAAAATCCAATCTTTGACGATCAAAATGTTATTTCAAGTTGTGCCCATTCACTTTATTTATTCTTCTAGTCTTGGGGTCTTTAATATTAACTGCCCCATATGGATAGACTTTTATAACTCTGAATGACCCTTTCCACCTAGACTTCAATTTTCCAGGAAACAATTTCAATCTTTTATTTTATAATAAAAGTTCTTGTCCTGATTTAAATTCTCTTTTTATTATCTTATGATCATGCCCTTCTTTCATCTTTTTCTTATAAATACTCGCCTTATTGTAAGATTCATTTCTGATTTCCTTAAGCTCATTCAATTGCAATAATCTTTTCTCACCAACTTCTTTCAAATTGAAATTGAATTCTTTTATAGCCCAACAAGCTTTATGCTCTAATTTAATTGGCAAGTGATAAGTCTTCCCAAAAATTAATCTATAAGAGGACATTCCTATGGGTGTCTTATAGGTTGTCCTATATGCACATAATGCAGTATCTAATCTAGTAGATCAATTCATTTTACTAGGATTAACACTCTTTTCCAAAATTCTCCTAATTTCATGATTAGATGGATCTACTAAACTACTCGTCTGGGATGATAAGCAGTTGCAACTTTTTGCACTATATTATATTTTTCCACCAATCTTGCAACTGTTGCATTTCTAGAACGAGATCCTCCATCGGTAATGATTAATCTCACCATTTCATATCTTGTAAAAATATTTTTAATTAAAATTTTTGAAACACTATGAGCATCACATCAAGGTAAAGTGATCGCTTCAATCCATTTTGAAATGTAATCCACTGTAATCAATATGTATATATTTCTGGATGAGCGTATAAATGGTCCCATAAAATCCAATCCCCATGCATCAAAAATTTCAATTTTCAAACAAAAAATTAGAGGCATTTCATTTCTTCTTCAAATATTACCTACTCTCTGACACCGATCACATGTTTTGATTTATGTTTTAACATCTCCAAATAGAGTAGGCCAATAAAATCTAGATTATAAAATGAATAGTTCTATCATTTTCAAAATGTCCTCCAAATTCAGAATCATGATATTTTTTAATAATATCTTGAATTTCATTAAAAGGAACACATCGTCTCATCATTAAATATTTACATTACTTATATAAATAAGGATCATCCCAAAAATATGATTTTTGATCATGAATGAATTTATTTTTTTGTTGTTTTGTTAATTCATATGATAAAATATCACTAACATAATAATTTGCAATACCAGCATACCAAGGTATTTCCCATCCTTTTATGTCATAAAGTAGTTCATCAGGAAAAATTTCCTTAACTTTTTTCCATATATAGTATTTCTTATTGTTCTAGCCTTGATAGATGATCATTAATTTGATTATCAATCCCTTTCATATCGACTACTATGAAATCAAACTCTTGCATAAGAAGTACCCATCTGATTAATCTTGGTTTAACAACATTCTTTTGCATCAAATATTAAATATTTGATGGTAAATATGCACAACACATTTAGATCCAATTAGATATGATGTAAGCTTATCAAAAGCATACACAATAGTTAATAACTCTCTTTCAGTGGTGGTGTAATTAATTTGAGCATCATTAAGAGTCTTACTAAGATAGTATATAACTTTAAAAATCTTATCATATCTCTGCCCTAAAACAACTTTAATTGCATAATCACTAGGCAGTGATCAATTTTTCCCTTAAAGTTTCAAAAGGCTTTAAGACAATCTTGATTAAAGTTAATTTTTGTATCTTTCTCCAGAAGTTGGAATAATGGTTTAGTAATTTTTGAAAAATCCTTAATGTATCTTCTGTAAAATTCAGCATGTCCTAAAAAGCTCCTAACTCCTCTTACTGTGGTAGGTAGATGTAAGTTTGATATAACCTGTATTTTTGCAGGATCTACTTCCATGTCATTTTCTAAAATTTTATGTCCAAGCACAATTCCTCCTATAATCGTAAATTGACATTTTTCCCAACTCAATACGAGATTAGTCTTTTCACAACGTTATAAAACTTTCTCTAAATGATTTAGACATATTTTGAATGAAGTTCCAGATACATAAAAATCGTACATAAAGACTTCAATCCCTTTTTCAATTAAATCACTGAAAAATTGACATCATACAACTTTGAAATGTTGCAGGTGCATCACATAATCCAAAAGGCACTTGTCGAAAAGAAAATTTTTCATAAGGACTAGTAAATGTTGTTTTCTCTTGATCCTTTAGAATAATAGATATTTGATGATAACTGGTATATCTATCTAGAAATTAAAAATATTTTTGTCCAACTAATCTATCCAACATCTGGTCCAAAAAGGGTAAAGGAAAATGATCATTTCTGGTGGCAAACTTTAATTTTCTATAATCTATGCAGATTTGCCAACCAGTGACTTATCTTGTTGATATCAATTCATTATGCTCATTTGTTACTACAATCACACCTCCTTTCTTTGGAACATAGTGAATTGGACTAACCTATACACTATCTGAAATATTGATATTGTATAGGTAATGTAGATAAATCTCCTAATGTTTAACCTATATTCTAGCATCTAACAATTTTAAAATTTCTTTTTTTTTCTACTTCTTTCATCATGGGATTTAATCTCCATTGAGGGTCAGCTCTTGGTTCATGTTGATTTTTTAATAAGATCTATGCATACAAATTGAAGAACTGATTCCGTTAATATCAGCTATTGTCCATCCAAAGGCTTTCTTATGTCTTTTCAAAATTTCCAACAACTGTTGTTGTTGCATATCAGTTAATTCTGAGGAAACTATAATAGGTAATGTAGATAAATCTCCTAAAAATACATATTTCAAATGTGTAGGAAGAATCTTCAGTTCTAGTTCAGAGGATTTCTCAATAGATGAAATTAAATTTTTCTTACTCTCTGTAGGATCTAACAATTTAAATCTTTCCAGAACATAATCCATATCATCTTTACTCACTTCCATATATTCAACTTGAATTCAATCCTCATCTTGATATTTCATATATATATTTTTTTAAGTTACCTTTCAAAAGTTTTCTTGAAGTATTCATAGCTTAAATATTCATTAGTATCCATTCTGGAGTAACCAATCTCTTGCTCTTTTGCAGGGTATCTCATTGATTTTGAAACTTTAAATGTAACCTCTTGATCACTAACTCTCATAGTTAGTTCTCCTTTTTGCACATCTATCAAAGCTCTTACAGTAGCTAGGAATGGTCTTCCTAAAATGATAGGAATTTCTTTATCTTCCTCCATATCTAATAAAATAAAGTCTATAAGAAAGATAAACTTATCAACTTTTACCAAAATATCTTTTATAACTCCTTTAGAATAGGTAATCAAACGATTAGCTAACTGCAGAGTTACAATTGTAGGTGAAATATCACCGAAGCCCAACCTTATAAAAATTAATAATGGCATAAGATTAATACTGGCTCCTAAATCACATAAAGCTTTTCCATAAAATCATTCGTCAATAGCACAAGGAATTGTAAAACTTCCAGGATCTTTAAGTTATTCAGGAAGCTTTTCCTGAATTATAGCGCTACACTCTTTGATGAGTGCGACAACCTTATTATCTACAAACTTCCTTTTCTTATTAAGTAAATCCTTCATGAACTTTACATAGGTTGGCATTTGTTCCAAAGCTTCAACAAATGGAATGTTTATCCTTAATTTCCTCAAAATTTCCAAAAATTATGAAAATTGATTATCTCTATGTTTCAATTTTAATCTTTGAAGAAATGGAGGTGGTGGTCTTTCTACTCTGATTTTCATTAGCTTAATAAGATTTTATGCTTCAAAATGAAAATTTTCACCAGATTTTTCATTTTTCACCTCATATTTTTCAATTTCAACTTCTTGTTGAACTTTGTTTTCTAATTCTTTTCCACTTCTCAGTTGAATAGCTTTAATTTGCTCTTTGTTTTGATCTTTAGGATTTACTTCAGCATTACTAAGCAATATTCCTGGAGGTCTATTGCCAAGTGTAGTAGCAGTACATCCCAATTGATTTTTCATATTTTTGATAGCAGCTCTTGACTTTGTAATTGACAACTCATCTTCAATATCAATTCTTCCATTGATAACTTTTTCTTCTTACTCTGCAAATTATTAAAACCTGGAGGGTAATAAGGTTTATAAGCTTGGTTCCCTTGATTGTTGGAGTTTCTCAATATATTTACAGTGTTGTTTTCCCATTGCGGATTTGCAGCGTTAGAGTTATTGTTACTCCAACTAAAATTTGGATGATTCTTCCAATCATGACTATAATAATTGGCATAAGGATTATTAGAAAGATAATTTATTGCATTTAAAGACTCATAAAAAGATTGAGATTTTATCATTTGTCCCAATGAGTTCTCCTCAAGCACAAGTGTTGTCTGAGAATAATTCATTCCATATTGATCTATCTTCTTTGATATAGTAGCTATTTGGGCAGCTAAAATAGATATTGCATCAGAATCATGTACACTAGCTACTCGTTTTGGATTTAACCTTTCAGAGGGCCTTTGAAAATTATTGATAGGCATCTCTTCAATTAATGAATCTGCTTTATCGAATGGTTTTGACATTAATGATCCACCACCAGCAGCGTCAATTATTGATCTAAGAGATCCAAACAACCCATTATAAAAAGTTTGAACTATTAACCAATCTGACAACGCATGGTATGGACACTTTCTAAGGAGATCTTTAAATCTTTCCCAGGCTTCATAAATTGATTCCCCTTCAAACTGACAAAAAAATGTGATATCATTTCTAAGCTTAGCAATTTTTTAAGGAGGGAAATATTTAGAGAAGATTTTTTTGTGATAAATCTCCCCATGTTTAAATTGCAAGCCATTTTGCAAAACTGTTTTTTCTCTTTCTGTTGTTTTTGAATTTTTCTAACAGTTCTTCTAACTCAGAGTCATAAGGTATTAAATTTTCAAATCTTACACTACACATAAACTGAATAAAACAAGTAATTAAAAATAAGCAAACACACAAAATTAAGAAAACGTTCAAACTAAACGACAAACACACTCTTTTTTATATATTTATTTTTAAAATAAAATAAAATAAAATACTAATATTTTTCATTACTTCCCCGGCAACGGTCCCAAAAACTTGAGATGGAGATTTGTATATGCAAATATTTTGAAGTTGACACCACTTAAAGGTTCCAAAATCTCGATGCAGGCAGATTTATAATAAATATGCAACATAATCCTAACAAAAAAACTTCTATAAATATAATTTATCCATTAAAACACTTTTTAAATTATCAATTCTCTCTTAAATATCAACGTAAGTATAAGTATCATTCAAGTAAAAAAGGGCTCTAATGGAGTCATAGATATCGATCCCACATAGAATTTGGAAAATCCTAACGTAAATTATGAAAATTATTTTATAATAAAAACAAAAAATAAAAGTAAAGAGCAAAATTTGAAAATTGACTACTCAGATGAATGCTTATTAAAATGCATATGTAAGATTATAGAAATTAAACTAAACTAAATACTAAACTTTCAATAGTAAAATTAAAAAAAATTAAACAAAGTTTTTATTGTGACGGAAAGTTCAAATTTAAGAAAGTATCCTTCCCCTTTACGAGGAGTATATGGTTTGTGAAGAAATTGTAATCATTTGAAAAAATATATATAAACTTCTTTGTGCCAAAAAGAAACACTCTTATTTTTTACCCTCTTCCGAGTGTAATAAAGAACATTAATTAATCCAGAGTTTGGTCCCTAATTTTGTGGTTAGGCTGGGAGGATACCGACTGCTACTCTAGAGCTCCCACTACTCCCTTCTTTGAGGGATAACAATCTTGCATTATTTTTCAATCAACCGAACCAAATTGGGGGTTTTAATCTGCACCTTAAAATCTCCAATTCTACATCCAACAAAAATATATTTCCCTATTTATTTGCACCCAATCCCATGGATGACATACTCTCCCATTAAATCAAATGTGATTCTCTCTATGTTGTAGAAATCATATCTCATTTAATAAGATAATTCTCTCAATAAGTTTTAACATTTCAATTGGTTAAATTGAAAAGTAAATGAAGATCGGAGTTCAGATCATCACAAATTATTATCATTTAAAGCCGTAGAAAATAAAATCTATTCTTTACAAAACCTTATCTTCAAAATAGAGAGAAGGATAAAGAAAACTATTCAGAATTCATGAGAAGGATACGATAAAACATGAATTTCTTATATAAAAATAAGTTTACGAAACAAAAGAAATAAAAATACAACTTATCTCACAATCCTTCCCAAGCAAATCCCTATAAGTTCTCTCCAAGCCTTTCTCTCTTTACAATCGCTCCTAATTCTCTTTTAGAAATGTAATGAAGAAGAAATCTCTCACATTCCCTCTTCTCTTACAAACCTAGAAGAAAATTTCCTCTTCTCTCTCTCTAACTCTCAAGCCACACCCTCAAAAGCCTCTTCTTTTCATCCCCCGTTAGCCTCTTCTTTTTGTTCTTCTTTTAATTTAAAAAAGTCATCCCTAATGCATCATGTGCTGATCTAGTGCATCATGTGCCAGCTCTCTGGATTTTGGCGCATCATGTGCCAAAATCCAAAATTGGCTCTTTTTGCTCCAAATTTCATCATTTTTGCCATTTTTGCTCCAAATTTCATCCTTTTTGCTATTTTTTCTCCAAATGCCTAAAAATGATATACCTACAACAAAAACATAAAAATACATTTCTTTAAAGTGCAATATCACAAAAAATAAACATAAAATAAGTATTTAAAACAATATATTATTTTGGTGTATCAGTATAGTAAAGGAAGGTAGTGGATCCTAATGGGGTTGAAATAGCAATATCATAACACTACGATTCCATCATCCCAAGCTATTGAAACCACAAGTCTACCTAGTCCTGAAGGAAATCGACACAACCCAACCATAGACCACCTTGTTCTCTCTCTCGATCAGGGTAGCCTCTAACACTCTATGCGAGCTAGAGAATCTCTTAAGTAGAAATCTTGTGCTTGATCAGGTGGGTCGAAGAAGCACTGGGAATTCTCGTAAGGACATGTATGTATGATGCAACTATCTACAAAATATGGCTGACTTGGGTTATAACATTGCTATGCAAATTATTTTAAATCCATTCCAAAGGCTATGTAGGAGAGTAAATGCAAGTTTTAAAAATTTAAGATACTTTAAACCTAATTTTTAATTAATCTCAATCTCTTTTTAAGCTTTTATATAAAAGTTATAATTTTAGGTCCTTAGAGAGCCTAAATTAAATTTTCACACAATTCTCAAACAAGCCACAATCAAGAAAGAGGAAATATCAAGCACAAATTGCAATATAATCAAGCTAAATATAAATAATAAAAGGCGGGTGTCGCTTGGTCGACAACATATCCCAACAAATCAAAAAGACAGCCAAAAATTACATAAACATGCCTAATCCTAATGCTAGACATTAAAGATAATTCAAAATTAAGGTATGGCACACAAATGAACTGCTCCTAATCCTAGCACTTGATTTTGCCGATCAGGCACCTCAGAACTAATGCTCCTACCTTATTTTTTATACAGACTCTACCTAAGGACTATAAAAGATAAGGTAAGAGTATAAATTAAAAGACTGCAAAACAACGAGGTTGGTACTATTTATGGCATGCAATGTGAAATAGAGCACATCTTGTAGGAGGAGACCTAAGCAAGCACCTGCTTAAAGTGTGTTAGTCTTAATGATTAAGCTCCTTCTTGATGGATGTGTCACCCTAAAAAAAGACGGCCCCTATATATGCTGGTGCGTAAGTCTCAAACCCAAAAAATACATAAAGTAGAACACAAAAATGAGTTGCTAGGGTGCAAACCAAGTAACAATAGCCATACATATGGAAAACCTAGTTGCACTCTAGCCCTAGTCTAGCAGGCATTTAAGAACATAGTATCCTAATAACAACTTCTAGGTATGTGCCATAAAGTGTGGGTAAAAGGTTGGCGTATGTTTATATGGGGTAATCAAACCCAACCCCATATCAAGTATCTAAATATTCCTAGAGGTACCACTAGATGTATTTTTTGCTAGAGCAAAGGCCTTAAAAGATTAATCTTATGTTTGTTCGAAGCCAAGGGTGCAATAGTTTCAAAAAAGATTTTGAAATTTGATGCATACGGGTAATAAAATCATAATTCTTTTGTATTTTAAAATAGGTCTTAGAAAAAGGAAAATACCAAAGTGGCTCCTATTAGACCTCTTTAAACCTTAGCACAACATATGCGAGCTAACCATGACGTGATAACTAGCATTGCTTACTGAGACATCCTCGCAAGAAATACTTGTTAACACATCATAACCAACAATGGTTCACTTAACTAACAAGCTAGACTTGTCATCAAGAATATCAAGGAATGCACATGCTAATGTAAAGTTATTCAGGTGCATTGTGACCACTCTCTCGAGGTGGGAACAATCATCAAATAATAAAAAAAACATCATAAATATATGATAACATGTACTAATAACGAATATGTTGACAGTGGAAACATACAAATGCAAGTCACATCACTTGATTGATGTTTTTTGTGGAAACCTAGGGAATTACACCTTGCCTCAATAGTGACCAAACATACAAGCAGGTGACATGCACACACAATATATTCTACACCATGCAAACAAACAAACATGCATGATGTGTAGTACACTCATGATAAGTGACACACACATGACATAATGTGATTGATGTCATGGGGGGTATGACTCGCACACTAAGTGGGTTCAGAGGCTAAGGATCAAGACCCTAATTAGGCAAGAATCATGTACCCAAATTAAAATACATCATGCATTAGGTGGGTTCAAAGGCTAGGGAACTTGTGCCCAGTGAAAAGATGCAAAATGCCCATAGTGTTCTGAAATGGTGATTTAGGAAGTGAAGTAATATAAATCTCATTAGGGAGAATTACACACTGGGTAGGGTTGATGTGAAAACCATCCCCAAAGAGAACACATGAGTGTTCAAGGTGAGTAGGTGAAAATATAACCTCAAGTGTAGACTTCACGCACTTAAGCCACAAACATAGAAGATGTTATGCTAGAAAATATGCAAGAGCATTAGAGTGAAAATGCAAACATGTAGAACATGATGCATACTAACATGTGAGAATGTTAAAAAATAGATGCATACAGTAATGTGCACAACTACGACACAGATACTTGGTATGAGTACATGAGGATAAATGCTCACATGTGCACATCAGGGAGCTAGTTAGAATGTACTATTGCAGGCAGTGTGAAAAAACACAATAATGTGATATTTAATTGAAATGGATTGATCAATATGATCAAATTGGAGGCGATCAATTGATCAATTTGATGGAGGTAGTTGATTGACTGATCAGGCAGGTGATGGCAGATTGATCATGTTGATGGAGGTGGTCGATTGACCAACTGGACCAGTGATAGACAATCAATCATGTTGATGAAAAAAGGTTCAATTGATTGATCAGGTTGGTGGTGACCGATCGATCATGTTGACTGAAGAGGTCGATGAACCAATCGAACTAATTGTGGTCGATCAATCAATTTGATGAAAAAAGGTGATAGAAAAAGGTTGATTGATTGATCAGGTTGGGTGGCAGCCAATTGATTATGTCAGCGAAATAGGTACATTGACCAATCAAGCCGGTGACAGCCGATCGATTAAGTAAACAAAAAAGTGTTGATTGACTGATTGGACCAGTAGTGGTTGATCGATCATGTTGAAGGAAAAGGTTGATTGGCTAATCGAGCAGGCGGAGGTTGATGGATCATGTCGACTGAAAAATTCGATCGACCGATCAAGTCGGTGGCAGTTGATCGATCGAGTGGAAAAAAAAAAGTTTGAACCGATCGGTCTTGTAGTGGCTTATCGATTATGTCGATGGAAAAGGTCAACTGAGCGATCAGGTTGGTGGCAGTTGATTGATCATGTCAATGGAATATATCAATTGAACGTCCGGGCCAGTGGTGGATGATTGATCAACTCGACGAGAAATAGCTGATTGAGAAGATTTGGTAGGTGTTAGTTGATCGACTAAGTCAACAGAAATGGTTGATCAACATGATCGAGCCGGTGGTGGCTGATTGATCAAGTTGATAGGACATGATTGATCATGTTGATGTGGTCAGTGGCGCCCAATCGATCTAGGTCACAAAAATAGGCGATCAAGATGACCAGGCTGGTAGCAGTTGATCGATCGAGCCGACGGGACATGGTAGATCGAGACGATGGGCTGGTTGTGTCCAATCGGTCAAACCAACAAAAACTGTCGATCGGGCCAATGTAAGCGGACAGTTGAAAATGCATGAATAAATTAATATTTTCATGCATATTTTGGAAATTCATGCAATGCATGCGACATGGATGAAATCACATGCAAAAAGAAGACCCGATCAATTCTGACAACAAAGTTAACTCATCCTAGCAATCTTTTGGAGAGCCTAGGATAGGTGATGGAGAGACGTAGCCAACCATCTTATTTGCATGAAGCGATGAGTGGTTTACCTCTGATTTCTTGGCTAAACTAGAAAACTTTAGCGCATACAGGAAAATCTTCGTGAAATGAAAGTTTTTCATTGTAAGGGTTTTCATAACCTAGGGAATGAAGGGATGAACTTCTTCATTCTCTGGATTTAAATGACTTTGCTGCTTCCATCAAACAGAGCAAAGCCACCAAAACAACCGTGAGGTTATTATAATCTCAGCAATGTGGGATTTTAAAGATAAGGTTATGAGAATTTTGCTCGTGGATTTGTTTAGGATCACAATAAAACAAGCAACCTATTCTGCCGGACTTCCTCTAACACAAAATCTAGCTTTATCTTCCCTAACACAGAACTTAAAGTTTTTGTAGAAGGAAAGAACAGCGGTTTAGAGGAGTTTTTCACTGCGCAAAAGTTGATGAAGTGTTCTCTTTGCTTGCTCCTTGCTCTGAATTTGCTAGGACAAAGCTATCCTTATTCCTTAGGAGAAATGAAACTCTCATTCTTCTTCAACGTAGCTCCTATAAGAAACTCCTTTACACACTCACGAATAATGGCGGAGGAGGAAGAAGAGGAATGTGCATTAGAGATTTGAGGGAGGAAGAAGGGGAGATTTTTGGGAAGAATGTGAGGGGGAAGAAGAAGCTTTTCTTTCGTACCTTGTTAGAAGCTCTCCACCTCAAAAAGCCAAAATAACTCCAAGATCAGCCCAAAGAACTCTAAGGAGACCTAGGAGAAGAATCATCTTTATCTTCCCCCTTTCTGTTGTAAATGACAGACGACTCTTCTCTCTGAAATGCCTCCAAGTGTTAAAAAATGTGCCCACATAGCCACCTTTTTCTCAACTCATGCATGTCTTCCCATTAATAAAAAAAATATGTACTTTAGGTTGGTTAGAGGGTTGTTTCAGCCTAGATTTGGTGAAAAATGCGAGGAAAATTGAGATCTAACAACGGACTGACGCCTAGGCACTAGGGTTCGCCGCCAAGGTACTGTGGTCTGGCGCCTAAGCATTGGGGTGTGGGCAATGGCTTTCCAACCACTAAAATTTGGAGCTGATTCGGGGCAATTTCATGAGCTTAAGGGCCAGGACCGGGCATCAGCTTTCCAGACACTCGATTTTGTGGTCTATGGGGGTTGTCTTGGGTGCAGCTTTCCAAGCTTTCAGTTTTGTGGCCGGCGGGGGCTACTTTCAGCGCCTAGGTGCCTGAACTAAAATTTAATATTAATGTATCTAGCAAAGGAGAATAAAAAAAACCCGCAAAAAAAAGTGGAATTAAATTAATCCTTTTGAATTTTCCTATAGCCAACTGTCTTGCACAAATATTGGCTAAACATTAACATCTGAANAGGTGCCTGAACTAAAATTTAATATTAATGTATCTAGCAAAGGAGAAAAAAAAAACCCGCAAAAAAAAGTGGAACTAAATTAATCCTTTTGAATTTTCCTATAGCCAACTGTCTTGCACAAATATTGGCTAAACATTAACATCTGAATTGCTTGCCTAACAATTTAATATTCAAACAAAGCTTACACGCTTTTGAAATTAGATACTTGCTTCCCTAGCCATCCGAATCAAGCATCTAATAGGCGGGCCAGTGCGCTTCCTCAAACATCTAAGCTAAGACCACACAAGTCTCAATCATTGCTTCCTGATCACTTTGGGTATGGACCGTTGACGCCATTAGTGCTTAAATTTCCACACAACAACAACTCACTAAACAATATAATATTGTGTCGCCCTATTGGTTTCACCCATACTCTCCTATTTACATGTATAAAACCCAAATCACTAATATCACATAAGAAACAACATCATTATTAACTTATTAAAAGTGAAATTCACCTTATATATATATATATATAGATATAGATATAGATATAGATTTGTGACATTTGGTTTAAGCAAAATATTAAACTTTACGTGTTAGATATGTAAATATAAAAGAAATGCATGAAATGTACGTAAATTTCCCAAAAAAAAAAAAAAAAGGGGAAATAAAATATCCAGGCATGTGTCTACTTCAGCAGTCAAACAAAGACCATGTTTTCATATTTAATTACTTGCATAATTTTCAATATTATTTGCTTAATGGTTCAGCTGATTTGAACCAAATTAAAGGGTCCACGTAAAGGTGTTAACAATAAAACACAAACCCACTAGGATTCTTTGTTTACAATGACCAACACCAATGACAAAANAAGACTTTTTGATTAATACCTGAATATCGAACCCACAGGGAAATTTACCAATATGCATTATTGAACAACAAAACTTCTATTTAAAAAGACAATTACTTAAAACTATAGATTTTTAAATAATTAAAGTTCAAATCTTTTTGGTTTTTTTGATATTTTGACAAAATAGTAATAACTTCTAAAGATAACTTGAGCTTATATAAAAAAAAAAACTAATTATGAAAATATTTTTCTCGTCATCATGAATTAGTAATAAGTATAGGAATTCTGTTGTGAAAGTATGCAAATTGTGTTGTGCCAAATAGGAGCAATAATATTCTTTACCCTTACTAGATATACTATAAAGAACATTGGCTAATTTAAAGTTTGAATAGTTCTGAAGACCGGCTAGGTGATCCCTTGATACTGCTAATATGTAAATTACAACAATGATTTAAATTATATTTCACTTACATTTCCTTACTTTGCAACAAAACCAAAATCTTGATCCTCAAGAAAAATAAGAATTTAACTTTTAATTTATAAATATTCAGATATTATGCAAGTATACATATCATTATCAAATAATATAAGACTTTTTAATTAAGACCTGAACATCGAACCCACAGGGAATTTATACAATATGCACTTTTGGAAAACTTTCAATTTTTAAAAAGATAATTACTTAAGTTGAATATATTTTGCAGTAATAAAAATTCAAATATTTTTGGTATTTTTGATAGTTTGACAAAACACTAACAACTTAAACAGATAATTAGAGTTTTGTAGATGAAATGCACTTAATAAGAAAAAAATATCATTCTTCTTATCATGAATCAGTAATAAGTATAGGATGTCTGTTGTGGAAGTATGCAAATTGTGTTGTGTCAAATAGGAGCAATTGTATTCTTTACCCTTACTAGAGTTGCTATAAAGAATATTGACTAATTTAAAGTTTGAATAGTTCTGAAAACTGGCTAGGCAGGGAAGATACTAGCTCTCACTCTAGAGCTCTCTCTCGATTCCCTCCACCTAGGGGCTAACATCTTGTATCAGAACCTAAAATAATAAATCAAGTTGGGGGCTTTAATTCGTCACTTTAAAGTCCTCTAACTCTACACCCTTCAATGAATGTTTCCCTATTTATTTGCACTCAATCATATGAACTACATTCTCATTCATACAACCTCATGTGTTTATTTCCAATTGTTGACTGAGACAATACCAGCTCGGTTCTTACATGTTCTCACAACAAATTTTAACATCTGGAATGGCCAAATCAAGAGGTAAATGAAGTGCATGAATTTAAATCTTCACAAATTCTTCCAACATTAAAGATCAATACTCTCCACAATTTCCATCCAAAACTTAATTAATTATCATTTTAAGAAGAAAGATAAGGAAAACTACTCAGAATCCATGAAGAAAATAAAACCAAACTTTAGTTTGAAAGTAGAAATCATTGTCAACCCAACAACAAGTCTCAATTAAAACTAAAAGTAGTCTCAAAGAAAAAAGATAAAAACTTATCTCAAGTTCTCCACCAAACTCTTCAAGTTCCTTTGAATCTCTTCTTTTTACAATCTCTCAAAATAAACTAACAAAAAGGATAAAATAAAAGTAAAAGTGGTGTCTGAAAATCTCTCCGAACTAACTCCCCAATTTGATGAACTTTCAAAACTATCCAAGTATTTTCAAAACTCTTATCAAAATCCTCTCTTCTTTCTTTTATAGTTTTCCAAGAGGTGCCTTAGAAACTCTTCAAAATGTGTCCGAATTTGATGTATTTCCTAAAGAGATGCATCCTTTCAAGATAACTTTCGTCCATGGTGGTTATAACCACCTATTATGCCAATGGGTGCCTCAAAAACCTCTTCAAAATTTATAAAANCGTCCATGGTGGTTATAACCACCTATTATGCCAATGGGTGCCTCAAAAACCTCTTCAAAATTTGTGAAAACCGATTTCACTCATCTAGTTACTACCACTGGTGCTTAAGTACGGGGTCTCGGCGCTTAGGCGCGGCCTTCTCTGTTTAATCGGTGCTTAAGCGCCGGATCTGGCTCTTAGGCGCCAAAACTCTTTTGCACAATTTTTTACCTTTTTGCTCCAAATTTGATTCTTTTTTACTTCTTTAAGCATTTTTTTTTCATTTTTACATGTATCTGCGAGAAAAACACAAAAATATCTTCCATTAAGGTGCAATATCTTAAAAACAGGTATAAAAATGTGTCTAAAAATATTATATATTTTAGGTGTATGAGTGAACATATCCAACATCTGAACCCTCTTTAAAGAGGCAGTCCACTTAATCTCTACTCGGTCGATCCCCATTGACTAGAGGTTGAAAGCCTCCCACACCTTAAGGTGATAGCAATCCATCTTCTTTTAAAGTTATGGAGGCTCAAGCACCTGGAGGGACTTTGTAATGGCTCAGGATCATATCACATTAGTTAATGCAGAAGATTAGAATTCATCAGATGATGAACCATTGTACCAATCTGCCTCCCAGTTTATGGCGATGTACTGACCGTTGGAGCTATTCCAAATCTTCACCCCTTGTTTGAGAGATAATTTAGTCAACTAGAAAACCATTCCTCTTCTTTTGATGGGAGAGAGGAGGCGGAGCAGTCAACTTAAAAATCAACTTCTTCCCTTTGTGATGTTTCAACTCCTCTTGAGACGTCACCTTCAGTTCAGTCTCTGATTCAGACCAAATGGTAGAGCTAGGCTAACTGGCCTCACTCCGAGCATACAACTCAATGTACATAAAATTTAGTAAAGGCAAAGCTAATTGTGTTCTCGCCCTTTCCTTATAGGATTCCACCTCAATGCTGCTCTCCTATGAGTGATTAGATGACTCTCAGGGTTCTTGTAAACTAGCACTTAAAGGAATTGCACCCAACAGATTAGTGTTAGTGAAAGCCAAGGTTCTTCTTGCTATGATGCTTAGTTCACCAGTGAAAATTATTTGGATCACCATCATAGTTAAAAAAATAAAAAAGAATTTCTAAACCAACTGTACATGATCCATCGTCAGGAGCTGTCAACGATATTTCCTCAGTCACCACAACTTTTTGTACTCAATTTTTTCTTATTATTAGGTATTTTAAGAAGAGAATGTTGCCTCACACTATACTTCCTCTGTGTCATAGGTCACCCATAACTCCGCTGTGATTCAGTTGAACAATTTAGGAAATAAAATCATGTTAAAACTCAACACATCTGTATACTTTGGAACTAAAAGGAACTATTCATTATTATCTACTACCTGTCTCCTTTTTCTCTTGAATGAATCCACGATAAAAAAAATCTTGGTAACCCAATTTGTAGAGGGCATGGCGATGAAGAATTTGAACTTCCAGTCCTTCACATTCTACAAGCTCGATAATCGGAACTGACCAACTATCCCAAACTACACATACCCATCAACCTACATTTGAAAAGCAAAAACAAGTAGATCAACATCGAAATCCCTTTCCAACTAAAAAAGATTACATAGGTCATTATCAAAATAATGGAATTTGGCTCAATATGCTTCAGATTAAAATCGTACCAGCTATAGATTATCGTAAGATCTTGGCAAAGAAAAAACTACAACCCATACATTAGTTGATCTCTATAAATGGTTAAGTCATCACCAAACTTATCAGTAGCCCTCTCATCATGAGAAGCTGCCTTAAACTTGATGTTTGCATTGAAAATGAAACCTCCTCTACAAAGGCCTCCTTTGATGGGGGGCAAGACTGGTCGCTCGATCATAGCTACCAAATGAATGGTTTTAAATGGAAGGAATGATAGAACTAAAGATAGAATATTAAATGACATAATTTTAGATAAAACGATAACATGCATGCAAAAAATCACTTCAGTCCCTATTTATAAGGACATGGAAGAAGTTGAAGCATCACACCAAGATTTTGAGAGAAAAACGTCACAGAAAGATATAAATCGAGAATAATTTAAATAGAAATTTTGTATTTCAAAAATAAATAAATTACATTTAGACCTTAGTCTGATAAAAGGTACTTTAAAAATTAATCTTCGGTGGCCTCGGCCAAGACAAAACCTTTCCTAACTAATCCAATACAACATCTAATTGCTAAGCTTGAATTGAGTTACTCAATCGGCCTCAAAGAGGGTCCTCTACCCAAAGGCATCCTCTCAAATTTGAGATATTCTATGGCAAAGACAAATTGTATTTGCTTGCATCTCCTTCAATTAGATCAGCACTTCACGAAAATCCACCTTTTGTCAAACTAAATCAACCTCCATTTCATCCAAGCAACATGTCTATGTTCTAGGAGACCTCCTGATGTGATGTTATTATCTATAATTAATCATTTTCCATTTTATTTAGCATGAAAAACTAGAATTTCATTCATGTTTAATGTGCAAATCGTAGGGATTTTAGTTTTTAAGTGTTAGTTAATGTTTACACGATCTCATTCATTAAAACATCATTTGAATGTGTTTTTTTTATGCAAATAAAGAGCTTTTTATCTATTTGTGTAGTAACATGTTAGTTAGATGGTTTCCAATTGAATTCAATGCATAGAAACAAAAGCCCAATGATTTGCACGTTAAACATGCATGGAATTTTTGACTTTGTTATTAAAGATATAGTTGAACATGATTGATTATAGAATATAACATCACAAAAAATATAAGATGGCTAATGAAATAATTGCACCATGAAACATGGAGGGGAAATGATAATTTTGAAAAAAATATGGAGAATTTCATGATTACATGGGGAAATTTTAATTTGATGTTGTAATTGAAAAAATTACCTTTTCTTTGATGCTAAACGCCTTGACTTGGGGATCTTCCAAGCCTTTGAGGATTTTTTTTGCCTTGACCTCTCAGTTTGATGAAGAATAATGGAGAAGACCTTTAATTGTTTGTGCTTGGATGGAAGAAATGATTTTGGTTTTTGTGTTTAGAAGAGATGAATTGAGAAAGGGAGAGGGAGAGGAATAAAATGAGATGAAAGAGGTATTTGGGGGGTTTTTTCAGCCATGTAGTGGAGGTAGTGGGGTGATTGGTATGGATGGAAAAGAATTTTGGGACAGGGGACAGCTAGGTGCTATCATTTTAACTCTCAAATGCTGAGCCTGAACCCTATGAATGAAGAAACTTTGAAAATACTCTTATAATTGATAAAAATTCAACTAACTTCACCCAACTTAAAAAAATTAACTGAAGTTAATATAACTTGAACTTTAATTAACTTTTATTAATACAATCAAACTTTCATGAACTTTAAAGAACTTAAATAAACTTTAATAAATCATACTTAATTAAAATCTCAAATTTAATAAATTTTAAGAAACTAAAAAACTTTCAAAGAAATATAAATGAATTTTAACAAACTTTAAATGTATCTTAACAAAAAATAATGAATTTTAAAAGCTTCAAAGCACTTTTAATTTAAATAAATTTAACAATCAACTCTAAGATTGAATTCGAACAACTTTAGCAAATTTTATTAAAATAAATAAAATTAACCCTAAAAGCCTTAATAAACTTACAAGGATTTTAAATTAATTAAAATTTCAAATTTAACTTGATAAATAATTATTTAAATAATTAATCAAATCTTATAAAAATAAATAATAATTAAATAATTGAACAACAAAACATCTATATATTAAAGTCAACTTTCTTAAATTTAAGATTAAGAAAAGCATGAGACTGTTTGGGGGAGACACCTTTTTCTTTTAGCTTGAGGTTTTCTACATTTTACAATTAAAAGGTATTAGCTCATTTAGTTGAAATAAAAAATCTTTTTATATGAGTTTGATTATATTTTGAAAAATTATAATTTTCGAGTACATTTAATTGTTATAGAAAAAGACCTTTTATTTATGTGTTTGGGTGTATATATATTATGTGTGTATATACATATTATTCTATGCATTTGACATGTGATTGAATTGTTTTGTGTAAAATGTGTGTTGTTGTAGAGAAAGACCATTCAACTAGTGTTATTTCTTCACCTTAAGGGCGGACAAGAACTTCATCTAGTCAATGGTTTTAGTGTTTAAATCATGTCTCTTCTCCATAAAGATGATATAGAAGTTCAGCAGACACAAGGAGAAATAAACACTCCCGATACTGAACCATCCACTACGCCCTATTTATAATGGTCATGGGCATAAAGATTAAGGGGTTCTAATATTACATTGAGTTATGAATGTTAATATTTGATTTATTGCATTAAGAATCTTTTTATTCTTTTTGTAATTATCACTATTAAGATGCAAGAAAATTGAGAACCGTAATATGTGCACCAAAAATTAATCCAAAAGAATCTTGAAGCAATCTAATGGTCCAAATCAAAGGAAAATGACGTGGATCTCCTTGATGAGAAGTAAAAGTCCTTATGAATTTAAACGGATGAAGGTCACTTATATGAATTATAGCTAACTGACTAAAGGGCAACTAACTGACTGAAATTATGTCAGACAACCAAAGGGCCACTCAGATTAATAAGGGATCAATAGATATGTGAATGAATTAACAAAGGTCTTGATCCCGATGAAATATAGTTGTGTGGAAATTATATAGTTGACTTCGCTATGAGACGGTGCCAAAAACTTAATGCAATATTTTATGAATTAGAAATTTAAGCAATTAATGTTGGGATTCTACGCAAATATACGTATCATTATCAAGTAATAAAGGACTTTCTATTTAAGCCCCAAAATCGATCCCACGGGAAATGTTTAAATTTGAAATTATAATTTACTAGAAAATTCATAGATAGTAAGAAAAAAATTACTGTCACTAATTTCAAATGTTGAAATATTAAACAAACTAGTTTACTTAACTTTTAGCAAAACTAAAATGCAAAGTTTAAATTGTAACTACTAAACTATTAAACTATGTTTATGCGATGAAGATTTCTTATGTGAAAAAGCATCTTTCCCACTAGAATGAGGTTTTGGTGAAATGAGATGAGATAAATGGTTTTAATATGTATTGTGCCAAATAGAAGCAGTTTTAATTCTTTATCCTCATACAATGTTATAGAAAATCATTGTCTAATCCCAAGTTTAGTCCCTAAATCCGTGGCTAGGCTAAGAGGATATTGGCTCCCACTCCAGAGCACCCACTTCCCTTCACCTGAAGGCTAACTCTTGCTTTAGTTTTTAAACACTAAGACCGAATTGGTGATTTTAGTCTGTCACCCTAAAGATTCTCCAATTCTACACTTAACAAAGAATATTTACCTATCTACTTCCCTTCACCTGAAGGCTAACTCTCGCTTTAGTTTTTAAACACTAAGACCAAATTGGGGCTTTAGTCTATCACCCTAAAGATTTTCCAATTTTACACCCAACAAAGTATATTTCTCTATTTATTTGTACTTAATTCTATGAACAAAATTCTCCTTCATGGAATCAAATGTGATCCTCACTCTATTGTAGAAATCATACTCCATTTCTCGGATCATATGTTTCACAACATATTTTAACAATTCAGTTGGTCATATTGAAAAGTATATTAAGTTTGGAGTTGAAAAATCATCACAATTAATTTTATATTTTAATATTGACACATCCATATTATCCCTTCATTTTATCATATCTCAGAGTAGGGATAAAGATAAAGTAAAGTACTCAGACTTCATGAGAAAGATACAACAAAACACAAATTTCATATATAAAAGAAAGTTCACACAATACTAATAAATAAACAACATTTATCTGAAACTCTTTCTCAAAGTAAATCACTTGTAGCCTCTTCTAGGAAATGTAGAAAGAAGAAATCTCTCACTTTTCTCCTTCTCTAACACTTTTAGAGAAGATTTCACACTTAATCTCACCATAAAACTCTAAATTATAAGAACAATGGACTTTAAATGGTTGTGGAATGGAGATGAGAGGTGTATGGTGTGTAAGAAGTTGAATTGGGATGATGAGATGTCAGGAAGAGTCACTTTTCTGATCAATTTTGGTCCCAAATAAAGCGTAGAGTCAGTTCTCCAATAGGTTCCTCCGAAAAATGTTCAAAAAGCATCCAAATTTATCGAATCTTCTAGAAACGGGGTTTGAACCGACATTGATGCCGTCCGCGCCCATTATGGCGCCGTCCGCACCAGTGTTCATTTAATTAATTGGCTAATCTCTGTCAAACAGCACTGTCAACGCTGCTTCTGGTGCTATCGGCGTTGAGTAAAATTCATCATCTGTTCTTTTGGTCTACGCCGTCGGCGCTGCTCTTGGCACCGTCAGCACTGAGTATTTCTAAAAAATGTCATTTTGACTCTAAATTCCATCCTTTTTTGCTTCAAGTCCTAAAAATCAACAACCTGCAAGAAAGCATAAAAATACCTTACATTAACGTGTAATATCACCAAAAATGAGTATAAAATATGGGTCTAAAATGACATATATTTTTTGAGCATTAAAATCCCCCAAACTTACATGTTACTTGTCCTCAAGTAACTCCTCTACTACATAAAAATATGACTTATGGTAAAGAGTTTAAATTTTAGATATCCATATTTTAGTCCACTAAATATAATAGCATAACTTAAGAAAAATTCAAAACAATTCCAGTTAATACTAAAAGTATAAGAATATCCCGTAATCAAGTCCAAGATTTCAGATTCTCTATTCTTTTTAAGAAAAATTGCAAATTGTCATATTAAAGTCACTTAGAATATTCATATGAAAAGGAACTTCACAAAACTTTACGAGTAAATAAGTTAATACTCAAATAAAAGTTTAGAAAATGTAGTCAAGTTTTCTTCTTTAAGTTGATTCTAGTGAAGTCAATTTTTAATTAGCCATATCCTCAAGCTTCTCCCTACATCTTTTTCTTTTATTTTATTTTCTTTTCTCTTTTTTTTATGTGAGGATTACTATATCTGGATAACCCTTAATGATTTTGAACTTCACTATCATCTTCTTAAATTCAAAAATTTCTTAAAGTTTATATTAGCTTAAAGATTTCATAAAGTTTAATTCCTTTCTCTTTACATGAATCTCTAAGATTTTTAATACTTCAAAAATACAAATTTCTTTACTTAAAATAGAAAAACATAGTCTTTATTTTTTCATACCAAATATCTTACTCTTTAAAATTAACCTTTATTATTGTAAATTTTTACTTAAGTTTACTATACACTTAGAAACATAAATATAGTTATCTAACGTTAACTCATAATACCAAGGGTCATGCTAAATTTAAAATTTTGAAAATATAGTTAAGTGAGGACAAATACAATTAAGTTTCTTCTTCTAAAAAGTAATTTTTCTCCCCCCCCCCCAACTTAAATTTTTTAAAAGATTTAGCAAGAAGAACTTTAAAAATAAAGGGTGAAAGAAAACATTAAATATATAAAGAAAAGACATACCCGTTGAAGGTTCTGATTTTGAAACTAAATTCTGAAATACTGCAGGTGCTAATATGAAAAAGCTACAAGACTTAAAACATTAAATTGTCCATAATACATATAAAATCTATTGAGAAAGAGTTAATTACAATACATTTAATAAAATGCTGAAAACTAACAACATAACTAAACTGAATTTCAAAAATGAAAATAGTTTTACAAACTACAGCTTCACAACATAACATAACAACAAAACAAAGTCTCACAATTTAACAAACAGTCTCAATAATATAACCAAAATAAACAGCAAAATAATAAAGTACAATCAAACATAAATTAAAATAAAGATCACCAGTCATCATCATCTTCTTCATCTACATCCAAATTTTGCCGCTGATATGGAATTAAAACAGGGTGAGTACGAAACTGAATTGAATGATCACCCTTCATGTATCTTACCAATGCATCATCATAAGCAACATCATAATCGAACCTTAGCAGTATCAAATCATCAATGTGAGTATTTCTAGCATCCATGTTTTGCAATCTATGATCCATCCTCAAGATATCTCCTTGCTGAATCATCATCTGGTCCAATAGTTCTCAAAGAGTAAGGTCTCTAGAAGTAGGGGTCCTCGAAGTAGAAGGAATATCCTTAGTCTTACTTCCTGACCTCCAATCAACATGAGATTCGTAAGTCTTTATGTTTGCAGGACCAGTAGGTCTTTAAGGCTCAATCCTCTCCCCATCTGGTCTAAAATTAACTTCTGCCTATTTGTAGAGTGTGGAATAAGTGCAGGGTGTGTCAAACCACCAGTGGTCTCTCCAAAGCAATAGATCTAGTGTTCATATAAATAATAGAGCCTACATTTATCTTCATCACCTGTTGAATATAGATTTGAGGATGAATCTATCCTTGGTCACCTCACTATGATGATTTATCAGAATCATTCTTCCAGAAATAAAGTAGTGTCAGACCTTAGATACTACATTAAGCATAGAAAGAGGAAGGTTTATCTTAACACAATTTTTGACTTTCCACGCTCCTCTTCCATCAGTAAGAGAAGAAATAACCTCATCTAAGGCCTTATTCGTAACAGAAAATGACTTATACTAACAACTGTAAACATCTTCCAACAGATAAAACTCATTAATTTTTCTTGGAGTAAACTCCACCCTTTTTCTACGAACAAAAATAAAATCATCAGAAGCCTCAGTAAAGTTGGCATAGAATTCCATCACTACACCAATAATTGCATCGGCAGCAAAATAACAAAAAATTTCTCACTATTGAGCATTGATTAATCGCTCGACTTCTCCACCCTAATTTTTAAAACTACGATCCAAAATTAATTTTTTATGCTCAAGTAGACTATTGAATTAAGCACTAGCCCTGAAGCTAACAAATTTTTGCTCGTCAAAATCAACTTTTCTTTTTTCCTTTATTCATTCTTCGGGCCATGAGAAATCTAGAGAAAATTCAAAAAAATTTGAATAAATTTAAAAAATTCTGAAAAATCGCAATGTAAAACGTTTTAAACTTAAATCCACTAAGTAAGAGTTCTTCACCAAAGTATTTTCTCAAAATCTCTCAAAAAATTCCAAAACTTTCAGATCTCGGCAATTTGAGATAAATCCTTGATGAAAATAAAAATTATTAAATTAAAATATAGCTCTTACTTAGAGAAAATGAAATCTGAAGTTCCTTTACCTTAAAATCGCCTCAAATCCAATTAAATGCAAGCCCTAGGTGCGAAAACCAAAGGTTGAAGGCAATTCAAAGGGTAAAAATGGAGGTTTATGGTGAAAATCACGAATTTTAAGGGTTATAGGTTGTACTCGGGTCGAGGGTGCCATCGGCGCCCATGCTAGTGTCGTCTGCGCTGAAGCCCAAAATTTCAATTTTTGATTTTTACAAATTTTTAATTTTCTATCAATTTACTCCAAAGTTTTTTTAGTATTTTTAAACACAAATTTTTATCTAACAATAATTCACAAAGAAAAGTTTTCACAAACAACAACAAACTAACTTTTATATATGAAAATACACTTTTACAAACACATTTTTCTAATCATACTTTTACACATATTAAACAAACTAAATATAAATCAACGTCAAAATCAAGCAACAACACTAAACGCTGACACAAACTATACACACAATCAAAGCTCAGAATTTTAAAGCAAGCAAACTAAATCAAATCCACACAATCACATTAAGTACATAAGTATTTTAAACTAGTAGAGAGAGTCCAAATTCTTCAATTATTTTGCCTCATATTCAATGCTTTCTCCTCCTCTAATATCTACCATAGACTAGTAATGAACGTACAAATTATAGAAGGGTCGATATGGGAATTGATCAGTTGAATTTTTTTCGATCTATCATTTTTCTTTAAACATCTGCACTAATCATGCTTAAAATATTCCAATATAATCAAAATTCTCTTTCATCCTCCAATCTAAGTGATCAAAAAGGTACTTAAGATCTCCTATTGCATTCATAATACTCTGAAGTTCTCTTTCAATTTTCTTCAATTTCTTTTCCAAAATAAGTGAACTTCCAACTGTTGGTGGCCTCAATGGAGTTGAAGCATGTGATGAATGATATATGATAGCATCTATTGCTTCATTCCCATTCCCAACATAATTATCATCAATAGGAATCAAGGGATCTTAAGGTAATAAAACTTTTTTCCCAACTTTCATATGGAACTTGAGATTGACTGCAAAGTAGGAAAATTATAGAAGGATGTCCCATTCATAATAATACCCATAACAGATTTAAATATGATAGATCATATATTAATGGGATTTTCCATCTGAATGCAATAATTCAAAATAGAACTTTCTTTGGTGACTCTACTAATCTTCATGGTAGGAAGTAATTTTGAAGAAATGAAGAAATGTCACTGCTTTGAAATTGGATTAAGTGATGAAGCAGGGAAACTAACATATCCCTCATCTCACATTTCATAAATATCACTTTCATCTGTCAGAAACTATAGATATCTTGCATCAAATCTCTCGTTGAGATAAAATTTGTATAATGAAATATTAGAACATTTTCTATCATATACAATTCATTAATTCTCGTAGGAGTAAATAGAACAGCCTTACCTCGTACAAATATAACTCCTTGGGTAATTTCATGTAAATTTGCATAAAACTCCTTCACCATTGGTACAACAACTACAACAGTAGTGTAGCACATAACTTCTCATTCCCTTTGTACAATGATTTTATCAATCAGAAAACTTGGATTAATCAATCCATGATTGACAAAACCTCTCTCCTTGATCAATCTCTTCTTCATAATAACTTTGTCATATAATCTCTGTGCGTCAAAACTGATAAACTTTCTTCAACTCGATTACAAATTGAAGAAAAATTGCTATAGTCGGTTTACGCGGGCGCCAGTGGCCAAAAATTGCGACTTTTCTATTTTCGATCAATTCAATTAAAAATTTTCCTCTACAAATATTTGTCTTAATTTATAATATATAAAATTATGTAGGATTATTATCTATTAATATATAAACACTTATTAAATAAAATAGTAATACATGCATATATGGGTTGCCTCCCATAAAGCGCTTGGTTTAACGTCGTCAGCCCAACGTACCATTTGATTAGTTGGGTTGACTTAATATTAAAACTTCTTTAAATCATGGTATGTGCCTCTCGTAATAATGTTTCAATCGATGCACATTAACTTTAAATATATTTTTAGTGTTAGGATCTTTGATAGACTTTAATCACTTTAAATGGTCCTAACCATCTGGATTTCAATTTTCCTAGAAATCTCAGTTTTGTATTATATAATAGAACTTCTTGTCCAGGTTCAAACTTTTTGTGAATAATCTTCTGATCATGCCATATTTTCATTTTATAAATATAGATGTTTGCATTATCATATGCTTCATTCTAATCTCCTTAAGTTCATTGAGTTGCAATAATATTTTTTCACCAGCATCCTTTAAATTAAAATTAAATTCCTTAATAGCCCAAAATACTTTATGCTCCAATTCTAATAGTAAGTGGCATGTTTTTTTTTCCAAAAATAAGTCTATATGGGGAAATTCTTAAAGAAGTATTATAAGCAGTTATGTTTGCCCATAATGCAGTATCTAATCTAGCAGACCAATCTAATTTATAAGGATTTATAGCTTTTTCTAAAATTCATTTAATTTTATGATTTGATACCTCTGCAAGACCACTAGTCTGAGGATGATAAGCAGTAGAGAATCTATGCATAATATTATATTTTTTTAATTAATTTTTCAATTCTCTTATTATTAAAATGATATCCTCCATCAATAATAATTACTCTCAGTGTTTCATATCTTGTAAAAATATTTTTAATTAAAATTTTAGTAACACTCTGAGCATCACATTTAGGTACAACAATAGTTTCAATTTATTTGGACATATAATCAACAGTAAGTAATATATATAAATTTTCAAATGAAGGCATAAATGGTCCCATAAAATCTAATCCCCATACATCAAAAATTTCAACTTCTAATGTGTAATTTAGAGGCATTTCATTTCTTCTAGAAATATTTTCTTACACGTTGCATTGATCGCACATTTTAATATATTCATTAACATCTCTAAAAAGAGTTGACCAATAAAATCAAGCTTGCAAAATCTTATATGCAGTTCTATTTGTTCTAAAATGTCCTCCAAATTTAGAATCATAACAACTTTCAACTATCTATTGAGTTTCTTCATAAGGCACACACCTTCTAATAATTAGATTTTTACATTATTTATATAGGTATGAGTCATCTTAAAAATAGAATTTTGAATCATATATAAATTTCTTTAATTGTAGATTTTTTATGTCAGGTGGTAAAATATCACTTACAATATAATTTACTATATAGACATACCACGGGACATTCATTTCATCAATACTATATAATTGTTCATCAAGAAAATTCTCTAAAATTTCATTTGTAAAATTAATTAATATTTATCTTTCTAGTCTAGATAAATGAACAACTATTTGATTATCATTTCCCTTTCTATCAACTACAGTAAAATCAAACTCTTGCAATAGAAGTATTAATCTTGTTTTAGCATCCTTCTTTTGCATCAAGCATTTAATAGCAGAATGATTTGTATGCACTATACATTTAGTTCCAATTAAGTAAGGTTCAAATTTATCAAAGGCATAAACATTAGCAAGTAACTCTCTTTCAGTAGTAGTGTAGTTAATTTAAACATCATTCAGAGTTTTACTAGTATAATATATTACTTTAAAATTTTTGTTGTGCCTTTGTCATAATACAGCCCCAATAACAAAATCACAAGCATCGCACATTATTTCAAATGATTTCTCCCAATCAGGTGGTACTATTATAGGTGCAATGATTAATTTTTCTTTCAATAATTCAAATGTTTTTATGGATTCTTCATTAAAATAAAATTTCATATATTTTTTCTAAAAGTTGGCATAATGGCTTAGTTATTTTTGAAAAAAATTTTATATAGCACCTGTAGAAACCAGCATGTCCTAGAAAACTTCTTACCCCTTTAACATTTGTCGGAGGTGGTAAATTTTCAATAACTTGAATTTTTGCAGGATCTACTTCCATGCTATTTTCAGAAATCTTATTTCTAAGTATAATTCTTCCTGCAACCATAAATTTACATTTTTTCATTTTAGCACTAGGTTGATTTTTTCACATACTTACAGAACTTTTTCTAAATTATTTAAACATAATTCAGACAAAGTTCCAAATACCAAAAAATCATCCATAAACACTTCCATTCCATGTTCAATAAAATTGTTAAAGATTGACATCATACATCTTTGAAATGTTGCAGGTGCATTGCATAGTCCAAAAGGCATTTTACGAAAGCAAATGTTCCATAAGGGCTTGTAAAGTTGTTTTCTCTTGATCCTCTGGAGCAATTGGAATTTGGTGATAACCGGTATATCCATCTAAAAAGGAATAATATTTGTTCCCAGCCTAACTATCTAACATTTGGTCTAGAAAAGGTAAAGGAAAGTGATCTTTTCTGGTGGTCATGTTTAGTTTTCTATAGTCAATACAAATTCTCCAACCAGTAACTTGTCTTTTTGGTATTAATTCATTTTTCTCATTTTCTTCAACAATCACTCCTCCTTTCTTCAGAACACAGTGAATTATACTTACCCAAGCACTGTCTGAAATTGGATATATAATTCCAGTATCTAGCCATTTTTAAATTTTTTTAACAACTTCTTTCATTATTGGGTTTAATCTCATATGAGGATCAACTTTAGGTTCATATTTTTCATCTAATAGAATTCTGTGCATACAAATTGAAGGATTAATTCCTTTAATATCTGCTAAAGTTAATTTTGTGCATACAAATTGAAGGACTAATTCCTTTAATATTTGCTAAAGTCCATCCAAAAGTCTTTTAATATTTTTTAACATCTTTATTAATTTTTGTTCTTGAATTTTTGTTAATTTAGAAGATACAATAACAAGCAATGTAGATGACTCTCCTAAAAACACATATTTTAAATGGGTAGGTAATATTTTCAATTCAAGTTTAGGTGGTTTAATACTTGAAGGAATAAGATTTTTATTATCGTTTTCCAACAAGTTTAAAGTTTCAAATTTGCCCTAAATATAATCCAAATCTTCTTCTTTTATTTTGTCCTTATTTTCAAAAAATTCTCATTGCTTTAATTTATCTTCAAACTCATTCTTAAATAGCTCATTACTCAGATAATCAGTTACTTTCATCCTAAAACATTCATTATCTTTTTCTTTTGCTGGACATTTTATAATTTTTGTAATATTAAATATTACTTCTTGATCATTAACTCTCATTGTTAATTCTCCTTTTTGCACATCTATCATAGTTCTCCCTGTTGCAAGAAATGGTTTCCCCAAAAAAATTGGAATTTATTTATCTTCCTCCATATCCAATACTATAAAGTCTATAAGGAAAATAAATTTATCCACTTTTACTAATACATCTGCTATAAATCCTTTTAGATAAATTATTGATCGATCAGCTAACTGAAGAGTTACTGTAGTAGGAGAAATCTCTCCCAAATCTAAACGTTTAAAGATCGATAAAGGCATGAGATTGATACTCACTCCTAAATCACATAAACCTTTTCCAAAAAACTTTTCACCAATAGCATAAGGTATAGTAAAACTACTTGGATCTTTTAATTTTTTATGAAGCTTTTTTTCTGAATAATAGCACTACACTCTTCATTGAATGCAACGGTCTTGTGATCTGTAAACTTCCTTTTCTTGTTTAATAAATCCTTCATAAATTTCACATAACTTGGCATTTGTTCCAAAGCTTCGACAAAAGGAATATTTATCGTTAACTTCTTAAGGATTTCCAAAAATTTTGTAAATTATTTATCTTGTTTTAGTCTTTGAGGAAACAGAGGTAATGGTTTTTCTACAGGGCTCTGTGTTTGTTCATTTTGATATCGTTAACTTCTTAAGGATTTCCAAAAATTTTGTAAATTGTTTATCTTTATTCTTCTACTTAAAGGTAATGGTTTTTCTAAAAGGCTGTGTTTGTTCATTTTCATTTTGGTCACTTTCCATTGATTCCTTCTCTTCATCAACTTAAGTTTCTCTTTGGATTCTAGTTTCAACTTCTTTTTCACTTCGTAATTGAATAGCTTTAATTTGCTCCTTGTTTTGATCTTTTGGATTAATTTCCACCGTACTCGGAAGAATTCCAGAAGATCTGTTACTTAGTGCAGTAGCAATATGTCCTAATTGATTTTCAATTTTTCTAATAGCAGCTCCTTGATTCTGTATTGGACTTCCCATCTTTAACATTACTTCTTTCATTGTCATATTTTCCTTAATTTGTGGGTTAATATTAGAGTTAAATCCAGGAGGATAATAAGGTTGATAACTAGGATTTCCTTGGTTGCTCAAATTTCTGGAGGGATTCACCAAATTGTTATCATTATTCTAAGTAAAATTAGGGTGATTTTTCCATTCAGGATTATAAAAGTTAGAATAGGCATTGTTATTTCAATTATTTATAACATTTAAACTTTCATAAGATGATTGAGTATCAATGATCTGTCCTGGTGAATTTTCCTATTTGATCAATCTTTTTCAAAAAAGCAGCAATTTGAGATGCTAAAATAGACATTACATCAAAATCATGAATACTAGCTACTCTATTAGGATTTATCCTTTCAGAGGGTCATTGAAAATTATTAGTAATCATTTCTTCAATTAAAGAATATGCTTCATCAAAAGGTTTTGACATTAGTGATCCACCCGCAGTAGCATCTATAATATATCTCGGTGATCCTACTAATCAATTATAAAAGGTTTGAATTATTAACCAATATGGTAGAGCATGATATAGATATTTTCTAAGAAGATCTTTAAATCTTTCCCAAGCTTCATATATCGATTCCCCTTCAAACTAACAAAAAAATGTAATATTATTTCTAAGCTTAGCTATTTTCAAGGGTGGAAAATATTTAGCCAAAAAATTTTGTGATAGTTCTCCCCAAGTTCTAATAGATATAGGTGTTAATGAATTTAACCAAGCCTTGGCTTTATCCCTTAATGAAAAAAGAAAAAGTCTAAGCCTAACGCATCATTAGGCACTCCGTCATATTTAAAAGTGGCACAAATTTCAAGAAAACTAGCAAGATATAAGTTTAGATCTTCAGTAGGTGAACCTTCAAACTGATTATTTTGTACCATTTAGATAACAGCAGATTTAAGCTCAAATGAATTAGCAGCAACATACGAATTTTAAATAGTCAGGTGAAGTTCATCTGCTGTCGGATTAGCATAATCTTTTAAGGTCTTTGTCAATTTTCGTTTATTTAATTATTTAAGTTATTCGCCACTTTGTTTAAGTTTTTAATTTCTTTTTGTTGTTTTCAAATTTTTCTAACAGTACGCTCTAATTCAAAATCGTAAAGTACTAAACCTTCAAATCCAATATTTCACATAAATAAATATAATAAGCAAAGAAAAATTTCTTAAAAATAACTTTTAAATAAAAATATATTTTCTTTTTGGATTTATGATTTTTGATATATTTTTATCTTTTCTTAAATATAATTATCTCTAAATTTCCTAATTTACTAAATATATTTAAGTTACTGTTACCTTCCCCGAAAACGACGACAAAAACTTGATCCCAATGAAATATAGTTGTGTGGAAATTATATAGTTGACTTCGATATGCAATGGTGCCAAAAGCTTGATGCAATATTTTATGAATTAGAAATTTAAGCAATTAATGTTGGAATTCTACGCAAGTATACGTATCGTTATCAAGTAATAAAAGACTTTCTATTTAAGCCCCAAATATCGATCCCACGGGGAAGATTTAAATTTGAAATGATAATTTACTAGGAAATTCACAGAAAGTTAAAACAAAATTACTGTCACTAATTTCAAATGTTGAAATATTAATAAAACTAAATTATTTAATTATTAGAAAAACTAAAATACAAATTTTAAACAGTAACTACTAAACTATTAAACTATGTTTATGTGATGAATATTTCTTATGTGAAAAAGCATCTTTCCCACTACAATGATATTTTGGTGAAATGAGATGAGATAAATGGTTTTAATTCTCTACTCTGATACAGTGTTATAGAAAATCATTGGCTAATCCCAAGTTTAGTCCTTAAATTTGTGGCTAGGCTAGGAGGATATTGGCTCCCACTCCAGAGCTCTCACTTCCCTTCACCTAAAGTTTAACTCTCGTTTTAGTTTTTAAATACTACGACCGAATTGAGGATTTTAGTCTGTCACCCTAAAGATTTTATAATTCTGCACCCAACAAAGTATATTTTCTTATTTATTTGCACTTAATTTCATGAACGAAATTCTCCTTCATGGAATTAAATGTGATCCTCACTCTATTGTAGAACTCATACTCCATTTCCCGGATCATATGTTTCACAACATATAAACAAATTTCTCCTTCATGAAATCAAATGTGACCCTCACTCTGTTGTAGAACTCATACTCCATTTCCCGGATCATATGTTTCACAATATATTTTAATTGTTATAGAACTCATACTCCATTTCCCGGATCATATGTTTCACAACATATTTTAACAATTCAATATTCTAGATCGAAAAGTAAATTAAGTTCAGAGTTGAAAAATCATCACAATTTATTTTATATTTTATTATTGACACATCCATATTATCTCTTCATTTTACCATATCTCAGAGTAGGGAGAAATATAAAGTAAACTACTTAGACTTCATGAGAAAGATATAACATAACGCAAATTTTGTATATAAAAAAAAAAGTTCATACAACACTAATAAATAAATAACACTTATCTGGAACTCTTTCTCAAAGCAAATCCCTTATAGCATTTTCTAGAAAATGTTGGGAGAAGAAATCTCTCACTTTTCTTCCTTCTCCAACACTATTATAGAAGAATTCACACTTAATCTCAACACAAATACTCTAAATTCTTAAATAAAAATCACTAATAGACTCTAAAATGGTGGTGGAATGAAGATGGAAAAGTGTATGGTGTGTAAGAGATTGAGTTGAGGTGAGGAATGACAAAAAAGAGCCAATTTTATGATCAATTTTGGCCCCAAATAGAGCCTAGAGTCGGTTCTTCAATAGGTGCCTCCAAAAACTCTTCAAAAAGCGTCCAGATTCGTCAAATCTTCAAGAAATGGGGTCTGAACAGACATTGGGGCCGTCGGCGCCAGTGTTCATTTAATTAATTGGCTGCTCTCTGTCAACCGGCGCCATCTTGGGTGCTTTTGGCACTGTCGGTGCTAAGTATTTCTCAAAAACGTCATTTTGACTCTAAATTTCATCCTTTTTTCATTTTTTTTACTTCAAGTCATAAAAATCAACAACCTATAAGAAAACATAAAAATAGCTTCCATTAAAGTGCAATATCACCAAAAATGAGTATAAAATATGGATTTAAAAATGCATATATTTTTTGTGTATCAGGTCTAGCACCTCCAAAATTATAACAACTATCAACACCAAGCTCTCTTAATAGCTCCTCTAAAGATCTTAAAAGATCACCAAGGAACAATAATCAAGAAAGCAGATTGACCATTTGGAAGCCAACCAACCAACCCATTCAAGAAATGAGCAGCTTCCCGAAGAGAGCTCGGTCGACCAACATAAAGAGTTGATAACCAAAAGGCTCAGTGATTTGAAAGACCATAATACCCTTTACAACCCCTTTAAAGAATAGGTAAAACAAATAATTTTATATATTTGTCCATCTATCTTCTATAAATTGGGGGACCATATCATTTATTAAGGGATTTTGGGCTCTTCTTTCTAAAGCTTTTTTCTATAAGGATAACTCTCTTCCCTTCTCTTATAAGCTCTACTTTCAAATCGTAAAATGAGTCACATAGCCTTGTAATACCCCATTTTTCCTCAAAGGGGCATGTTGTTGTGGACTTTTTCTTTCTCTCCCTCTCTTTCTCTCTCTCTTTCCATCTTTCTCTGATTCTATCACACGATTATTGCCACTCCATATGTTGGGCATGCCTCACAGGATAAATCAAGATTCAACAAACACACACACATGGACACACACACACACACACACACACACACACACACACACACACATAAATAAATATGTGTTTTTGTGTGTGTCTGTGTGTTTGTGTACCTACCGCAACTCTTTGGTTGGCAGAGTTTGTAAGACTCCTAGGGTCATGGGTCCAATGTCTCTTATGTGAGAGTGGAATTCATACACACATGAGGTTGGTCCAGAGGCTCGTAAAGTAGCCTCTAACCAATCTTTATATATATGAATGCAGAGTTTGTTGACTTTGGATGGTTCAAATTGAGGGATGCCATATAGATGAATGGAAGCCTTAACTTCTAAAGTAGTAGTGGAGAAAATTGTATTGATCTCAATTGCCACTATGATTATACTTATTATTGTTGCCTCTCAAAATGTTGAGCCTTTGGATTCATTAATTTGTTGCAAAAAGTTTGGAAGCGAGAAGTTTGAAGACATTTAATAAAAATATCAGCTATTTAATTCTAAGTATTGATATGATGTACTATAATATATTTAAAATTGATAAAATCTCTAATGCAATGATCATCAATCTCAATATGCTTTGTTCGAGTATAAAAGACCAAATTGTTGGCTAATGCAATTGTGAAGGAAGTAACACAGTAAACCAGTGTAGGTAGGTATTGTTTAAGTGAAATCCAAGAAGAAGCTGATGAATCCAAATAGTTTATGTGGTTACGACTGCAAATGCTTGATACTTGGCTTCAGTTGAAAAGCGTGTGATAGACGATTTTTTCTTGGCAAGCCAAAAGATTGGAGTTTTGCCCAAAAAAAATAAGAGCTTGGGATTAACTTTTATTAAAATAATATCTTGTAAAATCATTATTAGAATTTGCATGTAGATGAAGTGTATCATAATATATGGGAAGACCATAATGAAGAGTGGATTTGATGTAACAAAGTACTCACTTGTGTTGTTGAAAGTGAGCTGAAGATGGTTAATGCATGGCTTGGCATGACCGATTCATAGCAAATGAAAGATCGGATCTTGTAAAGGTAACACATTGAAGTAATTTTACTTGGTGATGATAAAGTGTAAGATTAGATTTAGGTATAAGTGAAGAAATGGTAGATGACTTTATGACTGTGGAATTTTGAAGAGGCTTGTAGTTGTGTATGCTAACCCGATTTAGTTTATCCAAAGCATAATGAAATTGATGTAGTATTAGTTCATAATTAGTGAGAGAGGATTTTATGCCTATAAAAGTAGAGAGATTTCCAAATTTTTTTATGTCAAACATTTGGTGCAAATTAGAGAGCAATTACAAAATAACTTCACTCTCATTATATATAATTAAAATTTTATCTACATAAATATGGAGACACATAACTGTATCTTGTTAATTATAAGAAATGAGTGATGGGTTGATATGACTGGTAAATACCCAAAGCTCTATAAACTTTTTGATAAAGTTGCAAATATATGAGGAGGCAATTTCTTAAAACTATAACTTGCATTATGTAATAAAAAATACATAGTTAGGGTTTGGTTGGCCTACAAAACCCATATGTTTGGACATATAAACTATTTAATTAAGTTTTTTATGTAGTAATGCATTAGAAATATCCATTTGAGTGATTGAGTAACTATTTAGGACATTCATTGTAAGAAATGCATGAACCATAGGCATTTTGGGAATGAGACCAAATGACTTGTTAAAGTAAATTCTGAATTTTTAGTATCCTTAAGCAACTATAAATGGGTTTTGAGTCGGGCTATATTGAAATTTGAGTCATATTTGATTTTGTAAATCAATTTATAAGAATAAATGTTTGATTAGATTGGGAAAAAACTATACTTCATGTTCCTTAAGATTTTAACACCTAAAATTTTGCAGCTCTCCATTTTTGATACTATCCTGCAATGTTGTAGCAAGTTGGGTTAGTAGTAGAAGAAATATTTTATTTGAATCATGAATAATTTTGGTCTTTGAATGATTTGTTTTAAAAAATGTTTGCATTAGATGAAAAGTATGTGTTTTTGATTAGGATTCAATTACATAATAAAAGATGGGTTATGACGATAATTGGTTTGTACTTAGGGGCAATTGTTCTGGTTGGATGTTGTTAAGAATGTATAGGAGAATCTAATGAAGAGGAAGCAGAAAGGTGAGGTTGGTAGAGCCCCTTAGGCGAAGCAATTGTCAAGCTAGGAACAAGCATCAATAGAGAATGGATGAGAGTAGAAGAGATCGGTGGGGAGCTTAAAGAGGTATTTTGATAAGGAATTATTTTTTCATGAAAGAGAACATGTTGATATAGGGTAGTTTTATCATTAGTGGGATTGTAGGATTTTTAAACTCTGGATTGTGGTGCATAACATAAAATATGCATGGGGTAGACCTAGGAGCTAATTTGTTGAGGGAGTATGGTTGCATCCAAGGTCAGCAAGTACATCAAAGTGTGTGAAGTGACATATAATTGGGTTGGTTGTTGTGAATTTATTTTTATGTGAAGAAATTATTGATATTTGAGGAACGTAAGCAATATATGAAATAGACAAATGCTAGTAGTGTATTGACCCAAAAAAAATGGTCAACTTGATTAAAGAAGAAGGGCACAAATATTTTCTAAAATATCACGATGTTTATGTTTTACAACTCCATATTGCTCAGGAGTATGGATAGGAACATAAATGAACTATGTCAAATTGAATAAGTAATATTTGTAAAAAACAACAGAAAACTTCTCTGTCATCATAAGATCATAAGATCTTGATTTATTTACTTTTTTTTTTGGCAAGAACCTTGATTTTAAGGAAGTAAGAGAGTGCTTCATAATTAAATCTCATTGAAAAAAACCAAAAATTATTTAGAATAATCATCAATAAAAGAAATGTAGTATTTAAATCTCTGATGTGAGATTATAGAAGATGGACCCCATATATTAGTATGAATTAGTTTTAAGATAACAAAGCCATAAGTTTAGATTGAATTAAAAGGTAAATGGTGACTTTTACCTAGCTTACATGTATTTTAAAGAGATGTAAATGTTGGCTTTATATTTGGGATGCAGGAAAGAAGATTCATTATAAAAAAAAATAGTTAAAACTAGTGAAAAAACCAACGGTCATGTGTGCATAGCTAAACTTGCATTGTTTTTATAGCCTACCAATGATTATTATAATTGATGGATTACTTACGTGTTGTACTGTAGATTTCAAGTAAAAAGATGTTCCGACAGTACTAACATAATCACTAACCGCACAAACTGTTGATTCATAGAAAATTATAAAGCGACAAATAAAAATTGTGGGACATTCATGTTGTAGTTTCTTAAGCTATTAATAGCAGATGTTCATGTTATTTTAACCAATAGTCAAATGTGTTGGTTGTTAACAAATTAGTACTCAAAATTCAAATAAATTTTGGAAATTTGTTAGAAATGGTCTTTACATCAAACTGACACACAAAGTCTCTAATTTCATTATCATATGTTTGCCTTCAAAACAGAACCGACTAAACCCCCTATAATCATATTTTCACTAAAGTTAAAAGTTTCCTGATTTCTTATACTCAGATCATGAGTAACATTGACCCTAGTATTCCTTAAAGTGTTTTATTTAATTTGAACGGTTACTTTTTTTGCATTTTAGGATTACATGTTTTGGAGAAATTAAAAATTTTGATATGGTTTTCTATATTTTTTTTTTATGTAACTCATTTTTACATGCATATGATTCATATCCTACTTCTTTCCATATATAAAACCTTAATTTTAATAATAATTAAAAAAACTACATACCTTGTACATAAACCTTATGTTTTGTATCCACCTAAATTTTGATATTTACATACATGAAACTTTTGTACTTTAAATTCAAGCATGAAAATGTGCATTTTACTTTTAAAATTTGATAATTGTGAAATCAGTGTTCTTGATGTGGTATTAAAGTTTATAGTGTTATGTATATAAGATTAAAATTTTAGGTTTAGGATATGTATATAGATAAGATCTATGTGCTACACATGTAAATTCCCCTTTTTAAAGGTAAATTGACATACCTATTACACATTTTTTATGTTTTATGTTTCTCACACCTACAGTTTTGTATTTACATGCATGACACTTTGGTGCTTTAAACCTAGGCATGAAAATGTACAATTCACTTTTATGGAAGTAGTAAAGAGTGTTACTTCTGATTTGATACTAAATTTTGGAGTGTTATGTTTGAAAATATTAAAGTTTAGGTTTAAGTTATGTAAATACATAAGAAATGTGTGATATGAATTTAAATTCTTTTTTATATATACATGACACTTTGGTGCTTTAAATATATGCATGAAAATTATTATTTAAATCTTAAAAATTGATATCCTTGATGTATTTCATTTTTAAGAAGTGGCAAAAGTAATGCTTTTGACATAAATTTTAATCTGACTCATAAATTATGATAAAAATATTGTTTGAAGTATTAATTAAGAGAGTGAAATGAGAGAATGTTGATGTTTTGTATTAGATTTTCCGCACTCTCTATTTTTCTACAAGGCCAATGATGTAGGTTTAGCACTCAAAACCTTCTTTTGTTAGATTTTGACACCAACACTTAGTTTCTTTTCCACTTTGTTGATCAACATTTGAAAATGCTTAGCCACATCATCAAATATAATATCATCCCACCTAATAATCTTCTCATCTATACTTATTTCTTCTATGTTGTGCTCTTTTGCTAAAAGTGCTTCCTAGAAAAAAGTAGGTTATATATGGAGATTCATACATCAAGATCATGGATGTATAATAAACTATATTGTGATAGAAAACGAAAAACTAATAAGTACTTGAATGTTGTTGAGACCTTCATGCCAACGGCATCTCAACTTCCAACTTACCCATCTAAAGGTATGTTTTAGTGTCCATATTCAAAAATTAAGAATCAAGCACATCTAATGCTAGATGAAGTCAAGTATGATTTATATCATAAAGGATTTCCATCTAAATTTTTATGTTGGACATTACATGCCGAGGTTAACAATTCAATATTTAGCTCTACTTCTTTGGTGTATTATGATCCTGAATCTAAGTTTGAATCTAGTAGATTTATAGAAATAGTCTTTGTTGGAACATGACCTTATTATTGAGTGAAGTGGAGGAAGAACTATCAAACCAAGAAGCTCAAGTGTTTTGAAAATTACTGATTGCGACATAAAGACCACTGTGAGATAGTTATACTTCTCATTCTAAGTTATTAGTACCTCTCAAAATGTTGAAAATTGAAAAAGACGTTAACATTTCCCGAGTGTGCTCAATTAATTTACAAGGGAAAGAGATATATTATAAGAAAAAAATTATTTCAAAATCATATACACAATAAAAAAGCTGGTCTCTAAGATATGTTTGAAAATCAGAGAAGATTGATTATTGTGTAAATCGATGCACATTATTTTATAAGCCATATTATTTCTATAATCCAAGCATGGCCAAACTGGTAGTAGACTAATGTCTCAATCTTCTAAATCAGTTTGTTGAAGAAGGAAGACCGGTGAGTGAAGTTAAAGTATTTGATGCTTTTTGAGGCTCAAGTAATGGTTTGAGGGTGTATAAACCATTATGACTAGGTAATTGGGGAGCATATGTTTGGCCTAGAGGTCTTTTATGTGGTAATCCTTAGCATAAAAATTAATAAAGAAATTACAAATACCAATTTGTGAATTTGAAAGAAAATTTTGAGAAAGATGAGGAACATGATGAGAAGGTTGAGTTATAGCTTAAAATTTGTGTATGAAGTAAAATTTTTCATAAATTTGCAATTGATACAACCTAACCATTAATAAGCATGACCTGATATGAGACAATATATGGTTGCAAATCATAGAGTTGATTGTTATCAAATGTTATATTGAAGTTGCACTTGAATCGAGCAACTAATCACTCGTTGGTTGAGATGAGCCAAAATACAAAGCTTTCAAGCATTAAGGTAAGTTGTATTCAATATTCATCTAATGTCGAATATGTATAAAAAAAAATTACCAAATTTACCATAAATTTGACAATCAACAATTGCTTTACTATTATTTATTCCTCTGTCTTGAGTTGATGACATGCAACCACAACATGTAGTAGCGATTTGTTTGCAACCTCTATTTCTTTTTATATTGATAGTTAGTGCAAGATAAGATGATTTGAGTTGATGTGACTGGGTGGCATTAGTAATTTCATTTACTTCATTTGTTTCCTTAATATATTGTAAGAAAAGTAATACATCAAGACTTATTGTAATAAGTGATACGCCTAAAAAAGGTTCAATTTTTCATATATTTTTAATACCTATATCTGGTGATTTTCAATGATATTGTACTTTAAAGGAAGATATTTTGTATATTTTTGGTTTCAGATACAAGAAATGGAGTTTTGGAGAAAAAGAAGCAAAAACGGTGCAATTTGGAGCAAAAACGAGCAAGAAAAAAAATTATGTTCTGGCGCATTTTGATATGTCTTTCTATGCTTAATCTCTTTTACACTTCTCACACATTTTTGAATAAAATTACACTTTAAAGGAAGGTTATGTTTTTGTTTATTTTTAGGTCTATCTATTAGGAATGCAGCGCAACTAAAATACGGAGCCAAACGAAACAAAATTGTAGAGCTGCGCAGGGTGGGCGTCGACGACACTAGAACAGGTGTCGACAGTGCCAGAGTGTAGAAAACGACGCCAAAATGGTGTCAACATCACCCAAAATGGCACCTAAAGCGCCCGAGAGTGTTTGGACGTGATCCTGGGTGAATTTCTAGAAGATTCAATGTATTTGGACTCTTTTAGAAGGTTGCTTGAGGCATCTCTTGGGAAATTCATCCCTACACTATAATAGAGTGCTTGTATGCTAGAGAAAGTGGTGTGTGTGAGTGAAAAAATGCGGAGAATGTTTAGAGATCTTAGAATAGGAGTAGAAATGTAGATTTCTACCTTTTTGGAGAGATTGGTGGGGGGATTTTGAGAGAATTTGTAAGGGAATGTTCTAGCATTGCATGGATCAGTGTGATACTTTGTGGGAGAAATTTTCATCTTTCTTTCAATGGGAAAAAACTAAATATTGTGTTATTCATTATCTTAAGATTTTTTAAACACTTATCTAGTAGATTTGCTTTGATTGAATGAAATTTTACGTTGTGTTTTCTTCGTGCTTTGTGATTTGTTTCTCTTACTCTTTTTTATTTTTGGGAAATTGTAGCATGAGAAGATTATGTTGTTATTTTCCTTTTACTTTTCTTTTGAAATGAGTAGGATTCATGTTTAGGATATTGGGATGCATGCTAGAAGAAGTTTTAATTATGAATATGATGGAATTTACTTGCACTTCATTTGCATTACAATAAGGGTTTGTTGTAGTGTTAAAACTTGTTATATTTGCATTAAGACCCGAGAATGCAGTGTAATTCTCAACATAGTGAAACCACATTCAAATTTCATGGTTGATGAAGTTCATGGGGGTTGAGTGCAAAAAAATAGGGATATATATATATCTATATATATATATATATATATATATATATATATATATATATATATATATATATATAGATATATATATATAGTTGGGTGTAGAATTGGAGATTTTAGGGTGACAGACTAAAATCCTTAATTTGGTCTTAGAGTTTAAGAACTAAAGCGAGTGTTAGCCTTCAGGGGAAGGGAAGTGGGAGCTCTGGAGTGGCAGCCAGTATCCTCCTAGCCTAGCCACAGATTTAGGGACTAAACCTAAGATTAGCCAATGATTTTTAATAACACTAAATCAGGGTAGAGAATTAAAATTGCACATATTTGACACATACAATATTTAATGTATCACATTCCTTTATATTATCCAATTCACTACATAAGAATAATAGTTTTTAGCATCTTAAACTTCTCAAAACCAACTCATCCAAAAAGGGTTATCTTTAGAATTAATATTTACATTTAGGAATAGTTAATATACTTACATTTAATATTCACATTTAGGAGTAGTTGCTAGATAAAACACCATTTTAATCGACATTTCAAACTAAGGACTAATAGTAGTAGACTGGAACTTGACTAAGGACATCTTTCCTCGCTTCCTCATTATATCGATATTCGGGGCTTAATCAGAAAGTCCTATATTACTTGAAGTGATACGTGCACTTGCGTAGAACTCATAGTGTGTGAACTATTCACTATATTTTATAACATTTCAATTTTGCACATTAACTACTTAATATAAATTTGGTTAAGTTATTGGCCATATTTTTGAAAACTAAATTATTGTGTAATTTCAGGATGGGTCAAGTTTTTGGCACTGTACCAAGGACTTAAATTGACATAAAACACGCATAAAAACAACACCCGCTAGGGGCGCATCAAGTTCTTGGCGCCGTTGCCGAGAAAGCTTCGATAAGAATTTTAGGAGAATTTTAGTTAAAGTAATTAAGCTTAGACTTGGAAAATTGTAGTATCGTAAAAACTATTTTTGTGTGAAAAGTGTTTTTTGTATGAAAAAGTGTTATGAAAAAATTGTTTGTGTCAAAAACAAGGTGTTTATGAAAATGTGTTGTTGTGTTGAATATATATTTTATTTTATTTGTTTAATTATTAATGTATCGTTTGTTATGTTACGTATGCCAAAATAAAAGAATCTGCAGGACTTGTGCCTTATGATCTTGTGTTAGAAAAAAGGAAAAAAATAAAAAAATAGAAAGGACTTGAAGAACTAGAAATGGAAATGGAAAACATTCAAAATAATAACTTGTAAAATCATCATAAATCTTTGAGGGATTATATAAATCCTACAATAGATGAAATTCACTCAAGTATACAAACCCCTGTCGTAGAAGTTGACTCATTTGAAATAAATCCAAATATTATCCAACTAGCGCAAAACAACCATTTTAGGAGAACTCCTTCGGAGGATCTCTATTTACACTTATCTAAATTTCTAGAACTTTGTGCTACATTTTGTTATAATGGTATGTCAGAATATGTTATTAGAGTAAGGATTTTCCTTTCTCACTAATTGATAAGGCTAAAATGTGGTTATACACATTAGCACCCGTCTCTATTAAAAATTGGGAGGAGTTAACTCAGAAATTTCTAGCTAAGTATTTTCCACCTTGAAGGACTACTAAACTTAGAAATGATATTATCTCATTTTGTCAGTATGAATGGGAATCAATATACAAAGTTTGGAAAAGATTTAAGGAACTCCTAAGAAAGTGTCCACACCATGCTCTGCCCGACTGGTTAATCATTCAAACTTTTTACAATGGGTTAGTAGAATCCCTTAGGTTTACAATTGACGCAGTTGCTGGTGGATCATTAATGTCAAAATCATCTAATAAAGCATATGCATTAATTAAAAAAATGGCTACAAATAAATTTTAATGGCCCTCTACAAGGGTAAATCCTAAAAATGTAGCTAATGTTCTTGATACAGATGCGATTGCAATTCTTGCATCTGTGGTTGTTGCAATATCAAGGAAGTTTGACCAATTTGGAATGAACCAGCCTCAATTTACTCCAGTAAGTGGGGAAAGTTTATTAGGGCATATGATTGATTCTACCTTATCATATGAAACTTTAAATACCATAAACAACTCGTATTCTAATTTTTACATCCCAAGTTGGAAGAACCATCCTAATTTTAATTAGAATCACACTACTTGGGTTGGAAATCAATAATGGGAAAATAATCATGCAAATCATAATGGAAGTTGGAATAATCAGGGGAACACAAGCTATAGACCTTCATATCCATCATACTGTAACAATGATCATCAATTTGAGGATAAGAAGATGTCTATAGAAGAAATGGTATTGCAAAAATGAGAAACTAGTTGCAAATTCAAAATGCTGCATTTAGAAACATAGAGATTCAACTTGGACAAATTGCTAATTCCCTTAGCAATTGACCCCAAGGAACAATTCCTAGTAACACTGAGATCAACCCTAAAGAGAACAATAATGAACAAATAGAAGATGTCCAATTAAGAAGTGGAAGAGAGATAGAGGATGTGGTTAGAAAAGAAAAAGAAGTTGTGAGAGAAACAAAGAAAAATAAAAGACCTGAAAAACATGTTTCTATGGATCTGGAAAATTAATATCTCCAACTAAAATCAATTTAGAAAGACCACCACCTCAATTTCCTCAAAGACTTAGACAATATGAGTTAGGTAAAAAAAATTCAAAGTTCATGGATATAGTTAAGATGTTAAGGATAAATATTCCTTTCGCTGAAGTTTTAGAACAGATGTCAAGTTATGCAAAATTTATGAAAAAGATATTAAACAAGAAAAGGAAATTTGAGGATTATGAGACAGTTACACTAAGTGAGGAATGCAACACAATATTTCAGAAAAAACTTCCTAAGAAACTTAATGATCCTTCTAGCTTAACAATTCCTTATGTATTTGGAGAAAGATTATGTGGAATAGCTTTATGTAATTTAGGAGCGAGCGTTAATGTGATGCCTCTATCTATATTTAGAAGGTTAGGTTCAGCCGATATTTCTCCTACTACTGTAACCCATTTAATTAGTTGATCGATCTATCATTTATCCAAAAGGGGTTATAGAAGATGTGTTTGTTAAAGTGGATAAATTTATCTTTCCTGTGGACTTTATTGTATTAGATATGGAGGAGGATAAAGAAAATTCAATTTTTTTGGGGAGACCTTTTCTTGTTATTAGATAAGCTATGATAGATGTGCAAAAATGAGAGTTGACTAGGAATATTAATTATTAGGGAGTCACTTTTGATGTGTTAAAGATTATGAAATATCCAGCTGAGAGAAAAGATGATTGTTTTTGGATGGATAAGACTGATTATCTAAGTAAGGACCATTTCCAAAAAAGTTTTGGGAGTAAGTTAACAGATGAGATTAAAATGGACTTTCATGATAGTTTAAAATATTGTTTAAAAAAGACTGTATGTATTTTCAGAAGATGTGTGAAATGATGGACGTTATCGAAAATAGTAAACTTTTAATTCCATCTGTTGAAAAATCTCATGAACTTAAAATGAATATACCTCATACAATTTTAAAGCCTACCTATTTAGAGAATTCATCTACACCACCAGTCTTTATATCTTCATATTTGACTCAATCACAAGATGAACCTGAATTGAATGATGAAATTAGTAAAAGATCTCCTATGAAAGAGTTATTCGAAATCACTGAATGGCATATTCCATGGTATACAAACAAAATGAATGAGATTCTAATGCTGGGGTAGATTATTAATGCAATTAATAGTTACCCCCAGAGATTTTACCTAGTGACTCTAAGATAAACCTCAAGGAGTGAATGATGAGCAATTTAAAATTATCAAAGAAATATGAAGAAGAAAATTTGAGGATATGTTTCAAAAGAACTTTGAGTTGAGAAATGAAGGTAAGGATATTGAAAGACCAATGGAGAAAATTCCTATTGAATTAGAAAAAAACATATTTTTTCAACTAAGATAAATATAGAAAGACCACCTCTACCATTTACTCAGCACCAAGGGGAAGAATTGAAAGACAAGAGTAACCTAGAAGAATTTGATCCAAAATCTGAATTTTCTAGAGAGAATCCAATCCAAAATTTGAGAGATCATGAAGTATCATATAAAGATCCATTTCTTATAAATATCAAGGATGATATTAATATGAAAATTGAGAAAATTACTAGAAGAATATTGGATCTAAAAGGAAATATGAGGAATGATGCTATAAATCAATCTGAAAAGCAAGAGTTGTAAGAAAAATTTTAATTCAAAGAGTTTGTAGGAATCCCTGGATTTGGAAAAGATTGGGTGATTTATCAAGGATTACTTAAATGAAATTTTGATCTAGGTGGAATCATTTATCGAGCTGACGACGTTAAACAAAGCGCTTTATGGGAGGCAACCCATAGTTATCAGTGTGGTTTGATTTAGTGTGCTTGAGGGTTATGATTGTTAGTGTTGTATTGTGTTTGTTTAAGTATGCATTGATTAATGTGATTGATGTTTGGTAGATGTTTGGATTAAAGTATCAAATCTATAATCAAACCACTAACAATCTGAGTAGTTTTCTCCCATAAAGCGCTTGGTTTAACCGTCAATCTATAATCAAACCCATGAAATTTATAATCAAATCTATAATCAAGCCCATGAAATTTAAGTTTAACTGACAAGGAAAAAGACAAAGATAACTATGGGTTGCCTCCCATAAAGTGCTTGGTTTAACGTCGTCAACCCGATCTATTCAGGTATTACTCAGGTTGACTGACCACTAAAACCACTTTAAAATTTTATCTTTTACCTCAAAATACGGATTTAATCTGTGTCCATTTACTTTAAATCTATTACCAGTCTTTTGATCTTCAATTTCAACAGCTCTGTGAGTATAATTTTGAGTCACAGTAAAGGGTCCTAACCAACGAGACTTGAATTTCCCAGGGAATAACTTCAGCCTAGTATTGTAAAGCAAAACTTCTTTTCCTGGTTCAAAGTTCTTCTGGTTAATCTTTTGATCATGCTATAACTTCAGTTTCTCCTTATAAATTCTATCGTTATCATAAGATTCATTTCTTAATTTTTCCAATTCATTCATTTGTAACAATCTCTTCTCACCAGCTTCTTTCAAATTATAATTGAATTCTTTAATCGCCTAATATGCTTTAAGCTCCAACTCTACTGGTAAGTGACAAGACTTTCCAAAAATCAGCCTGTAAAGAGTCATTCCAATAGGAGTTTTATAAGCAGTCATGTAAGCCCATAATGCAGTATCCAGTCAAGTAGACCAATCTACTCTACTAGGGTTTACAGTATTCTAAAGTATGTGTTTAATCTCATTATTAGAAACTTCAGCTAACCCACTAGTTTGAGGGTGATTGGAAGTAGAGATTCTATGAATAATATTAACATTTTTTGCTAATCTCTGAATGTTTTTATTCCTAAAATAGGATCCTCCATCAGTGATAATCACTCTCGGCATTCTATATCTAGTGACATTATTTTTCATTAAAAATCTTGAAAAACTTTTAGCATCACAACGAGGTAAAGCTTGTGCTTCAATCCACTTTAAAATGTAGTCTACCGCAATTAATATGTATAAGTTCTCAGATGAAGGAATAAATGGTCCCATAATCCCCAAACATTAAATATCTCAACTTCTAACATGAAATTCAGAGGTATTTCATTTCTTCTAGATATATTTCCTACTCGTTGGCATCGANCACTGGTAAGTGACAAGTCTTTCCAAAAATCAGTCTGTTAGGAGTCGTTCCAATAGGAGTTTTATAAGCAGTCCTGTAAGCCCATAATGCATTATCCAATCTAGTAGGGTGATAAGCAGTAGAGATTCGATGAATAATATTAAACTTTTTTGCCAATCTCTGAATATATTTAATCCTAAAATGGGATTCTTCGTCAGTGATAATCATTCTAAGCATTCTGTATCTGGTGAAAATATTTTTCATTAAAAATCTTGAAACACTTTTAGCGTCATAACGAGGTAAAGCTTGTGCGAATCTTGAAACACTTTTAGCGTCACAGCGAGGTAAAGCTTGTGCTTCAATCCACTTAGAGACTTGAAACACTTTTAGCATCACAACGAGGTAAAGCTTGTGCTTCAATCCACTTAGAAACGTAAGTCTACTGTAATTAATATATATAAGTTCCCAATTGAAGGAATGAACGGTCCCATAAAATCTAATCCCCAAACATCAAAGATCTCAACTTCCAATATGAAATTTAGAGGCATTTCANACAAAATGTCCTCTAAATTCATAATCATGACATTTATGAATGATTAGTTTAGTTTCTTCGTAAGGTACTCATCTTCTCATAATAAGATCCTTACATTGTTTATATAAATTAGGTTCATCCCAAAAATATACTTTCGCATCANACACCCTTAAGATTTTTACTAGCGTAGTATATAACTTTAAAAATCTTTTCATACATTTGTCCAAGAACAGCTCCAGAGTAGTATATAACTTTAAAAATCTTTTCATACCTTTGTCCAAGGACAGCTCCAATAGCATAATATAGCATCTTACATCAGTTCAAATGGTTTCTCCCAGTTAGGTGAAACTATAATAGGGCTTGTGATTAATTTTAAGCATCACACATCAGTTTGAATGGTTTCTCCCAGTTAGGTGAAATTATAATAGGGGTTGTGATTAGTTTTTCTTTTAATAACTCAAAGGCATTTAAACAGTTTTCAGTAAACTCAAATTTCTTGTCCTTTTCTAAAGTTAGCATAGTGGTTTAGTAGTTTTTGAAAAATCTTTAATATAACGCCTGTAAAAACCAACATGTCCAAGAAAACTTCTAACCACCTCTCTAAAAAATCTTTAATAAAACGCCTATAAAATCCAACATGTCCAAGAAAACTCCTAACCTCTCTTTACATTACGTAGGAGGTGTTAGTTTAGATATAACTTGAATTTTTGCAGGGTCTACTTCCATACCATTTTTTAATTAGTAAAATCCAACATGTCCAAGAAAACTCCTAACCTTTCTTACATTAGTAGGAGGTGTTAGTTTAGATATAATTGAATTTTTGCAGGGTCAGCTTCCATACCATCTTCCAAAATTTTATGCCCTAACACAATTCCTCCTGCAACCATAAATTAATTTTTGCAGGGTTTGCTTCCATACCATCTTCCAAAATTTTATGCCCTAACACAATTCCTCCTGCGTTGCAGGGTCTGCTTCCATACCATCTTCCAAAATTTTATGCCCTAACACAATTCCTCCTGCAAAACTTCTAACCCCTCTTACATTAGTAGGAGGTGTTAATTTAGATATAACTTGAATTTTTGGAAGGTCTGCTTCCATACCATCTTCCAAAATTTTATGCCTTAATAAAATTCCTCCTGCAACCATAAATTGACTGCTTTTATACCATTTTCTAAAATTTATGCCCTAACACAATTCCTCCTGCAACCATAAATTGATATTTCTCCCAATTTAAAACTAAATTAGTTCTNGTTCAACAACAAAAAGTTTGCAAATTTACAAAATAGGTGCAGTCAAGGCAAATTCAATAGCTAATATCCAGGTCAATCGCAAAATGGATTGTGTAGATTATCAAAGCAAAAAAAAAAATGTGACCCTTTATTTTTAGCCAACAGTACATTTTTACAATCCGCAGTACAAGGGCCAAAATTTGACATCCAAAAGATAAACATATACAATAAATAATGAAAGCAAAGCCAGAGAAAATTTAGCTTAATGAAGCCACATAAAAGTGCTCCACATAACAGATTTTCATACAAATCGTGTATATTTTGAACCAATTACCCCGCTTATTTATTGGAATTTACTCACCTCTCCCCTCTTTGCCATCAATAAAAAAATTCAAAATGAACAACTAGTTGGAAATTACAGAGTTTCCATCTTTTTAATTGCAGGTCCTTCCAACTTGTAATTAATGAAACTACTGTCCTTTAAATTAGAAAATTAATCCAACACGCAAATGCAAACTGTTCTGGTAGGGAGCCCATTTACAAATCAAATCATCTGGAAATGTTCTGATTAAAATCACNACAATAAATAATGAAAGCAAAGCCAGAGAAAATTTAGCTTAATGAAGCCACATAAAAGAGCTCCACATAACAGATTTTTATACAAATCGTGTATGTTTTGAACCAATTACCCCGCTTATTTATTGGAATTAACTCACCTCTCCCCTCTTTGCCATCAATAAAAGAATTCAAAATGAACAACTAGTTGGAAATTACAGAGTTTCCATCTTTTTAATTAAAGGTCCTTCCAACTTGTAATTAATGAAACTACTGTCCTTTAAATTAGAAAATTAATCCAACACGCAAATGCANCCAACAAGTCTATCTACTATTTGGTCTAAAAATGATAAAGGAAAGTGATCTTTCCTAGTGACAGTGTTTCATTTTCTATAATCAATGCAAATACACCACCTAGTAACTTGTCTGATAGGTATTAATTCATTATTCTCTTTTGCTTGAATGGTCACTCCTCCTTTCTTAGGAATACAATGAATTGGACTTACCCAAGCACTGTCTGAAATAGGACATATAATTCCAATGTCTAACCAATTCAAAATTTCCTTCTTGACTACTTCTTTCATCATTGGGTTTAATCTCCTTTGTGGATCAACTCTTGGTTTATATTGTTCATCCAATATAATTCTGTGCATATAAATCGAAGGACTGATTCCTTTAATATCAGCTAAAGTCCAAGCAAAATCTTTCTTATATCTTTTTAATGTATCCAAAAGTCTTTGCTCTTGCAAATCATTTAACTCTGAATATATAATAACAGGTAATGTAGATGAGTTTCCCAGAAACACATACTTCAAGTGGCTAGACAATATTTTTAACTCAAGTTCAGGTGGTTTTATAATTGACGGAACTAAATTCTTATCAGCATTTCTTGTAATATTCAACATCTCAAATCTTTCCTAAACATAATTTAATTCTATACTTTCTATTTCGTCTGAAATAACTTCATCTTTGTCTTCAAAATGTTCTTTCTCTTCAAAATATTCTTTAAAATGCTCGTGCAATAGATGTTCACTAATTTTCATGCGAAAACATTCATTATCTCTTTCAACAACAGGGTATTGCAATGTTAAAAGTCACCATTAACTCTCATATTTAATTCTCCTTTTTGAACATCTATCATAGCTTTTCTAGTAGCTAAAAATGTTAACTCTCATAGTTAATTCTCCATTTTGAACATCTGATTTCACAATGTTAAAAGTCACTTCTTGATCATTTACTCTCATAGTTAATTCTCCTTTTTGAACATCTCAATAGCTTTTCCAGTAGCTAAAAATGGTCTCCCTAAAATGATAGGTATTTCTTTATCTTCCTCCAGTAGCTCAAAAAGGTCTCCCTAAAATTATAGGTATTTCTTTATCTTCCTCCATATCTAAAATAATGAAATCCACAGGAAAGATAAATTTATCAACTTTTACTAACATATCTTCTATAACTCCCTTAGGATAAGTAACTGAACGATCCACTAACTGAAGAGTTAAGGAAGTAGGTGAGACTTCTCCTAATCCTAATCTTTTGAAAATTGATAGAGGTATAAGAATAATGCTGACTCCCAAATCACATAAAGCTCTTCCATAAAATTTTTCATCGATAGCACACGGTATAGTGAAATTTCCAGGATCTTTTAATTTTTCAAGAAGCTTTTTTTGAATAATTGCACTACACTCTTCGTTAAGTGCAACAGTCAGGATCTTTTAATTTTTCAGGAAGCTTTTTCGGAATAATTGCACTACACTCTTCGCTAAGTGGATCTTTTAATTTTTCAAGAAGCTTTTTCTAAATAATTGCACTACACTCTTTGCTAAGTGCAACAGTTTCATTATTTTCAAGAAGCTTTTTCTGAATAATTGCACTACACTTTTCGCTAAGTGAAACAGTCTCATTATCAATGAACTTCCTTTTCTTTTTAAAAATAGCTTTCATAAATTTCACATAATTGGGTATTTTCTCTAAAGCTTCTACAAAGGGAATATTTACCTTTAATTTCTTAAGAATTTCTAAAAACCTGGAGAATGGTTTATCCTTTTTGTGTTGCTTCAATCTTTGAGGAAATGATGGTGGCAGTTTCTCCACAATAATTTTAATTAGTGTAAGTGGATTGTAATTGTATCGCTTTTATCTATTCTTTTGCTTGATCTTTAGGATTTGGTTCCATAGTACTAGGAAAAGTTCTCAATCTTCGGTTACTAAGCGCAATAGCGATATGCCCTAATTGGTTTTCATTATTCTTGATAGCAGTTCCTTGATTTTGTAATTGGTTTCCTTGAATTTGTAATTGATTTCCTTGATTCTGTAATTGTTGACCCATGTTTAGTATCATGTCTTCCATAGACAACTTGTTTTCCTTAAATTGAATGTTACTGTTAAATCTTGGAGGATAAGAAGGTCTATAATTAACATTTCCTTGGTTGTGTGAATTTCCCAATGGGTTCACTGGGTTGTTCGCCCATTGTTGTTTTATAGAAGAATTGTTATTCTAATTAAAATTAGGATGATTCTTCCAACATGGGTTATAATAGTTTAAATAAGGATAATTGGGTCTATTTTTAATCGCATTTAAAGTCTCATATAAAGGTTGAACATCCACAAATTGCCCAGATGAATTCTCTTCCATTAGGTGTTGGAGAAATTTAAAGTCTCATATGAAGGTTGAACATCCACAAATTGCCCCAGATGAATTCTCTTCCATCATAGGAGGGAGAATAATTCATCCCATAATGATCTAATTTCTTTGATATCGCAGCAATCTGTGAAGCTAACAATTTAAAGTCTCATATGAAGGTTGAACATCCACAAATTGCCCCAGATGAATTCTCTTCCATCATAGGAGGTGTTGGAGAATAATTGCATTCCATAATGATCTAATTTATTTGATATTGCAGCAATCTATGAAGCTAACATAGATATTGCATCAGAATCATGGATAACAGCTACTCTTTTAGGATTTACCCTTTCAGAGGGCCATTGAAAATTGTTGGTAGTTATCTCTTCTATTAACGAATAAGCCTCATCAAAAGGTTTTGACATTAAAGAACCACCAGCCGCAACATCTATAATCGATCTAAGAGATCTCACTAATACATTATAAAAAGTTTGACTTATCAACCTATCTGGTAATAAATGATGAGGACACTTCCTAAGAAGATCTTTAAATCTGTCGCAAGCTTCATATATCGAGTCTCCATCAATCTGACAAAATAATATTATGTCATTTCTAAGTTTAGCAGTTTTGGATGGAGGGAAATATTGGGATAGAAATTTCTGTGAAAGTTCTCCCCAAGCTCTAATAGATCCAGGTGTTAACAAATATAACCACATCTTAGCCTTATCCCTAGGTGAAAAAGGAAAAATTCTAGTCTAACATCATCGTTTGAAACTCTGTCATATTTAAAGGTAGCATAAAGTTTTAAAAAACTAGCGAGGTGTAAATTAGGATCTTCATTTGGTGTAACTCCGAATTGATTATTTTGTATCATTTGGACAATAGCAGGTTTAAGCTCAAATAAATTAGCAACTACATCATGATTTTGGATAGATAAGTGAATTTCATCTGCTGTAGGATTCGCATAATCTCATAGAGGTCTAGGTTGATGTTCATTTTCTATTCCTTCATTGTTCACGTTCTGTTCCATTGTGTCAGGATCTCTAGGTTCTTTTCTTAGTTTTCTAATTCTTCTAACAGTGCGTTCTAATTTCGAATTGTAGGGTATAAGATTTAAAGGTCCAAATTTACGCATACAATCGAAATCAGCACACAGAAAAATAGTTAACTAGATATGAAAAAAAGTTGCAATTCAAGTAAAAGTTTTCTGATAGTCCTAATTTGTCTGTTACTCTAATTATGATTTTTTTTAGCATCCCGGCAACGGCGCCAAAAACTTGACAGCAACTTTATATATGCTTCAAAATATAAGAATTTGATAATGTTGCTAAAAGATTTAAGTCCCTAGCAATGACGCAAAAAACTTGACAACAATTATAGATTTGATAAAAATGTGTATAAAATATTCAATAATTGCAAATTCATACTTATCAACGCAAGTATGTGTATCGCTCAAGTAATATAGGGCTCTAATGGAGTCATGAATATCAATCCCACAGGGAGTAATACTAGAGGCTACGAACTAGGATTTAAAAAATTAATACTTAATCACAACAGTACAGTTCAAATTGCTTATTTATCACTAATAAGCAATTGAAATAAATATGTAATTTTAACAAACTCTTAATTAACTAATTCTACTAATAAAGTTTCTAATGTGAAGTTCAATATATAAGAAAGCATCCTTCTCTTTGTCAAGAAATTAAAGTGAATGGATAAAGTGAATTAGTTCAAATTGTACTGTGCCAAATAGGAGCATACCTATTCTTTACCCTTTGGTCCAGGCATAAAGAACATTGACTAATCCTATGCTTGGTTACCAAATCTGCGGCTAGGCTGGGAGGACACCGGCTCTCACTTTGGAGCTCTCATGTTCCCCTCACCTGAGGGCTAACATCTACACTTCAGCACCCAAATGATAGGACCGAATTAGAGATTTTAGTCTGTCACTCTAAAATCTCCAATTCAACACCCGATAATTTTATTTTCCTATTTATTTCCTCGCCTGAGGGCTAACATCTACACTTCAGCACCCAAACGATAGGACCAAATTGGGGATTTTTCTGTCACTCTAAAATCTCCAATTCTACGCCTGATAATTTTATTTCCCTATTTATTTTCACCCAACTTCCAATTGTCACTCTAAAATCTCCAATTCTACGCCCGATAATTTTATTTCCATATTTATTTGCACCCAAATCTGAGGGCTAACATCTACACTTCAGCACCCAAACAATAGGACCGAATTGGGGATTTTAGTCTCTCACTCTAAAATCTCCAATTATACGCCCGATAATATTATTTCCCTATTTATTTGCACCCAACTTCCCACTCTAAAATACAATTCTACGCCCGATAATAATATTTCCCTATTTATTTGCACCCAACTTCTGCGGGCTAACATCTACACATCAGCACCCAAACGATAGGACCGAATTGGGGATTTTAGTCTGTCAGGCCTGAGGGCTAACATCTACACTTCAACACCCAAACGATAGGACCAAATTGAGGATTTTAGTCTGTCACACCTGATGGCTAACATCTACACTTCAGCACCTAAACGATAGGACCGAATTGGGGATTTTAGTCTGTCACTCAAAATATAATTCTACGCCCCGGTAAAATTATTTCTCTATTTATTTGCACCCAACTTCCAAGGGCTTTGACCTCCCTGAATTAATTAGCACCCAAACGATAGGACCGAATTGGGGATTTTAGTCTGTCACTCTAAAATCTCCAATTCTAGCCTGATAATATTATTTCCCTATTTATTTGCACCCAACTTCCAAGGGCTTTGACCTCCCTAAACCTGATAATTTTATTTCCCTATTCATTTGCACCCAACTTTCGAGGACTTTGACCTCCCTAAATCTTGGATGTAATCTTCACTTTATTTGTAAAACTCAACATATTTTAACAAATTAATTGGCCAAATTGAAAGTAAATTAAGATTGAACTTCTTTAACATTCTCATGGCACAACCAACTCAAATCACCATTTCACAAAATATAAAGCCAAGGAGAAAGATAGAGAAAACTACTCAGAACTCATGGAGAAAATACGATAAAACTTAGAACTTATATATAAAAACAAAGTCATACAAACTTCATTAAGTAAATACCACTTATCTCTAATTCCTCCACAAGCAAACTCCTCGAAGTTCCTCTGAAACTCTTCCTTTCTTTACAACACACAGAATTTTTCTTTGAAGCAGCAAGGAGAAAGAAATCTCTCACTTTACCTCCACTCTTACAATCTCTCGAAGAATTCCTCACAATACTAACCCTAAATTAAACTCTCTACACTCTACAAACAACAAAAACTCAGCGGACACCACCACGGGGCTCCTCTTTTTCGGCCCAAATGTTTCTTTTAAAGTTGTAGAAGATTTTCCAAGAGTTGCCTAAGCGTCTCTTCAAAAATTGTCCACATTTAATGCACCTGTTAAGAGAACCGCCGCTCTCACCGTCGGCAGTTTCGATGGCGTCGTCGGCAGCCTTCTAGAATATTTGATTCTGGACTCTCGGAAAAAACCCATCGTCGGCGCCCTAGTTCAAATCTTCATATTTTGGTCATTTTTGCCCCAACTTTGCCCCTTTTTGCATTTTTTTGCTCCAATGACCATAAGTCAACATACCTGTAATAAAACATCAAAAATACCCTTCTTTAAAGTGTAATATCATCAAAATTAGTATGAAATAGGTATGAAAATCTCAACATATTTTTCTTTGGTCAGCGTGTCGTGCTTCATTTTACAAAGAAAATTCACCAGAATTCTATTACCACTATTTTTGATGCTCTGGTTTTTTAGGATGAGTTTGATTATATTAATATTTTTATCTCTTGCACATATTTCTATTTAAGCAGAAATTCTCTCTGCTTTCAAATCCATAAACTCCAATAAGTCTCCTGGTCCTAATGGATACTCTTCTGCTTTTTATGCTAAGTGTTGGGATATCATTAAACAAGAAGTGGTTAATGTTATTCAAAGTTTTTTTCTAGGAGAAGACCTTAGTAATTACTTCAGCTCTGCTTCTATTGTTCTCATTCCTAAAGGGCATGAAAAAATTACTTGGGATAATTTTGGTCCTATTTCACTCACTACCGTTATCTCTAAGGTATTGAGTAAAATTATTCTCACAAGGCTGCAACCTTTTCTTAGGAAAATTATATCTCCTCAATAATCGGCTTTTATAAAAGGTAGAGATATTACAAATAATATCTTGCATGCTTGGGAATTGATTGAAGATCTTGACAAAAAAATGTAGTGGTGGGAACATGGTTTTTAAACTTGATATAAGAAAAGCTTTTAACACTATAAATTGGGACTTTATTCTAAATATCCTTAAAGCTAAAGGCTTTAAAGAGGATTTTGCTTACTTATTAAGTGATTGTTATCCAATAACCACTACAGCATTCTTATTAACGGTAAATCTATTTGTTTCTTCTTCGTTGCTAGAGGAATTAAGCAGGGAGACCCCCTCTCCTCTACCATCTTTATTATTGCTTTTGATTACCTCTCGAGACTCATAAATAGGTTGCATCAAAATCATACTTACTTTCAATATTCTCATAAATTGAAAATTGTTATTAGCCATCTGGCTTATGCAGATGATGTCATCTTGTTTTCCAATGCTAGTAAGCCTACCATCAAAGCTATGATGAAGTTGCTCAAAGATTTTCAGGATGCCTCTGCCCTACTATTTAACCTGGATAAGTGTTCCATTTATTTTGGCAGTAAGGTAAATCAAAACATTGAAAACTGGGCTTCTGATTTCACTGGTTGCAAGATAGCAAAGCTCCCTCTTAAATACCTTGGGGTCAACTTGCTAAGGGGAAGGAGGAAACAAA
>JXCR01067076.1:0-14187 GCA_002079205.1 Phalaenopsis hybrid cultivar
GATTATATGTCCAAATGGATTGAAGCTATTGTTGTACCTAAATGTGATGCTCGGAGTATTTCAAAATTTTTAAATAAAAATATTTTTACAAGATATGGAATGCCGATAGTGATTTTTACGGATGGAGGATCCCGTTTTAGGAAAAAGAGAACCGAGAAATTAATTAAAAAATATAATATTATGCATATATTTTCTACTGCTTATCATTCCCAAACGAGCATTTTAGCAGAAATATTGAATCATGAAATAAAATGAATTTTAGAAAAAGTTATAAATCCCTATAAATTGAATTGGTCTGCTAAATTAGATATTGCACTATGGGCATATAGAACTGCTTATAAGACTCCTATTGGAATGTCCCCATATGGACTTATTTTGGAAAAAAAATTGCCACATTCTAGTAGAATTGGAGCATAAAGCATTTTGGTCTTTTGAGGAATTTAATTTTAATCTAAAAGATGATGGTGAGAAAAGATTATTGCAACTCAATGAACTTGAGTAGATTAGAAATGAAGCATATGATAATGCAAAAATCTATAAAGAGAAAATGAAAATATGGCATGAGATTATAAATGAAGCATATGATAATGCAAAAATCTATAAAGAGAAAATGAAAATATGGCATGATCGGAGACTATAAAAAAGAAATTTGAACATGGATAGGAAGTTCTATTATATAATACAAGATTGAGATTATTTCCAGGAAACTTGAAATCTAGATGGTTATGACTATTCAATGTGATTAAAGTCTATCATTATGGAACTGTAGTTATTAAAGATCATAAAATTAGAAAGATATTTAAAGTTAATGGGCATTGATTGAAACATTATTAAGAAGGGAACATGCCACAATTTAAATAAATTTTGATGTTGAGTCATCCTGATTAAACAATGGTACATCGGTCTGACGACGTTAAATCAAGCGCTTTGTGGGAGGTAACCCATATTCATCTATTTATATAAATATCTAAATATCTTACTATTTTGTCTAATAAGTGTTTTATATATTAGGAAATAATAATATTTTTGAATCCTACACAATTTTATATATCATAAATTAAGATAAATATTGGTATTGGAAGAAAATTTGGAATTGAATGAAACCCAAAAAAAAAAGAGGCGACGCAACATTGGCCTCTGGCGCCGACGACACCCTTCTACACAAGCCATGACGCCGACAACTCCATCGAGAGCTTCGACAACATCCTGATAAGTTCTTGTAGTTTAGGATGAATTTGGAAGACTTTGGAGGGATTGCACTCTGAAATAACCACTTAGAGGAGTTTTTAAAGGCCTGAAAACTGCCTTGGATGGCCAAAAACTTCCAAATTTCAAAATCCATGGCTTCCAATTTTAGAAATACTTCAAGGTATGGAGTTTTCAATAGAAGAAAGTTTATAAGTTTTGACATGCAGACATTATACAATAAAGTCATCATGAAGAAGAGACTTATCAAGGAGAGAGGCTTTGTTAATCATGGATTGAGTAATCCAAGTTCACAGATTGAGAAAATCATAGAAGAGAGACATTGCGAAGTTTTATGCTGCACTATCACTGCTATTGTTGTACCAGTGGTAAAAGAATTCTATGCTAAATTACATGGAATTACCCAAGGAGTCGTCTTTGTTTGAGGTAAGGTTGTACCATTTACTCCACCTCAAATTAATGATTTGTATATGATAGAAAGCATGCCAATCTGTCATTATACGAATTTTATCCCAATGAGAGATATGATGCAAGATATATACCAATTTCTGATGAATGAAAATGATAAATGGGAAATTAGAGATGAGGAATGTGTTAGTTTCTCCACTTCACTACTTAATCCAATATCTAAAAAATGGCATTTCTTCATCTCTACAAAATTACTCCATACCATGAAGATTAGTAGAGTTACAAAAGAAAGTACAATTTTAAGCTATTGCATTCAAATGGAAAAGCTCATCGGTGTGGGATCAATTATTTTCAACTATGTTATGGGAATTATTATGAATGGGCCTATATATGGACTGGGGCATCCTTCTACAATTTTCTTACTTTGCAGTCAATCTCAAGTGCCATATGAAAGTTGGGAGAAAGTATTATTACCCTGGGAGCCCATGATTCCTATTGATGAAAACTATATCAGGAATGAAAATGAAGCATTGTATATTATCTAGGATCATTCATCACATGCTTCAACACCATTAATGCCCTATATAGTTGAAAATTCAATAGCTTTGGAAAAGAAAATGAAGAAAATCAAAAGAGAACTTCAGAGTATTATGAATGCAATAGGAAATCTTAACTACCTTTTGATCACTTAGATTGGAGGATGAAGGAGAACATCGATCATACTGGAACAATTGAAGCGGGTTTGGTGCAGATGTTCAAGAAAAATGGATGGATCGATGAAAATTTGACTGATCAATTCTCGTACCAACCTTTCTATAGTTTGTACGTCCATTACCAGTCTATGAGAGTATTAGAGGAGGAAAAAGTACTGAAGTTGAAGCAAACTAATTGATGAAGTTGGACTCTCTACTATTTTAAATTAATTATGCTTTTAATGTTATTGTGTTGGATTTACTTTGCTTTAGAACTCTTATAACTTTAATTCTATGTGTATTTTTGTGTCAACATTCTAGTGTTGTGGCTTGATTTTGACGTTGAATTATAATTTAGTTTGCTTTATGTATGTGTGAGTGTGTTTAAAAATGTGTATTTGTAAAAATGTGGATTTTCATACATACAAGTTAGTTTGGTCTTGTTTGTGAAATTGCTTGTTTGTGAATTATTTTTGGATGAATATTAGTTTTTGAAAAGACTAATTAGACTTTGGAGTGAATTGAAAGATAATTGAAATTGCAAAAATTGAAATATATGAAATTTTTTGCACTGGTGCCGACAGCGTCCTCGACCCGAAAGTGCTCAGACCCTTTAAAATTTTGCGATTTGCACAGTAAAAATAATATTTTTACCCCTTCAGTTACCTTCAACCTCCAGTTTGTGCACCCAAGGCTTACTAGTGCTTAGATTTGAGGCGATTTGAAGGCAAAAGAAGTTCAAATTTCATCTTCTCTCGGTAAGAGCTACACTTTGAACTCAAAATTTTTTATTTTCACTAAGGATTTATCTTACATTGCTGATATCCAAAATTTTGAAATTTTTAGGAAGATTTTGAAAAAATCCTTTGGTGAAGAACTCTTACTTAGTAGATTAAAGTTTAGAATGTTCCACATTACGTTTTTCGGAATTTTGAGAATTTATTTAGATTTTGAAATATTTCTTAGATTACCATGGCACCTAGAATGAGCACGGGAAAGAGGAAAGTGGACTTTGATGATCAAAAGTTTGTCAACTACAAGGCTAAAATTTGTTTCAATAGTTTGCTTGCAACTAAGAAAGTAATTCTGGATCGAGCATTTAAAAATCTTGGTGGAGAAGTCAAAAGATTAATTGTTGCTCGACAGTGGGAGAATTTTTGTTACTTTACTGCTGAGGCTATTATTGGTATAGTGATGGAGTTCTATGCTAACTTTGAGAAAACCCCTGAGGACTATGTTTTTGTACGTGGAAAAATTGTGGAATTTACTCCAAGAAGAATTAATGAATTTTATCAGTTGGAGGACATATAAGCTGTCAGTACAAATCATTTTATGCTAGAAATGAGGTATTAGATGAAGTTATTTGCTGATGGAAGAGAAGCTTGGAAGGTGAAGGATAATGTTACGGTAAACTTCCCTCTTTCTATGTTAAATGTAGTATTTAAGGCCTAACACTACTTTATATCTGCTAGAATGATACCAACATATCATCATAGCGAGGTTAAAAAAGATAGAGCCATCATAAACTTCTATATCCAGCAGATGAGAAGGATAGATGCAGGCTCTATTGTTTATAGAAACACTCATTCTATTATTTTGGGTGAGATTACTGGTGGATTAGCACACCCTGCCCTAATTTTCACACAATGTGAACAGACAGGAGTTGATTTTGGAATGAATGAGGACAGAATTGAACCTCTAAAACCTATTGGGCCTGCAAATATTAAGACTTATGAATCTCATTATGGATGGAGATCTGGAAGTAGGAGTAGGGATATTCATTCTACTTCTATTACCCCCTACTCTCCAAGGAGTTATGGAGAATCTGATGATCCAGCAGGGAGATATCTTGAGGATGGAAAGTAGAATGGAAAATATGGAGGCCTAAAATGCACATAATGATGATTTAAAAAGATAGAAGTTTGAGTATGATGCTGCTTATGATGATGTGATGGTTAGATACATAAGGGGTGACCACTCAGTTCAGTTTCTTAGTCACCCTATCTTTACCCCATATCAGCAGCAAAACTTTGATGTAGAAGAAGAAGAAGAAGATGATGAAGGGCGATGTTTTAGTTTGATCTTTTGTTTAGTTTATAGTTGGTTGTACTTTATTGTTGTTATTGTTTGTTTTTAGAGTGTGATACTTTGCTTTATTTTAGATGTTATGTTGTATTGTGAACAGTAGGATTGTAAAACTATTTTTACATTGAAAATTATTTTAGTATTGTTGTTAGTTTTTAGTACTTTGTTGAATGAATTTGTAGTTAATTCTTTCTCAACAAATTTTTATGTGTATTATGTGTTTTTTAATGTTTTAAGTCTTGTAGATTTTCATATTAGCACCTACAATATTTTAGAGTTAAGTTTAAATATCAGAACCTTCAACAGGTAAGTCCTTTCTTTATATATCAAATGTTTTCTTTCATCCTATATTTTTTAAGTTTTTCATGCAAAATCTTTTAAAAATTTAAGTTTGGGGGAAAAGAAGAATTTCTTTTTAAAGAAAGAAACTTTGTTTTATTTGTCCTCAATTAGCTATATTTTCAAAATTTTTAAATTTAACATGACCTTTGGTATTAGAGGGTATAACTTTAGATAAATATTTGTGTTTCTAAATATATAGTAAACTTCAGTAAAAAAATTTCAATAATAAAGGTGAACTTTAGAGATTAAGATTTTAGTATGAGAGAATAAGACTATGTTTTTCTATTGTAAGTAAAAGAATTTGTATTTTTGAAGTATTAAAAATCTTAGAGATTCATGTAAGAAGAAAAGAATAAAACTTTATGAAAAATTGTTAAGCTGATATAAATGTATTAAGTAAAGAATGTGAAGTTTTTAACTTTAAGAAGAGGATAATGAAGTTCAAAATCATTAAAAGCTATCCAGATATAGTATTCCTCACATAAAAAAGAAAAAGGATTGAAAATGATCCTGAAAGAAAAAGAAAAGAAAAAAAAGAAAGAAAAATAAAAAAAAGATGTGAGGAGAAGCTTGAGGAGATGCCTAATCAAAAATTGATTTCACTTGAATCAGCTTAAAGAAGAAGGCTTGGCTACATTCTCTAAACTTATATTTAAGTATTAGCATATTTACTAATAAAGTTTCATGAAGTTCTTTTTCATATGGATATTCTAAGTGGCTTTAATATGAAAATTTGCAATTTTTCTGTAAGAGAATAAAGAATAAAAAATCTTAGACTTGACTCTTAGATATTCTTATACCTTTAGTATTAACAAGAGTTATTTTACATTTTTCTTAAGTTATGCTATTGTATTTTGTGAACCACAATATGGAAATCTAGATGTTAAATTATTTGCCATGAGTCATATTTTTATATAGTAAAGGAGTTACTTGAGGACAAGTAATATTTAAGTTTCGGGGATTTTGATGCACCAAAAATGTATGCATTTTTGGACCTACATTTTATATTCATTTTTTATGATATTACGCTTTAAAGGAAGGTATTTTTCATATTGTATTACAGGTTGCTGATTTTTAGGACTTGAAGCAAAAAGGAAGCAAAAAGGATGGAATTTGGAGTCAAAATGACATTTTTGAAGAAATACTCAGCGCCGATGGTGCCAGGCTAGATGCCGAAAGCGCAGAACTAAATACCAGAGGCTAGAATTTCCTTAGCATTGATGGAGCCAGGAGTAGCATCGACATCACCATTTGACAGAGAGAAATGAATTAATTCACGTGCCACTAGAACCAACAATGCCAATGTCGGTGCAAGACCGATTTTTAGAAGATTCAATCAATCTGAACTCTTTTTGAAGAGTTTTTGGAGGCACCTATTAGAAAACCAATATTAGGCTCTATTTAGAGCAAATATTAATCATAAAATCTCTCTCCTTCCCCAACCACATAATGTCCATTAGTCATTTATTTCTTTAGAGTTTTGAGTTTTGTGGTGAGTTTAGTGAATTCTTTTCTAAGAGTTGTTAGAGAGGGACAGAAGTGAGAGATTTATTCTTCCTTACATTTTCTAAGAGATAATCAAGAGTATTATAAAGAGAGAAAGAGTATAAGAGAGGCTACAAGAGATTTTCTTTGAGAAAGAGTTTTAGAAAAGTGTTGTTTGTTTATTATTATTGTATGAACTATCTTTTATATATGAAATTTGTGTTTTGTTGTATCTTTATCATGAATTCTGAGTAGTTTTTTTTATCTTTATACCTACTTTGAGATATGGTGAAGTGAAGAGATAACTTGGATGTGCCAATTTTAAAATATAAAATAAATTGTGATGGTTTTTCAACTCCGTTCTTAATTTACTTTTTGATCTGAACAATTGAAATGTTAAAATATGTTGTGAAGCATATGATCCGGGAAATGGAGTATGAGTTCTGCAACAAAGTGAGAATCACATTTAATTCCATTGAGGAGTATTTCCTTCATGGAATTAAGTGCAAATAAATATGGAAATATACATTGTTGGGCGTAGAATTGGAGATTTTAGGGTGACAGACTAAAATCCTTAATTTGGTCTTAGTGTTTGAGAACTAAATCGAGCGTTAGACCTTAGGGGAAGGGAAGTGGGTGCTTTAAAGTGAGAGCCAGTATCCTCCCAGCCTAACCACTGATTTAGGTACTAAACCTGAAATTAGTCAATGATTCTCTATAACATCGAATCACGGTAGAGAATTAAAATTGCTCCCATTTGGCACATTACAGATTTTAACCATTTGTCTCATCTCATTTTACCAAAAACTCATTCTAGTGACAAAGATGCTTTTTCATATTAGATAGCCTCATCACATAAACATAGTTTGGTAGTTACAGTTTAAACTTTGCATTTCAGTTTTGCTAGTAGTTAATAATTTAGTTATGATAGTCCATCAAATAATTGAAATTGGTGACAGTAATTTTATTTTTTTACTATGAATTTCTTAGTTAATTTATAATTTCAAATTAAAACATTCCTCGTGGGATCGATATTTGGGGCTTAACTAGAAAGTCCTGTATTACTTGAGAACGATACGTATACTTGCGTAGAATCCCTACATAAATTGCCTAAATTTCTTATTCATAAAATGATGTATCAAGTTTTTGGCACCGTTGTAAAATGGAGTCCACTTTATATATTTTACACAACTATATCATCAGGATCAAGGTTCACCTAGGTCAGAGGACTAGTTTGACCAATTTTCATGATTTTTAGACGTTTGATGTAATTATTAAAATTATTTGTTTGTTTTGAGCATTAATTAAATATAAAATACCATTTAAGTAGAAAATTAATTATTTTATTTTTATTAAATCTCTCTGAGTCGAGGGAACCTAAAGAAATAAGTTTCATATTTTTTGGATTTATATTTTAATTATTGGAACTATTTTAGTGATAAATTACAGAAAATTCATTTTTAAGCCTTTAAAATTGATATTTTGACTTAGAAAATTTAAAAAAATATTTTGATTGGTCCCAATTGATCAGGAAGCCAAATGTGATATTTCAGAGTGTTTTTACAATTTTGTAATTTTTATGATTTTTTAATTAATTTTTAATTATTTAAATGCTCAAAAATAAAATGAAGTATTTTTTTTTTAATTATAACTTTATTTTTCTTAGGTTCCCCTAGTCATAAAGAGCTCCCAAAACCAATTTGGTAAATTTTTGAGTTGTATTTTAATTATTACAATTATTTTAATTGCAAAAATGTAATTTCACTTAATTAAATCATTTGAGTGGTCAAATTAACTCCAATTTAATTGAAATTATTATGGGGAGCTCCTATAATCTTAAGTTATAGTGGAGGATGATTTTTATGCCATTTACCTTTATAATTATTCTTAATTTATTTTATTTTATTTTTAAGGGTTGGTGGCAGTTAGGGTTTTTTTAAGGAATTAAATCAAGTTTATATTTTTCCTAGTGTCCTCTGACCACAATGGACCTAAAAAAATAATTTTTATACTTTTATGATGAGTATTTTAATTTCTATTATTATTTTACCAAAATAGGGACCATTAACTTGAAAATTGGATATCTCTAGTTAGAGATTCCCCCTAACCTTGGAAAAATCAGGGGAGATACCTAACAACAGAGACACCAAAAGCCCCATGGTCCCATGCCATGGTGAAATGTCTATGCAATTAGAGAATCCAAATAATAAAAACACCATTTAATTAATTAAAAATCATACATGCATCAAACAGATGTGAAACTATTTCCACATTGTTCTCCTCTGTTCACTGAGCAAGAGGGTATTTTTATTTTATTTTTATCATTTTTTGACACCAAGATATGTATTTTTAAAGTTATGATATTTAAAAATATAAGAAAATCCCTATTTTTCTATTTAAGTGACGCGGCGCCACGTCAACTTAGGCAAATCAAAACTTTCCATGCGGCGTATTCCGGTTCGGCGCTGCCAGCCAACTCAGCGCTGACTCGGCCAACCTTTTTGTTCCATTCATCTATCTAATGCAATCATGACCATCCATTCAATACACGCGGAAACAGACGACATATGTTCATCGTCCCCAAATCCCTAGCCCGAGAACCGTCCAACTTTGAACCTTAATATCTCTCTCGATACATAACCAAATTAAGTGAGGTTTATTCCTATCAACTTGTCTTGACTAGGAAAGAATATTCATACGGTTGACCAAGTTTTCAATGAAGTCTATAAGAATAGAGAATTAAATGAAGCTTGGTATAGAGGGAGAGTTCAATATCTTTGCCCAAGAGGTGTGGCCTCGATTGGGTGCTTCCAAAAACTTGCCTTGAGGCTAAAGAGCTCCTAAATGAAGCCTCAAGCTGAGGTGAAATGCCTAGATATGAAATTAACCAAGGACAATTTATGGGTTCGATCAAAGTCCATCCTAGGTTGGACTGGTGATGGGGCTTTTGTGGGGGATCTTCTTCGCTCACTCAGAGGATAGTGTGGGTGCAAGGAATTTAACTTTGGTTGAGTTTTGAGAGGTGTTAAAAATTGGCTCTGATCAGTGGGGAAGAGGGCTGGAGAATGATTGCATTGCACTCAAAAGGCTTTAAAGAAGCTCTGGGAACAATTTGGCAGTCTCCTCAGAGAATTTCAAGCTCTCCCCCCTTGGTCGTGGAGGGTGAGTTTAAATAGAGGGGCTTGGAGGCTACAATTGGACCAGCCATTGGGTGGCTCAGATTGCTTATGTGGTGAGCATAAATGTGAAACAATCAAATTGGGATGAGACAGATTCGATGGGTTTAATTTTGGGCTATAACCAAAGGGGAGCTTTTGGATTTAGGTTTTATGGCAGCCAAGATGGCCGACCGGTCAGGCTCAGGTCACCATCTGACTCAGGGAGGTCAGAGCTTGGTTTTGGTGAAGTAAATTGTGGTTGGCCATGTGTAAAGGCTTTGGATTAAAAAGGAATGGGGGAAAGGTCATTTTGGGTCAAATTGGGTCAAGTCATGGTTTAGGGTTGGGTTCACTCACTAAGGAGGGTTTTAATGCTAAGGGAAATCAGATGATTCAACTTAATCAACATGGTGAGGTCTCTATCCAAGTGATTTTCCATAAGCATGAGGTTTGGTGTTTCACGAAGTGGGTTAAAAGGGCTCTTAAGTATATTTGAAAGTGATGTGGCCTCTTGTCATTAATAGCTTAATGATGTGGCATGGCTCACCTATGGCTTGGGAGTAGCTTCATGGCTTGTCCTTGGCTTGGTTAATTTGCATGAGAAAAGATTTTGAATTTATTTGGTATTTTTTGTGAAGTTTGGCATGATGTTTCATTTGGAATGATTTGATTATAGATTTATAACTTAGGTAATGATTTTGATTAAAGGGATGATGGGGAGGAAAATTATCATATGGGCTTTTGATTGAAATTCGGCTTTTTGAATGGATTACAGACTTGGGCTTTTAAAATTGTGATTGAATTTTGGTTAAAATTTGGGCTAATTAAATGTTGAATTTGGTATAGAAAGATTTCATGAAGAGTTTGGAAAGGATTTCAAGTGATTTGAATTGAATTGGAAGGCCAATTTGGCGGATTTAGTTATATGGTCAAAATTTGGGCTTTTTGATTTGGGTCAAATTGGGCTTGCAATTGGGTCAAATTGGGCTTGAATTTTGTTTAGATTGAGATTGGGGTTACTGAATTTTGATTTGAAATTGAAATTGGGCAAGATTTGGGCTAATTAGGCCAAGATTGGGGCTAATTTGGGAAAATTGGGCCTTTAAGGGTAATTTAGGGCTTTTGGTCAAATTGGGTCAGTGTGATGGTAAAAAAGTGAAATTGGGAATATTTGGGATGAATTTGAAAATTTTCGAAAATTTTTGAAATTTTTGAAATTTTTGGGTTATGAGAGAGTTTTTGGTAATTTTTGGCAATTTTGGGGGTATTTTGGAAATTTGGTGATTTTGGTGAGTTTTGGTTAATTAAGGTAGTGGTGGGTGATTTGAGATGAATTTTGGAAAAGTTTGGGTATTTTGAGTATTTTTAGGATTTTTGGCAAAAATTAGATTTGTAGGGGTATTTTGGTAATTTGGTGATTTTGGCCTAGAATGGGCAAGTAAGCAATGAAGCCATGCCAAACTAATAGGAGCCATATGAGGACTCATTTTTGAATGTTCAATATCCTAGTCCTAACCCTCTTAGCCAAAGACTAGGGGTTTGTGTTCATCCATATGAGCTTTCCAAGAGAAATCAGGAGACCAAATTAAAGGGGTCCGAGAGTTTGGGGTATGTGAGAAGGTGTGTGCAGGCTAGCCTAACCAAAACCAGACCACGCAGGGTTATTCCTAAAGCTTGAACATCCCATGAGGACTCTCTTTGAGCTCTTCCATACTGACCCCACCTACTAAGGGCTAGAGGTCAAGACCAACATGTGGAACTTCAGGTTGAGTAGAGAAGAGTGTAGAATTTCTATTGGCGAGGGTTCCTTTTCTAGTCCTCTAGGAATAGTTAATCAGGAAAGTCCTACGACTAGACTCTAGACAACTAAAGAGGAAGAGCTAGACCTCAACCAAAAGTGGGGTCAACAAAATACCATTTCATTTGAAAAATATACTTTAGGGACAAACTAACACAAATGGGTTTCCAATTTTTACAGTGAGTCAAAATCATCATTATATACAGTTGGGAATCAATCTTTAAAATTTTTAAATAATATTTTGTTTATTTATATTTTTATAGATTTTAGACACTTAATCAACTAGAAAATTTTGCACAATCATTTAAATACATTTTATGTTTTTTCTAGTTTCCTCTAACTATAAGGATCCTACCAAAACATACCTCATTTTTTTATTAATATTTTAATTTATAAAATGATTTAGTAAAAATTGGGCCAATACAGTTGAAAATTAGTATTTTAGAGCTAGAGGTGTCCTCTGACCTTGGAAAATTTAGGTGACATCCTCACTGTCATGAGGAAACATTCCCTAAAGTTTCAAGCCATGGTGACTACTCTTTACTCAATTAAAGTTAAAATAGTTCAGAGAGTGTTTAATTAACTAAAAATTAGAGACATGTCAAATAATTTTTATTTTTAATCCACATTATTCTTCTCTGTTCCTGAGCAAGAAGGAATTTTTATTTTTTTTTATGATTTTTCTGCACCAAGTTATGAATTTTTGAAGTTTTAGAATTTAAATTTATACAAAAATACCCTATTTATCTACTTATCTACCCCGCATTGTTTGGATCCTCGGTGGCTCTGAAAGACCACATAACATGCTTCCATTTGATGTCGCCTTCCATGTCAGCTTCCACATAGGTCGCACTTTAAGAACCATCTTTTTGTCTGACTCCTCCTCTGTCGTTGGATCGATACATGCGCAAATGGGCGACATTCATTCATCGTCCCCATCTGTTCTAAACCACAAACCTTCCACACTAAAAAACTTCAATCTTGTTGATACTTGACCAAATCACTCACGGATAGTTTCTATAGCTTCATCTAATAGAGACAAACAAATCCATACAACTAGATAGATTTGAAATGAACATTCTCTTCACAATTAATGAAACTGGGCACGATTTTGGGGTTTGTGATCTATACCTTATCCCAAGAGGAGAGACCTCAATTAAGTTAGTTGTAGACACTTGTTGTGACTTCATGAAGCTCCTCCAAGCACCAATTTAAGCTAAGATTGAGCCTAGGTAAGAGTTCAATCAAGGGGTGATGCGGCCTTGGTCTAAGAGTGGGTGAGAGTGCTCAATAGAGGGAGGTTTTGATAGGGAACTTCCACGTTTGGTCTGATTAAGCTTTTGAGTGGTTTAATTTGAGTTTTGGTGGAGTTTATTGGAGTGATAAAAAACCCCCTAGATTTTATACTAAAAAATTGAGTTCAGGCAATGGAATTTATTGGGAAAAATGGTTGGAATGAACTCAAGGCAGCTTGGAGAGGCTCTAGAAGCAAATTGGGAGCTTTTCCCTAAGGATTTGGCACACTTTTAAGTTGGCCAAATAGGGGGCTTCTTATAGCCATGGCCAACGTGAGGGCCTCAGGCTTTGATTGGTTTGTGCCAATAATTTTATGTGGAGTGCTAAGCGGCGCCAATGACCAAGCAAGGTTAACCACATAGAATGGGTTAAAGTTTAAGTTCAAAGGAGTAGAGGTCTTCTCATATTTGAGATCTCCAGTGACTAGGGTGGTTGGGCTGAGGTGAAGTGGTGGCTAGCTAAGTCAGAGAGGGTTAGGGTAGTTTTGATTGAGATTAGCCCTAAGGCTTGATGGGTGAGAGTTGAACCAAAATGGGGTAAGTAGCTCCTTAATCCAACGGAACATTGGTCCATTGTTTCAAAATTCGGTCTTGAGTGATTTTATTAGCATTCTAGAAGGCTAATCAAGTCAGGAGAAAATTAAAGTTGGTTAATACAAAAGATTTGACTTGATTTGGGGTTTAGGTTCAAAATTAAGGTTTGGGCCAAAAGTTGGATTTGGGCTTGGTTTATGCTTGACTTAAAAATTGTTTCAAGGATCAAATGGGTCCATGATGATGTCATGAAGTGTTTAGGAAGTGAATTTGGGGAATTTGTTTGATCACAAGGTTCACAATTTGATGGAATTTTGAAGTTAGGTCAATTTGGAGAAATGGATTTGAGCTTAGGTTTAGGATGGCCTAGGTTTTGGATCAAGGCCAATTGAAGGTTTAATTCGGTGTGGGGAAATTTCATGAAGAGTTTAGTATCTAAAATTGAGAAAATTGGATAGGTTAGGGGGTTCAATTTGCTAGAAATTTGGCTTAAGGTCAAATTGGGGGTTAAAATTAGGTTTGAAATTTGGGTTTGAAATTGGATTCAATTGGGCTTGAATTTGGTTCAAAATTTGTTTAGATATGACAAAGTTAAGTTTAAATTTGAAATTGGGGACATTTGAAATCAATTTGGTGGAAATTGGTGGTGATTTGGGGTAATTGGGTCTTAAAGAGAAAAATTGGGATTTTGGTCAAAATTATTCAAAATTGGTCAATTTGGACTTCATGAGTGGTCAAGATTGATTTTGGGAGTGTTTGGAAAGATTTTGCAAGTTTTCGAAAAATTTGGGGCACCAAGGGCATTTTGCAATTTTTGCAATATTGGAGGTATTTTGGAATTTTGGAAATTTTTGAATGTTTTGGGCAATTTTAGTGGTTTAAAAGAGTTTGAGATGATTTTTGGATAAAATTGGGCAATTTTTGAAAATTTAGGGTTTCAAGGGCATATTGGTAATTTTGAGAAAGTTTGGGGAAAAAGGCTAAATTGGGTATTTGGGTAGGATGAGATCAATTGAGGATGATAATCATAAAATTACCCTTCTTTGAGCTATGAAACCAAGGGAGCTCCTACTAGGGATCCTCCATGTGTTGGTCTTTGCCAAACCCTAGCCTACGGCTAAGGGTTTAGGGGACCATCCACATGAGTTTCCAAAAGAGTAAGGGATCAAGCTAAGCATGTTTGG
>JXCR01067080.1:4021-21057 GCA_002079205.1 Phalaenopsis hybrid cultivar
TTTTGTTATTTATTATGGTTTAGTATAAATAAACTGAGATTTTTAGGGCTAGGGTTATGCATGAAATTGTGTCCCGATTCTTAGTGTTAGGGTTTGGGAGAGATTTCCTACTTATAGAATTATATGACTTGGAAGAGATCACCTACCTATCGAATTGCAGGTGTTTATCTTTTTTGTATTCGGAGTTATATTGCTTTGATTTATTTTTGGCGGAATAAAATCTCTAATTTTCTGGCCTAATTTTTGTGAGAAATCGCCTCGTTTCGTATTAAATTGTTTTCATGACAAGATTCTAGGAAGCCAACATCCAGACAGTGACATATAGGTTGAGTGTTGATCGGGATAAAAGACTACATACTTTTGCGAATGAACCCCGTGATACAGTCGTTATACTGGGAAGCTTCAAGGGGATCGTGGCATTGTGACCGAACTCCTTCGTGACCGAATTCCACGATACAATTGTGATCTTGGGAAGCATCGACAGGATCACGACGTACAAACCCTCATGACTGAACCTCACGATTTAGATAGTGAAATAGATTGACCTAACCGGGCGATATAGTTGCGAATTGAGATACTTTGGGTAGTCACAGATGTGATTTCAGCATGCAAGAGTTTCTCGTTTGGAAACGATCTTGGAGAAATGAAAACAAGGAAAGTTGATGCTTTGGAAGAGAGATTGGATGGAGAGTTAGGGAAACTTAAATCCAGGATAGAAAAAATGTTTCCTCCATTGTCAATTGATTCGATAACTTGGAGGAGATGATAAGGAAGTTTATTGAGATCCAATCCAAGACCCCACGTACAGCTCAACTTACAAACCCTAGTTAAGGGTTAACTAGAGAATCCTTGGCTAGATCAAAAGGAAAGATATTAAATGTGAGGAACATGTGGAGTAAAACATCCACCATCAAAAACTCCCACCTAGGACCCCGATGAAGATTGGATTAGACATTTCAAATTGAGGGGGTTGGGCCGAAACATGGAGGGCTTTTGGAAGGGGTTGGGAGGCGCATGAATGAGGAAAGTCAGGAAGTGATACTATGATTGAAGGAGAGAGTTCTCAGAGAGAGATGATGTTGGGTTGGAGGTGCTAGGATTAGGAAGTTAAAGATGCCAATCTTCGAGGGGGAAGAAACACATGGGTGGGTGTAGCAGTTAGGCTATATTTCGCGATGATGGGCTAAATGAAGAGAAGCTCATGGTGACGGTGTTATGTTTGGAGGGAAAAACTCCAGCATGGTTTCAGTGGTGGGAGGTTAGATACTCGATTTGTTTGTGGGAGGAATTTAAGAATTGCTTGTTGAAACGTTTAAGAGCCATTCATGAAGGAGACTTACATTAGTTATTATATTGTTCAACTAAAAAAGGGAATGTGATGGATTAGAGAGATTCGAGCTATTATCCGGACGAGAAAAGGGGGATTTCTAAAGCAGGATTGGTGAGGAATTTTATGAAGGGCCTAAAGCCTGACATGCGGGCAACACTCCAACTATTGAGACTGCGAGGGGTGAGGAAGACGATGGATTTCGCCTGGATTGTGGAAGATAAGAGCCAGATGAAGAAGGCTAACAANTAACCTCTTGAAGTTGCTCTACTAGCTCTTGGATTAGCTACCCAACATACGAGGTTATAAGTTGCGAGTAACAGGACTTATGCTTAAGGATGACTAGTCTAGGGACGATCTACTAGGTTCTTGATGTTCTTAATGAGAGTTAGGATCATTTAAGTATTGAATTTGGTCGAGCTTGGGGCTTAATATTAGACTTTTGGACAACTTGTTCGAGGCTTGAATATATGGAATATCTTCCTAGTTCACTAAGGGAACTTGATCCACTAATGGGATAGGGGTGATAGAGCACTCAAAAGGAATTAAGGTCCTTGCTAAGGTAGTTTTAAGGTTACAGTAATTGGGAAAAGACTAGGGTTTTATGAGTTGGGTGCTATGAGACCCAAGAGTGTTAAAAGAAGTGGTTCACAACCTTTAATCATTCCCGTGCTTCCTTTCAACAAACTACCTTTCTTTAGTTTTATTGCACACAACCTATGTTTTGCATTGACGAATGATTAGATCTTTGGTCCTAGTTTGGAAAAAAGGTTGTTGACATTGAGAATTGAATCATGTTTCTAAAGTTATTGATAAATACTAACAATTTACCCGAGAATTTATTTTTTATGATTTAACAAAAACATGAAACTATTTTGATGAGTTCTTTTGCTTTTCTTTGTTGTACATGTGTATAGTATGGAACTATCTCTTAGATGATCTTCACGCAGTATGAAGCTATTTGGTGTTGGTTTATTTTGTTTGCATTCAATACTCTACGCTTGGTTTCACATTAATTCCCTAACAATACTTTCATTGATCAGCCTTCAAGAGGAGATTTTGGGTTGATGGTTAGCTATTATGCTAGGAGAGGAGACAAACATCATGCACGCGCTACTTTTGAGAACATGAGAGCAAGAGGCATAGAGCCTAATTCTTATGTATTCACGAAGTAAGCCCAATTTAAAGAACCAATTCATCTTTTAAATTTTCTTATTCTCACTTGCCGTCTTGACTAAAATTGTAAAGCGACGATAATTTGCAAGGGTTAGCTCTTATTTAGTATCTAATAAACTCATTTTTTATGACAGTTGTTTATACTTTCTTTCCTTTTGTTGCATGACGTGGAAGGAATGATTGTGACAAGTTTAGTGATAATGAGACACACACACACATATAATTGCTTAATATTTTTTCGTAAAGTTAAGGAAGGTTTTGATCTCAAACTAGTAGTATATAGCCAAATCGAATATGGAGAAAATGAGACTGATAATATATATATGTGCTAAAATTAGTAAGGATAAGTGCAAAATTGATTACCTTAGATTAATAGCGGTGTTATCTTTTATAGAAGATAGCATATTGTAAAATAGATTTACGGGTCATTTACATGCATGTTACACAATTCTTATGTATTTTCATGTCTAACACCTAAAATTGTTATATTTATATTTATAAGACTAAAAAATTTTAAACATCACATAAAAAATACTATCATTATTAACTTTTTAAAAGAGAATTACAACCTTTCATACATAGGTTTAAGACACCATATTGTTATTAGTGTAAATATCAAACTTTAGTTGTTAGATATGTAAATAATTAGGAATTTCGTGGTATGCATGTAAGATTTTGTAGATTTGTATGATTTGATCATGCATAAATGAGAATAGAAGATGCATTGATAGAGCGAGTAAGAGTGAATTTTAAATAACTTTGGAGGGAAGGAGTGGAAAGGTGGCGTGATTAGAAATTGTGTAAAATTGTATGTATAACATGGAGTTATTGCTTGTTTAGAACCTAGTATGAATGAATGGAGAATGCGGATTTGAAACATCAACCTCAAATAGTTGGGATAAGGCTAAAAGTTATGAGGATTGACTTTTTCTTTTTTTTTTTATTTTTTATTTGTTTTTTATTATTATTGTTTTTTATTAGTACTTCTGTTGTAGGACCCTTAATCCCATTGAATGTGGTTTATTTTATGCAGCCTTGTTCATGCGTATGCAGTAGCAAGAGATATGAGAGGGGCCTTGTCTTGTATTGAAGAAATGAAACGTGATGGTATTGAGTTAACATTGGTGACATATAGCATCCTCATTGGTGGTTATGCCAATATTAATGATGCAGAGTAAGCTATTTTATTTCATTGTTTGTATTTTGTCAGATTTTTGATTATTTTTGTTTGAATCATCTTTTTATCTATGGAAACCACCAATACTTCTTGATTTCACGAAAATACCATTCCCTACAGAAATAGTAAAACCATTTGCACGAGTCAGCATTAAAATTTTTATTTACTATTTTATTCATGCCTCTCATATTATTTTAAGAGCTCGTTCTAAATAAATTTATTCACTTGGACTCGTTGGTGCAATTTCCGGTTATGTATTTATAGCTTATATTGTAACTATTTAGAGAAACTTTCCATTTGCATGCTTTCATTTTTTGTGAGAACATATGCAGCGCCAATTCAACGACTATTTAGATTGAATATTTAACCCTTGTAAATAATACATTTTTGTTTTCATTGTCAACCCTTGTAAAAAATGCATTAAATATACCTATTTAATTTAACTTTTTTTTTTTTTTGAAGATTGAGCACATAGACTGAGGGCTTTTCAGAAAATTTGACTTAGGTTTCTCTTATGCTGGTGTCTAGGGCCATTTAGTTTTTTATGCGCCTAATGAGCAAGTTAGTCTTTTGTTATTTATTATGGTTTAGTATAAATAAACTGAGATTTTTAGGGCTAGGGTTATGCATGAAATTGTGTCCCGATTCTTAGTGTTAGGGTTTGGGAGAGATTTCCTACTTATAGAATTATATGACTTGGAAGAGATCACCTACCTATCGAATTGCAGGTGTTTATCTTTTTTGTATTCGGAGTTATATTGCTTTGATTTATTTTTGGCGGAATAAAATCTCTAATTTTCTGGCCTAATTTTTGTGAGAAATCGCCTCGTTTCGTATTAAATTGTTTTCATGACAAGATTCTAGGAAGCCAACATCCAGACAGTGACATATAGGTTGAGTGTTGATCGGGATAAAAGACTACATACTTTTGCGAATGAACCCCGTGATACAGTCGTTATACTGGGAAGCTTCAAGGGGATCGTGGCATTGTGACCGAACTCCTTCGTGACCGAATTCCACGATACAATTGTGATCTTGGGAAGCATCGACAGGATCACGACGTACAAACCCTCATGACTGAACCTCACGATTTAGATAGTGAAATAGATTGACCTAACCGGGCGATATAGTTGCGAATTGAGATACTTTGGGTAGTCACAGATGTGATTTCAGCATGCAAGAGTTTCTCGTTTGGAAACGATCTTGGAGAAATGAAAACAAGGAAAGTTGATGCTTTGGAAGAGAGATTGGATGGAGAGTTAGGGAAACTTAAATCCAGGATAGAAAAAATGTTTCCTCCATTGTCAATTGATTCGATAACTTGGAGGAGATGATAAGGAAGTTTATTGAGATCCAATCCAAGACCCCACCTACAACTCAACTTATAAACCCTAGTTAAGGGTTAACTAGAGAATCCTTGGCCAGATCAAAAGGAAAGAGATTAAATGTGAGGAACATGTGGAGTAAAACATCCACCATCAAAAACTCCCACCTAGGACCCCGATGAAGATTGGATTAGACATTTCAAATTGAGGGGTTTGGGCCGAAACATGGAGAGCTTTTGGAAGGCGTTGGGAGGCGCATGAATGAGGAAAGTCAGGAAGTGATACTATGATTGAAGGAGAGAGTTGTCAGAGAGAGATGATGTTGGGTTGGAGGTGCTAGGATTAGGAAGTTAAAGATGCCAATCTTCGAGGGGGAAGAAACACATGGGTGGGTGTAGCAGTTCGGCTATATTTCGCGATGATGGGCTAAATGAAGAGAAGCTCATGGTGACAGTGTTATGTTTGGAGGGAAAAACTCCAGCATGGTTTCAGTGGTGGGAGGTTAGATACTCGATTTGTTTGTGGGAGGAATTTAAGAATTGTTTGTTGAAACGTTTAAGAGCCATTCATGAAGGAGACTTACATAATTTATTATATTGTTCAACTCAAAAAGGGAATGTGATGGATTAGAGAGATTCGAGCTATTATCCGGACGAGAAAAGGGGGATTTCTAAAGCAGGGTTGGTGAGGAACTTTATGAAGGGCCTAAAGCCCGACATGCGGGCAACACTCCAACTATTGAGACCGCGAGGGGTGAGGAAGACGATGGATTTCGCCTGGATTGTGGAAGATAAGAGCCAGATGAAGAAGGCTGACAAAAGCGACACCAATGGAGGATTCTATAAGAATACCTCGACAACCATGACATTGAAGACCCAAATTGTTATTTCAGAATGTTTTGAAAGTATGTTGATTGGTTTTAGGAAACTACGTAAAATTTTAACCACTTAAAATATACTCCAAAATTTGAATCCCTCAAATTTCAATTTGAATTAATTTTTTTAAGTTTTATGCTTAAAACGATAAATCTGATATAAAGCACTATATATAAATTATAAATAGAATGAGAGATAAAAATTTTACAAGATTTTTAGTTAATTAAATTAATTAAACTTATATCCCTCTCTAAGTCTGCTTCTTTGTTCCCACCGACCTACGCATGTGATATTTAGTCCTATGGGATGTTTCGAATGAGGGGATCGTTATTCTAGAGCCTTCAAATCACTGTCCCACCTCTCGGTTTCGTCTGCACGAAGCTCTCTTGATTTCTCCTCACACCAGCTTTTGTGTGATTCTGTATTGTAGAAGAATTGCGATCTATAGCAGGCGAGCGNTCCTTATTCTAGAGTCTTCAAATCACTGTCCCACCTCTCGGTTTCGTCTGCACGAAGCTCTCTGGATTTCTCCTCACACCAGCTTTTGTGTGATTCTGTATTGTAGAAGAATTGCGATCTATAGCAGGCGAGCGACCCATCGAGAGCCGCAACTCTCTGTTCAAACTTCAGGATGAAATTGGTGAGTGCGAAACTTTCTTTCACGCATTTTTTTTTATTTCCGGTCGCCATAGTGGAGACGAGATTGCGTTGAAATAGAAGAAATTGGTTTATGAACTTTCGTAAGGGTCTTTAGTGAGAAATCAATGAAGATAAGAGAAGGCTGAGGAAAGTTAAAGTATAGGGAAGAAGATTAGGCAGGATCGAGAAATTCTGGTTTTCCCCAAAGCCCATTTGAGGTAAGAAAGTCATGTTTTGGTTTAAATTACTTTATGAGCTATGATATCTTGAAATCCTAAGAAATTTAGAAATTTCAGGTTATTTATCTAAGAATGCGAGCTTGAGGCGAGCATGTGAAAATTAGTTGTAGGTCTACTTTGTTAATTTCAGATAAAATAATTTTGTGCAAACTTAAGAAAAATAATTCGATTAGCAGAAATTTGTTGAATCTTATGTTCTATAGTTTATTAAGGTCAACATAAAAGTTATCACAGCATTCAACAAGTTACTAAAGATTGAGTATCTAGCGTGACAACTGAGGTGAGNATATTAAAACAACTTAATGAGTTAACGTAAGATAACTAAATAGCAATCACATTTCTAAAATATGGTAATTTATATAAAAGAAAATTATACGCTCGTTGATCTTTCATATTTCTATAAAAACATATAACACTAATGTATTTTTTCATGAAATTTTCTTATTTAGAATAAATTTATAATTTGATACGTATTAACTTTAATTGTACTCCTCAAAATTTAATCTTTGACTTTACTTTTACTTTATGCTATTAACATTCATATATATCTTAGGAGTGCAGTCAAAATATATTGTAATATATTTTTGGCCGATATTTTCTCATCGATATAACGATTCCTAATCTAATTTATACAATTGTTTAAAGTGGAAATGCGTATACTCGCTTTTGATTGATATTTTATCGTCAACTCAGTTAATGTTTTAAACATTATAATTTTCTAGGGTATGTTATCTACACGTGCATTACCCTAGCATTTCCTCTTTGTACCATAAGGGCGTGAACTTCTCTTGGCAAATAGACAATCTTTAATATATGTACTACCTCATTCTTCATACATACATTCTTTTCATATAAAACACTTCGTATTTATCTACAAAAAAAAGCAACTCTACTATAATCTAAAATCATGTTATAATCTGACAAATGCACATTTATTAGACTTCTAAAGGTCAGGTAATAACCTGAGACATGTACATCTTACTAGAATATGAAAGTAATGCAATAATTTGTTATCTTTCAAAAATAAATTATTATGCAACTATTGAGACAATAATATTTAACATGCACTATAAATAATAATATGGAGAATCAAATGTGATTTAATTTCATTTATGTACGATATAATAATTAACAACATAAGTAGGANCAACTCTACTATAATCTAAAATCAGGTTATAATCTGACAAATGCACATTTATTAGACTTCTAAAGGTCAGGTAATAATCTGAGACATGTACATCTTACTAGAATATGAAAGTAATGCAATAATTTGATATCTTTCAAAAATAAATTATTATGCAACTATTGAGAGAATAATATTTAACATGCACTATAACTAATAATATCGAGAATCAAATGTGATTTTATTTCATTTATGTATGATATAATAATTAACAACATAAGTAGGAATATATTTAAAAAGAGTAAAAGCTCATAAATAGTCAACCGACTATTAATAAGTGTCCAATTTAGCCTTTGAATTTTAGAATATTCTAATTTAGTCCTGGACTATTAAAATTTGTTCCAAATTGGTCAAAAATCAGGTTTTCTATTAATTTTAAGAGCAGTCTGCATGAATTGAGGGTATTTTCATTTTTTTATGTAATAATTTAAATTTTATATGGTTTGTATATAAATTTCTTATTTATTTGTTGTTGAAAAAATGTAATTTTAAATTTTTATTAATAAATCTCGTCACCAAACAATCGTTACTTTTTTAAATGAAATTTTTTGTTTGATCATTGTTTTAACACACAACCTTATGTTAATATATATTTATATATATATATATATATATATAGAGAGAGANTTTCATTTAACTGTTTCTGATATACAATAAAAAACTTAGGTTCACCTAAAAAACTTTCATAAATCTCGGTCCCTTGATTGTATTTTATTACAATCCTAAATGATGTCAATGAATTCCATAAAAACAAAAAAACCGCAACTTAATTGTAGATAAAATGGTTATAAAGCAAATCTGCCATATCCCATGTCAAATATGCAGCAAATAACTGAATACAATAAGTTCCATGCCAAATGTGCAACTATTAAAACCGTAATTGCTTTGCCAAATATGTCGTAATTACCGCAGCCAAATATGTCAAATATTTGATAATCACGGCAGCCATAAATGCCAAATTTTGATAATCACGACATTCAAATAGACCTTGCCAAATTTGCCATAAATCTCTTATCAAATTGCATCAAATAACCAAAATTTGATAATCCCCATGCCAAATATGCAGCTAAAAAATCGAAAATGATCCAGCTATTTAAGTTTAGGCATCTTCCCATCCTGAAATAAAAGTTACCACAAAAAGTACCTAAAAGCCTTTAATTACTCCCATGCCAAAATATACATTAAAGCTAAATAAATTCCGTAACCACAGAATTTAGTCCACCCTTCCGATAACATTCAATGNAGCAATAGCCACCTTCTGAGAGAGTAAAAATGACCAGCATTCTGCCTCAAAAGGGGATGAAGCAATAAGGAGAAGCAAAGAAACATCTGCACAAGCTTAAATAATCTCTAAAAACACCTCTAGCTCCAGCTGCCTTGGAAGTCCAACTTCCATCAATATTCACTTTGATCCAGCCTTTAGAAGGTGGATGTAAATCAACATTCAACCTCAAATTACGGCAAGCACAAAATAAATAAGAAAGAATATAAGCAACCATATTAGTCGGGAACAAACCCAAATTTTGATATTTATGATCATTCCTTGCCACCCAAATAAACCAAATCACCAATAAAGGGAAGCTAGCTAATTTTGAATCCATCCTATCTGCTACCACCCTCCACTTTAAANGGCATCCAAATAGGCCTTGCCAAATTTGCCGTAAATCTCTTACCAAATTGCATCAAATAACTAAAATTTGATAATCCCCATGCCAAATATGCAGTTAAAAAATTGAAAATGATCCAGCTATTTAAATTTAGGCATCCATCCATCCTGAAATAAAAGTTACCACAAAAAGTATCTAAAAGCGTTTAATTACTTCCATGCCAAAATAACATTAAGGCTAAATAAATTCCGTAACCACAGAATTTAGTCCACCCTTCCGATAGCATTCAATGCATACTTCAATAAGCCTTAAATATCATATATTTTCGATGGAATGTAAAAGCATCATAAAAACTGAATTTAAATCACCTCATTTTTTTTAAAACTGTAGCCATATTCATGTCTTCAAAGCAAATATAGATAAATCCCTCTGAACAAGCATTACATTCTTCACTATCCAGAAAATAAGTTTTCTCATGGCCTAATATAAGGTAAATCTATAGAGTCCCCCCTTGGAAGATATTTTAGATTATTCCCAGGTGAAACACCAACAAATAACCTTTCATCCATTTTACCCCTTCCAACCAACCAATCCGCCGGGGAGTTGCCCTCCCTTAGGATATGTGACAAAAGAATAGAAATATTAAACTTATGAATAAGCTCTCCTATTCTATTCCAAATTATCACGACATTCCATTTAGGTGTATTATTCATATCAAACTCCTTATAGAGATTAAACGAATCGGTCTCAATAATCAGATTTGAGAATTTAAAGCATTAGCCACCTTCTGAGAGAGTAAAAATGACCAGCATTCGGCCTCACAAGGGGATGAAGCAATAATCGGAGAAGCAAAGAAACATCTGCACAAGCTTAAATAATCTCTAAAAACACCTCTAGCTCCAGCTGCCTTGGAAGTCCAACTTCCATCAATATTCACTTTGATCCAGCCTTTAGAAGGTGGATGTAAATCAACATTCAACCTCAAATTACGGCAAGCACAGAATAAATAAGAAAGAATATAAGCAACCATATTAGTCGGAAACAAACCCAAATTTTGATATTTATGATCATTCCTTGCCACCCAAATAAACCAAATCACCAATAAAGGGAAGCTAGCTAATTTTGAATCCATCCTATCTGCAACCACCCTCCACTTTAAAAGGTAGCTTTTGATATCATTACAATCACGCCAATTAATATGAAAGTGTTTTCCCAATGTATTCCAAATTTCTTTAGCATAAGAACAAGGGAAGAAAGGATGCACCATCGATTCTTCTTCATTCTTTCATAAATGACATTGTGAAGCAAATTTCAACCCTTTAAATTTAAGAGTATCATTAAGAGGAAGCATATTAAGAAAAAATTTCCATAAGAAAAAAGAGATAGAGGGAGTTAGAAAATTATTCCAAATAATTTTACCCCACCTCCAGTTTTCATGAAAATATATATTCGAATACAATAGCTTCGAAGGAGATATATTGTAGGAATTTTTCTAAATGGGGGTATCTTTGCCCTCCTTAATAGGAATCTTAGTAACAAACTCTGTTCTATCCCCAATAAGAGACCTTAATTTATTAACATCCCAATTTCCGTCCAACCAAACATCGGAGATGGTCAATTTATTATTCTGTGGAGAAGTAATAGATAATACCGTATCCCCTAAGCCCCAATTATCGTGCCAAAAGGAAATATTACCTTCACCCACATCCCAAAATATGAATTTTCTCGCGACCTCTCTTGCTTTTAAAATAGCTTTCCAACTCTTAGAATCCCCCACTTTCCACTGAACTATAGCCGGATTTGACTTAGTACAATATTTATGAAGAAGAAAGCGAGCCCATAACGAAGTATTAGCACAAAATTTGAAACACAACTTGCACATACTAATGTCAGAAATTTGCTTCAAACTCTTTAAACCAAGACCCCCAGCTGCAATAGGCTTGACAACTTTATCAAATGATGCCCAATGCTTTCTAGATTGGTTACCCGACCACAAAAATCGGTTAAATAATCTTTCTAATTGGATATGAGTGCTTTTCTTAGAATTCAAGATTTGAAGAGCATATAAAGGGATACTTAATAGAACATTTCTGAGGAGGGTAATGCGACCCCCATTAGACAAGAAGTTATTCCTCCAATCATTAATTCTATTTTTGATCTCTTCCACAACTTCATCTAATTGTATTTGCTTTCGACGGCTCTTAAGAAAATTTACTCCCAAATATTTCAGGGCAAGGAGGAAGCATGAAACCCAGTGTAATTATTACTCCAAATCACAGTAGAGCTTTTGACAGAATTCCCAAAATACTTATTGCATTTATCTTTGCTGAAAACCAGACCAGAATTATCTTGAAAAGTTTCTAATACTTGCATAAGAGCTTTAATGGTTGATTTACTGGCATTACTGAAAATCCAGTGTAATTATTACTCCAAATCACAGTAGAGCTTTTGACAGAATTCCCAAAATACTTATTGCATTTATCTTTGCTGAAAACCAGACCAGAATTATCTTGAAAAGTTTCTAATACTTGCATAAGAGCTTTAATGGTTGATTTACTGGCATTACTGAAAATCCAGTGTAATTATTACTCCAAATCACAGTAGAGCTTTTGACAGAATTCCCAAAATACTTATTGCATTTATCTTTGCTGAAAACCAGACCAGAATTATCTTGAAAAGTTTCTAATACTTGCATAAGAGCTTTAATGGTTGATTTACTGGCATTACTGAAAATCCAGTGTAATTATTACTCCAAATCACAGTAGAGCTTTTGACAGAATTCCCAAAATACTTATTGCATTTATCTTTGCTGAAAACCAGACCAGAATTATCTTGAAAAGTTTCTAATACTTGCATAAGAGCTTTAATGGTTGATTTACTGGCATTACTGAAAATCCAGTGTAATTATTACTCCAAATCACAGTAGAGCTTTTGACAGAATTCCCAAAATACTTATTGCATTTATCTTTGCTGAAAACCAGACCAGAATTATCTTGAAAAGTTTCTAATACTTGCATAAGAGCTTTAATGGTTGATTTACTGGCATTACTGAAAATTATGGCATCATCAGCATACGCCAAATGGCTAACCATAATAAAAGATTTATATGAGAATTGAGTATAAGGTTTGTTCATATGCAAATTGTTAATTAATATGGAGAAATAATTAAAAGCAAGAATAAAAATTGTAGGGGATAAAGGATCTCCCTGTTTAATTCCCCTTGTGGCAGAAAAGAATCTATAAGAATTTCCATTAACTAGAATAGAATAATGATTATTCACCAACCATCTACAAATAAGGGAGCAAAAATTATTTTGAAAACCTCTGGCCCGCAAGATATTTAATATGAAATCTCAGCTGATAGTATCATAAGCCTTTTTAATATCAAGTTTGAGAATCATATTACCTCCACGACACTTTTTATCCAGATCTTTCATCATCTCCTGCGCTAGAAGAATATTATCAATTATCTCCCTTCCTTTAATGAAAGCAGATTGATGAATAGTGATAATATTACTCAACATAGGTTGTAATCTATAGACAAACAATTTGCTAATAACTTTATAGACCACAGAAGTGAGCGAAATAGGCCTGAATTTATCCCAACTAGATTTATCATTCCCCTTAGGAATAAGAACAATTAACAAATATGTAAAATATTTCCCAGGGTCTTCCCCCTGAAAAAAACTTTGAATAGCTTTAATCACATCTTTTTAATAATCTCCCAACTCGTTACATAAAAAGCAGCAGTGAAACCATCAGATCCAGTAGATTTGTTAGTATTAATTTCCTTAAAAACCGCATAAATCTCCTGTTCCGTTGGAATATTAGAAATATCAATTTTAGAAGTATATTCCCTTTCACCTTCAAAAAATTCAGAAATAATAGGGAGAGTCTGAGAGAAAGAATGAAATAAATTTGTAAAATACTCCATCGCATTGTTGCCAATCTCATACTTGTCAGTGATACTCTCATCAATAATATTTATACTTAAAATAGTACTCAAATTCCTTTTATGCTTAATAGAGGCGTGGAAAAATTTTGAATTGCGATCTCCACTAGTAAATTAAATATCATTAGCTTTTTGCTATAAGAACTCCTCTTCCAGATTAATCTCTTCTAACAGTTTGTTATGGGCTTGGGCCAACTCAATGACATGTTGCGGATTACAAATAACCAGATTCTCCAAGTTATCCACAACCTTCTGAGCCTCTTTGACTCTATTATGAATATTACCAAAATGCATAACATTCCACTTCCTCAATCCATCAGCTACCTGTTTATGCAGTTGCCATAAAACATACCAAGGATTACCAACACCATTTGTATGTCAGGCCTGTTTCACATTGCTCAGAAAAGTATCGTGAGTAGTCCAAATATTCAGAAATTTAAAATGATATTTAGAGGGTTTAGTAGTAAAAGCAAGAGAAAGCATAATGAGATTATGATCCGACCCCGCATGATTAAGATGATGCACTTTAGTGACATGAAAATAGTTAAGAAATTGTTGATTACCAACAAAACGATCNACCTGTTTCACATTGCTCAGAAAAGTATTGTGAGTAGTCCAAATATTCAGAAATTTAAAATGATATTTAGCGGGTTTAGTAGTAAAAGCAAGACAAAGCATAATAAGATTGTGATCCGACCCCGCATGATTAAGATGATGCACTTTAGTGACATGAAAATAGTTAAAAAATTGTTGATTACCAACAAAACGATCCAGCCTTTGGAAAAGAGGACCTCTCCTCCTCGTGAAAGGAGTACCCATGAACCAAGATCAAAGAGACCCACTTCAACAATTTTATCACTAAATTGATTGATAAGATTAAGGTTTCCACCTCTACCTCCCATCCTTTCAGATGACTTCAAAATCATATTGAAATCCCCTCTAATGAACCAATGATCAGTAATATTTTCACCCATAGCCGCCAAAGTATCCCAAAGATAGTATTTTTTCTGAAGGACAGTGCTAGCATAAACAAAGGTGGCCCAGGATACGAAGATTTCCATTAAAATAAACCAAGATGAATTGCTCCTCGTTTTGCACAATGTTTAAATCAATATTTTTTTCCCAAAGATCCAAATCTTGTTATTGGTGTTACAAAAATGATTATACTGTTTAAACTTTCTGATGATGTGCTCCTTATTTTTAGAAACAAGCGACTCTTAAATAGAAAAAATAGCCAGATTATGGACCCTGTTAAAATGTTTAATTCTATTAAGGGAGGCAAGGTCCGCCACTCCCCTAATATTCCATATCATAATATTAATCGTTAAACCTCAACACACCCTTTCTAGTTGACCTAGGGAGGGTGATGAACTATTCCCCATNTTGAATTGCTCCTCGTTTTGCACAATGTTTAAATCAATATTTTTTTCGCAAAGATCCAAATCTTGTTATTGGTGTTACAAAAATGATTATACTGTTTAAACTTTCTGATGATGTGCTCCTTATTTTTAGAAACAAGCGACTCTAAAATAGAAAAAATAGCCAGATTATGGACCCTGCTAAAATGTTTAAGTCTATTAAGGGAGGCAAGGTCCGCCACTCCCCTAATATTTCATACCATAATATTAATCGTTAAACCTCAACACACCCTTTCTAGTTGACCTAGGGAGGGTGATGAACTATTCCCCATTAGAATGTGACTTCCCATCAATAATGATGTTATCTTTATTCAGATGTAACAATTCATTTTTCCTTTTCATTTTCTTTTTACCATTTTTTTAACTAACCATTCCTCTTCAAGAGCATTAGAAACAACCAATAAAATTCCATCATTTACCTCATACGCCCGAGGATCATGATTTCCTTGACCATTTTCCACCTTCAAATGTATGTCAGTTGGGGGAGAAGATGTTTGAACCTCCAGTATGTTAATCTGCACAGGGGAAGTAATATCATTAGCGTTACAATTATCTACTTTATCTTCAATCGAAACCTCACTAATAGTAGCACCAGGATCATCACTAGTAATCATAACTTCTTCAGTATACTTCACTTCTTCTGGTTGTTTAGCATCTAATTCTTCGATTATTTCAACACTATGATGGCCATTGACCCTAATCTCTTCAACTTGTTTATTGAAATCCCTTTCTATAGGCAGACGAACAATTCCCTTTTTTAGATGTGGATGAAGACATTAACATTTCACAACTTGTTTATGTGCAGTCCCAATTCAAATTTCATCACAAAACGACAACGTAATATCACTCTCAACTAAAATATGTGCTTCAGAAGGCCTATTCAATAGAAAAGTGGGCCCATCAATTTTAAGTGATTTGCCATATGCCGCAGCAAGGGAGAAAAGTATCTCATGATTTAATAAATGAAATTTTAATCCTGGAAAACACAACCAAACTGGAATTAGAGGGGGTTCCTCTTTAAGATCAAAATCCGTTGTCCACTTCAAAATTTTTATGGTTGTATTATCAATTTTAATAAATCGGCGAAAAAATAAACTAGTGTAATCTTCGTCATTAGATAANCTAATGATTATTCACCAACCATCTACGAATAAGGGAGCAAAAATTATTTTGAAAATCTCTGGCCCACAAGATATTTAATATGAAATCTCAGCTGATAGTATCATAAACCTTTTTAATATCAAGTTTGAGAATCATATTACCTTCACGACACTTTTTATCCAGATCTTTCATCATCTCCTGCGCTAGAAGAATATTATCAGTTATCTCCCTTCCTTTAATGAAAGCAGATTGATGAATAGAGATAATATTACTCAACATAGGTTGTAATCTATAGAAAAGCAATTTGCTAATAACTTTATAGACCACAGAAGTGAGGGAAATAGGCCCGAATTTATCCCAACTAGATTTATCATTCCCCTTAGGAATAAAAACAATTAACAAAGATGTAAAATATTTCCCAGGGTCTTCCCCCTGGAAAAAACTTTGAATAGCTTTAATCACATCTTTTTAAATAATCTCCCAACTCGTTACATAAAAAGCAGCAGTGAAACCATCAGATCCAGTAGATTTGTTAGTATTAATTTCCTTAAAAACCGCATAAATCTCCTGTTCCGTTGGAATATTAGAAATATCAATTTTAGAAGTATATTCCCTTTCACCTTAAAAAAATTCAGAAATAATAGGGAGAGTCTGAGAGAAAGAATGAAATAAATTTGTAAAATACTCCATCGCATTGTTGTCAATCTCATCCTTGTCAGTGATACTCTCATCAATAATATTAATACTTAAAATAGTACTCAAATTCCTTTTATGCTTAATAGAGGCGTGGAAAAATTTTAAATTGCGATCTCCACTAGTAAAATAAATATCATTAGGCTTTTGCTGTAAGAACTCCTCTTCCAGATTAATCTCTTCTAACAGTTTGTTATGGGCTTGGGCCAACTCAATGACATGTTGAGGATTACAAATAACCAGATTCTCCAAGTTATCCACAACCTTCTGAGCCTCTTTGACTCTATTATGAATATTACCAAAATGCATAACATTCCACTTCCT
>JXCR01067080.1:23390-38509 GCA_002079205.1 Phalaenopsis hybrid cultivar
CATCTTGTTAGTTTTTAAAATAATAATAAAGAGTTTAGTAAACCAATAAACTCTCAAATCTCATAAATATTTTCACAATTCAATTGGGATATCATTAGATCCTACAGACTTATCACCCTTGGTTTTCTTTAAAGTCTCATTAATTTCTTTTTAACTAATGTGACGGTAAAAATGAAATATCTTATTATTATTAACAATATTAAGTTCACTAAGGTCGATTGTATTTTCTGAACCTTCATTAAAAAATTTATCAAAATAACTCCCCCACCTATTTTGAATATCTTTTTTAAGAAAAATATTTTTTTTATTTTCATCTTTAATACACTTTCCTTGAATTAAATCTTTACTTTTTTTTTCTCTTTGTTTGGCTAGTTTATATATATTTTTCACACTCTTTAGTATCTAATCTATTATAAAGATCACTAAAAACAGAATTTTAAGTGTCACAGATTATTCTCTTAGAGTTTTTACGGGTCGTTTGATATTTTTTCCAATTCTCTAAGCTTTTACATTTAAATCAATTTTTGTAACATATCTTCTTATATTTTATCTTTTCTTGCACATTATTATTCCAACACCGGCTATTTTTATTTGTAGAAACTTTTTCTTTTGATTTTCCAAGTACAACTTTTGTCATTTGTTTAATATTTTTGTTACTTTATCTCACATAGAATTTGCTTCTTCATGAACATCGCAAATCTTGAAATCTTGAATTTTACTTATAAAATAATTTTTTTTGTGTCATTTATGAGCTCCCATCTACTTCTACGACGATGATTCATAATATTCTTTATTTTATAACTCTTCATCTTTATATTTAGAACTAATAATCAATGTTGAGTACTTAAATACTCACTTGGAATGACTTTACAATCTTTAGATTATCGACGATCTCTACTTCTCATAAGAGAATAATCAATTTGTGTTTTATTAGATCCATTCTTATAAGTAATAATATGCTCATCTTTTTTCTTGAATAAAATATTAGCAATAACAAAATCATATGGTAAAGCAAAATTTAATATAGCTCTATCTTCTTCATTAATCACTCCAAAACCGTAGCCACCATGAATATTTCTAAAATCTTCTACCACTCTACCCGCATGTTCATTTAACACTCCTCCAATAAAAATTCTTTCTTTAAAATATATCATTTGTATTAAGTCTTCTAACTCATTCCAAAATTTCTCTTTAGAATATATATCTAAAACTACTTGAGGTGCATATACACTTATAATATTAAAAACCTTAGTATCAACATTAATCTTAAGGGCTATAATACTTTCTCCAACTCTATTAATTTTTACAATATTATCTTTCAAACTCTTATCTATAATTACACCTACCCCATTTTTATTATGACTCTTACCTGAATACTGAATTTTAAAACCTAAGCTATCAATCGCATACCCTTTTCTTCAACCCATTTAACTTCTTGAACACATAAGATATTTATCTTTTTATGAATCATAACATCAACTAATTTCAATAACATACCAGTAAGAGTACCTATATTCCAAAATTGTATCCTAATTTTAGTTTCATGGACTAACTTCTTTACTCGCATTCGTCCGTAATGTGAGAACCCTTGCTTATTTGAAACTAAACCTGGGCGTCGGTGGAGCGACCCTTGCATACTATTCATTGTATTAGGACCATACAGAGCGTCGTTTCCGGGAGACGCTCTAGCAATTATACAATAATCAAAAGGATTCATGCCATGATTTTTCGACAAGTTTTACATTTGTTGTCGGCTACTTAATGCAACCCTCTACTTTTCATGTCTGGGTTTGGGTCCAACAATGACAGTGTTATTTAAAATACGAAATAATTATATCAAAGACGAAAATACCCTTCAATTCATGCAAACCACCATTAAGTTGAACTTTTAAATATTGAGATGCCTTTTGGTATAAAGTGGATATTCATTAGAAACTCTTAAGTTAAGTGTGCTCACATCGGAGCACTCCTAGGATGAGTGGTCTCATGAGAAGTTATACCAACGGGGCAAAACTGTGAGACTATTTGACCAAAGTGAACAATACGTTGATGGGTGAGAGTTCGAGTTGTCATGCCGTCTCCTTTCCCTAGATGTACGTGAGTGTCAAATCAATCATAAGTAATGTCGACAACCTTCCCTCACTCAAATGCGGTGTCAACATTAAGGTCTTAGACTGACAAAACCTTTTCTTCTTCTACTTCTTCTCTCGCCTTTGCCTGCATCTCTTTCCAGTAGTTCAAATGAAATACCCAACTCTCAAAAGCAACCATCGTGACTATTGATTCAAACATTTTTCTTTTATTTATTTTATTTAATTGTTATTATTATTATTATTATTATTATTATTATTATTATCAGTTATTACATAAAATCTACTATTTTCTTCCCTAATTTATGTGAGAAGTCGCTCCGATTTGTATGAGTTTCCTGCCATTGGAATATTAAAGTTTCATTAGATGTCTTTTCTTTTCTTTTTAGTGATAAATATGGCTATGTCGTGGTTGGGAGCTATTCACAGTGGTTGGCAGTTATATGATCTTTAAGATTTACTAAGCTAAATGATCCAAAAATCTTCGAATCAAGTAACCAACAATTGGTTATATGACCCAGGAGTCATAGATTTAAGAGTTGTAGGGAATTATGGACCAGCCATTAATGATTTTATCCCTGTAAATCTTCACTGTTGTTTGAATTCCCTTTGAAATGACTGAAGTTTGCTGTCTAGAGATTATAATTACCGTTCTAGATGGATTTTTAGCAATAAGAAGCTTTCCAATGTAAAATCCAGTTTCTTGGAGATTTTCTTTAGTCTTGTTGGCTTTCATTCATGCCTGAACATGGAGAAAGCGAGGAATATGCTTGATTCCTTGTAATGTGGCGGAGAGTGCGAGGGAGAGGGAAAGTGATGAGAGAGGAGGAATTTGAAAAATCAGATATGTAATTCTGATACATTTGCATCAATAAGCCCAGTAATACAAAATATGAATTCAAAATCTTAACTACTAGCTATAAGTAAGAGAGGATCTCCTTAGAATCCAAAAGCTAAAACCAACTTTCTTATATTCTAGGTAACCAACTCCCAAATACAATGATTATTCAATTCAAATGTCTATAACCTAGGAATGGATAAGAAAAGATATAAGAAAATTTCTAATGAATTTCTAGCCTTTTATGGCCTGCATGAACCAGTGAACCATCCCTTCACCCTAATCTGCCAATCCTCGAGTGACCAATGTTTTTCCTTAAGTTGGTTGCTGCCAAACTACTGGCTCTTTGTCTGCCGATTGTCCAAATATTTATTAATAGTTTTCAGGTGGAGATTCATTGGATCAATTAAATATCTATTAGGCAAAATTGACCGAAAGCGCATTGAGAACCATTATTTATACATTTTTCAACCCTTTTCATTTGAAATATTTTAGTGTAAATTACATGCATGTCCTTGAGGTATAGATTGCGTTTCTCATTTGTTCATTCTTTTTGAATTGCTTCTTTGTGATCCCTCAAGCAATTCTTCTCTTAAACTTAGGTCCATATTGCCACGACCTGGTCTAGGACTTTGATTTAATCAAGATAGGAACGAATGGTGGAAATCAATTCTCTGTTATTCTAATTCTATTACTAACAATTTAATATTTAAATAATGCATGAAAGAGTCACTAAAAAAGACAATTAAAATTAAGAAGTAAAGATTATACATTTCTTGTTGTTGTTCTTGTCTTCTGTATACATTTTGCTCTCTTCTATTTATCTTGTTGTTTTCTAGAAATAATATGAAAACAACTTAATGAGTTATCTAAAATTAACTCTGTGGTAATCACTCAACTAAACTACAATAATCGAAGGAAAATAGTACAATATGTATGCATGTCTATAAAAAATGTATAATATTTAGTTATAAACAATCTGATATATGCTTATAAGCAATCTGATATATGCTAGTACATGAATCAATGATTTTTTTAAAAGAACATACTCAATTTTTTATAAGCATATACTTTAACTTTAATTTATACTTTACATATACATCTGTGTCTGTGAGGATCATTGTCAACAAACTTCATACACCCTTGATCGATATTACTCTGTCGGCTCCCGTCGGCACAACTGTTAGCGATCTACACATCACAATAGTCTAGAGTGAAAAGACCCTCACCTGTCCCTTAGTGATTTTATCCCGTTAGCATAGCGATTAGTAATGTAAGTAATGCAATTGTCTGGGGAGGTAAGCTTTGATCCACTTCCCTCTGATCGATATTATCTCATCGACACAACGATTAGTGATTTAATCATCACACGTGTCTGGATGGTAAAAAAACTCTATGGCCGAGCGTACATTGGCGTCCCCTTCCTGTATCAGTAGGGGGTGAAATTCTCTTCTGAACATGCACATGCAAGCGTTCACATATAAGCTATTTCATTTTTCATGCAAACATTATTTTGAGACATATTTATTTATTTGCTAATATGTATATTTATTTTGTTGTACAACTATTCAGCAGACATAACTTTCATATCTTTCATATATTTATCTCATGTATATCTTTTATTTATATCTATCTCATACATATCTCTTACTTGTCTCATGCATATCTTTCCTGTCTATCTTACATCCTATCTTACATATAATATCTAAATATCATTCATCTTATGCATATTTTTTATGCATGCACATTTTTTCTATTATACTTATCATGCATTTTTGTCCTATCAATATGAAAAATCTGATTAAACTAGGGCAAACATGAAGTCAACCGTATAATCTGAAATATAGAAAATTACTAAAATTTAGAAATGTAATCATTGACTTTAGTTGTCATGCTAAACTTTTAATCTTTGACTGTGTTGGAGGTTGTGACAACTTTTCTATTGAGCTCAATAACCTATAAAACATAATATTTAAATTCTTAAGATTTAAATAATTTCTATTGATTAAATTACTTTTCTTAGCTTAGGATTAATTTACCTGAATTTTAATGGAGTTGACCTACAACGATCTTCTGCATGCTTGATTCAAATTCGCTACCTTACATAACCAACTTGAAATCATAAACGAATTTGAAATTCACAATATATTAGTTCATTTGGTAAATTAGCTTAAAAGATCATTGATTTGCCAAAATATACCTTAAATGGCTTTCTTGGCGACAATCCATCTCCAAAACTGCCAAACTTACTTTATATCACTTCCAACCACACCTCTCCTACGTTGATATCACACCACTTTAGGAGCTCACAAAAGGCTTTCAATGCTTCCGACACACAATTGGCGCCTCTGATGGCTATTAGAGAGGAAAAAAGGCACAAAAAACAAGTCAAAACTCTAAACGAATGTGCGAGGAAGAAGAAACTCTCAAATAGCGTGTAAAAGGGATTCACACTTACGAAAATCATTCCGGAGCCCTAAATTGCGAACCGCTGCTTCCCTTGGTGCGATCAACCAGTCTGCTACCCACGGCCCTTGCACTGTAGCAAGGTTCGCAGCTCCCTCGCTACTTCTGCTGCCCGAGAAAGGAGCAGAGGGGAAAATCAGGGAAGAGAGGTGAAGAAATATGGTTATTACAAATATTTTAACTTCTTTGCTGATTTTCATCATTTAATGCTATTGTGCGACCTTGTAATTGATGTTTTTTAGCATTTGCATTGAAAAAATGACTAATATATTTATATCATCTTTCTTACCCTTTCTTCATCCACCCCATGCATTCTTTCACTTCTACCATTGTCACTAGTTTGAATCTATGAGTATAAGAAGGGTGCATAACTTAATTTTCTCTAGATCTAAAGATGAACGATAGATCCTATTGAATAATATCGATAGAATGCAACTAGTCCTCTAATCTTTGATCCTTTGCACCGATAGCCTTTCTAGCTATGCTACTCTTGTGCAATAGATCAATGAGAGAGCAACATATTCTTAGGAAAGTATGACCAATTAGATCTAGTTCCTAAGCAACATAAATACTCTGCACTTGCTTTAATGCTCAATAATGAGTTTTTTTGTAAATGATGAGGTAGGAGTGATCAATTGACAAAAATCTGAAGTAGCTGAGAAGCTCAAGAAATGTGACACGAACCATAAGGCCTGTTAAATCTAGTTTTCATGTATCATAACTATTTATTATTTTTAATTGTGCCTTCATATTTATGGATTGCCTATTGACTAGCAAATATAAAAGCAATAAATCTTTGGAGGATTGCGGGGAAATCTTAGCTATTGAAGCTTGTTGCCATCTTCTAATCTCTTGTCGACGAGGAAAGAGAATAAATAATATCCAAAATTGAAGAGGAAAGGGTAAAATCACAGCTATCAAATGATGACACAATCCATAATAACTCCATAAGTTAGGAAATATTTGTAGGGGTTATTAAAGTTTTTCTGGCAAAAAAATGTAGTTAAGGTAGGGGCCGATGTGTAAGCAGAAAATGATTTGTGGCTCAATTGAAGTACGTTTAAAAATGTGGAATGATGTGAAATAGCTAAAGACGGATGTGTAATTTTCCTTTTTTATTGATGCCATGTTTTGGCTGTTGCTCAAAATTGTACACGGAAAGTTTAATTGTCTTTGCTCGGAAATTGTTCAGTTTTCTATATTTCAGTTTGCATTATAATTTTTTTTTTGAAATTTTGGCAAGCAATGCTATTAACGCATTTTTCCACTTTTGTGGTTTATTTATTTTTACAAACCAATTGTGCTTTAGATATTTGCTTGTCTTTATGGTACTTTCCTGCCTTCTATTTATGCTCTGTCGGAGCTTTTCTTTCTCCATCTCTTTTGAAGTTGGGTGAAGATGGTGGTAGGGTGCCTTATTATTACAAAGTTTTTCTCGGTCATTCTTGCTTAATTTATGCCCATGGTACAGTCAGGATGATGATGTCAAATTTTGTTGATAAATATTTATGATTGTTTTTCTCAGTTGCGTGCATTGAGCTGACTTCAACTTCTAATTCTTTTTTCCGTTTTGAAAGATCTGCAGAGAAATTATTTATGGAGGCAAAGAAAAAGTTAGGAACGCTCAATGCTATCATATATAGCAATATTATCTATGCTAATTGGTTAGTTTTTCTGAGAAATTGATTTGTAATATTTTATTCTTTTTTTTTAAAATTTTTCTTAATGCAAATCCTCTAATGAACTAATGTTCACCGTTAATTGCGTTGGTGGCTAACTTTTGCTTGCGTATTGCAAATTTTCAATCTTCTGTTTCCTTCTGTTAAACTCATTTTCTTAACATGGAAATATCAAATCAGTGTTAAAAGAGACTATTTGTTCATAATTTCAATAAAGAGCAAGGAAATTNTTGAACTTTTCTTAATGCAAATCCTCTAATGAACTAATGTTCACCATTAATTGCGTTGGTGGCTAACTTTTGCTTGCGTATTGCAAATTTTCAATCTTCTGTTTCCTTCTGTTAAACTCATTTTCTTAACATGGAAATATCAAATCAGTGTTAAAAGAGACTATTTGTTCATAATTTCAATAAAGAGCAAGGAAATTACTAAACGTTCTCTTTTTTTATTGCATAAATTTCTGTTCTCTAAATTTCTTTTGAACTATCATATGGATTTCAAGAGTTACTTTACTGCTCTTTTGTTTGCATGGTTTTCATGCATATATATAAGTTAAGATAATTTCAATTGTTTAAGATTTCTATTCATTGNGTGGAAATATCAAATCAGTGTTAAAAGAGACTATTTGTTCATAATTTCGATAAAGAGCAAGGAAATTACTAAACGTTCTCTTTTTTTATTGCATAAATTTCTGTTCTCTAAATTTCTTTTGAACTATCATATGGATTTCAAGAGTTACTTTACTGCTTTTTTGTTTGCATGGTTTTCATGCATATATATAAGTTAAGATAATTTCAATTGTTTAAGATTTCTATTCATTGNGTTTAAGAGCTCGTTCTAAATAAATTTATTCACTTGGACTTGTTGGTGCAATTTCCGGTTATGTATTTATAGCTTATATTGTAACTATTTAGAGAAACTTTCCATTTGCATGCTTTNTTTTAAGAGCTCGTTCTAAATAAATTTATTCACTTGGACTCGTTGGTGCAATTTCCGGTTATGTATTTATAGCTTATATTGTAACTATTTAGAGAAACTTTCCATTTGCATGCTTTCATTTTTTGTGAGAACATATGCAGCGCCAATTCAGCGACTATTTAGATTGAATATTTAACCCTTGTAAATAATACATTTTTGTTTTCATTGTCAACCCTTGTAAAAAATGCATTAAATATACCTATTTAATTTAACTTTTTTTTTTTTTTGAAGATTGAGCACATAGACTGAGGGCTTTTCAGAAAATTTGACTTAGGTTTCTCTTATGCTGGTGTCTAGGGCCATTTAGTTTTTTATGCGCCTAATGAGCAAGTTAGTCTTTTGTTATTTATTATGGTTTAGTATAAATAAACTGAGATTTTTAGGGCTAGGGTTATGCATGAAANTTTGAAGATTGAGCGCATAGACTAAGGGCTTTTCGGAAAATTTGACTTAGGTTTCTCTTATGCTGGTGTCTAGGGCCATTTAGTTTTTTATGCGCCTAATGAGCAAGTTAGTTTTTGTTATTTATTATGGTTTAGTATAAATAAACTGAGATTTTTAGGGCTAGGGTTATGCATGAAATTGTGTCCCGATTCTTAGTGTTAGGGTTTGGGAGAGATTTCCTACTTATAGAATTATATGACTTGGAAGAGATCACCTACCTATCGAATTGTAGGTGTTTATCTTTTTTGTATTCGGAGTTATATTGCTTTGATTTATTTTTGGCGGAATAAAATCTATAATTTTCTGGCCTAATTTTTGTGAGAAATCGCCCCGTTTCGTATTAAATTGTTTTCATGACAAGATTCTGGGAAGCCAACATCCAGACAGTGACATATAGGTTGAGTGTCGATCGGGATAAAAGACTACATACTTTTGCGAATGAACCCCGTGATATAGTCGTTATACTGGGAAGCATCAAGGGGATCGTGGCATTGTGACCTAACTCCTTCGTGACCGAATTCCACGATACAATTGTGATCTTGGGAAGCATTGACAGGATCGCGACGTACAGACCCTCATGACTGAACCTCACGATTTAGATAGTGAAATAGATTGACCTAACCGCGCGATATAGTTGCGAATTGAGATACTTTGGGTAGTCACAGATGTGATTTCAGCATGCAAGAGTTTCTCGTTTGGAAACGATCTTGGAGAAATGAAAACAAGGAAAGTTGATGCTTTGGAAGAGAGATTGGATGGAGAGTTAGGGAAACTTAAATCCAGGATAGAAAAAAATGTTTCCTCCATTGTCAATTGATTCGATAACTTGGAGGAGATGATAAGGAAGTTTATTGAGATCCAATCCAAGACCCCACCTACAACTCAACTTATAAACCCTAGTTAAGGGTTAACTAGAGAATCCTTGGCCAGATCAAAAGGAAAGAGATTAAATGTGAGGAACATGTGGAGTAAAACATCCACCATCAAAAACTCCCACCTAGGACCCCGATGAAGATTGGATTAGACATTTCAAATTGAGGGGTTTGGGCCGAAACATGGAGAGCTTTTGGAAGGCGTTGGGAGGCGCATGAATGAGGAAAGTCAGGAAGTGATACTATGATTGAAGGAGAGAGTTGTCAGAGAGAGATGATGTTGGGTTGGAGGTGCTAGGATTAGGAAGTTAAAGATGCCAATCTTCGAGGGGGAAGAAACACATGGGTGGGTGTAGCAGTTCGGCTATATTTCGCGATGATGGGCTAAATGAAGAGAAGCTCATGGTGACAGTGTTATGTTTGGAGGGAAAAACTCCAGCATGGTTTCAGTGGTGGGAGGTTAGATACTCGATTTGTTTGTGGGAGGAATTTAAGAATTGTTTGTTGAAACGTTTAAGAGCCATTCATGAAGGAGACTTACATAATTTATTATATTGTTCAACTCAAAAAGGGAATGTGATGGATTAGAGAGATTCGAGCTATTATCCGGACGAGAAAAGGGGGATTTCTAAAGCAGGGTTGGTGAGGAACTTTATGAAGGGCCTAAAGCCCGACATGCGGGCAACACTCCAACTATTGAGACCGCGAGGGGTGAGGAAGACGATGGATTTCGCCTGGATTGTGGAAGATAAGAGCCAGATGAAGAAGGCTGACAAAAGCGACACCAATGGAGGATTCTATAAGAATACCTCGACAACCATGACATTGAAGACCCAAATTGTTATTTCAGAATGTTTTGAAAGTATGTTGATTGGTTTTAGGAAACTACGTAAAATTTTAACCACTTAAAATATACTCCAAAATTTGAATCCCTCAAATTTCAATTTGAATTAATTTTTTTAAGTTTTATGCTTAAAACGATAAATCTGATATAAAGCACTATATATAAATTATAAATAGAATGAGAGATAAAAATTTTACAAGATTTTTAGTTAATTAAATTAATTAAACTTATATCCCTCTCTAAGTCTGCTTCTTTGTTCCCACCGACCTACGCATGTGATATTTAGTCCTATGGGATGTTTCGAATGAGGGGATCGTTATTCTAGAGCCTTCAAATCACTGTCCCACCTCTCGGTTTCGTCTGCACGAAGCTCTCTTGATTTCTCCTCACACCAGCTTTTGTGTGATTCTGTATTGTAGAAGAATTGCGATCTATAGCAGGCGAGCGACCCATCGAGAGCCGCAACTCTCTGTTCAAACTTCAGGATGAAATTGGTGAGTGCGAAACTTTCTTTCAAGCATTTTTTTTTATTTCCGGTCGCCATAGTGGAGACGAGATTGCGTTGAAATAGAAGAAATTGGTTTATGAACTTTCGTAAGGGTCTTTAGTGAGAAATCAATGAAGATAAGAGAAGGCTGAGGAAAGTTAAAGTATAGGGAAGAAGATTAGGCAGGATTGAAAAATGCTGGTTTTCCCCAAAGCCCATTTGAGGTAAGAAAGTCATGTTTTGGTTTAAATTACTTTATGAGCTATGATATCTTGAAATCCTAAGAAATTTAGAAATTTCAGGTTATTTATCTAAGAATGCGAGCTTGAGGCGAGCATGTGAAAATTAGTTGTAGGTCTACTTTGTTAATTTCAGATAAAATAATTTTGTGCAAACTTAAGAAAAATAATTCGATTAGCAGAAATTTGTTGAATCTTATGTTCTATAGTTTATTAAGGTCAACATAAAAGTTATCACAGCATTCAACAAGTTACTAAAGATTGAGTATCTAGCGTGACAACTGAGGTGAGCAATTATATTTCTAAATTTTAGTAATTTTCTTTATTTCAAAATGTATGTTTTCTTTATTATGCTCTAGTTTAGTTAGCTCATTCATATTGTTAGACAAAAAAAATATTCATAATAAACACAATAGGAAAAAATGTTCATTATATGAAAGATATGCATGCGATAGATGTGAAAGGTATTAATGATATACAAGATATGCATGAGGTAAGAGATGAATGATATGAAATGCATAATATGAGATGTATGAGGATTAGTGCACAACAGAATAAATATGCATGTTAGTAGATGAATAAAGATGTCTCAGAAAAATGCTTGTTATGAAGAATGAAATAACTTATATACGAATGCTTGTGTGTTTACATGTGCGTGTTAAGAATAGGAGTTCACCCTCCAATGATACAGGCAAGGGACGCGAGTGTATCCCTATGCGTAGTTTTTTATCACCCCAGATAATTGTGATCTTTAGATCACTAACTGCTATGCCAATAGGAGAATATCAGCCAGAGGAGAGTTGAAAGAGCTTACCCCCCCAGATAATTAATGTGTTTAGATTGTGAATCGTTGTGTCGACTAGAGAATATCATCCAGGGGTATATAACGACCTTTCCAACTTAGACAATTGTGAAGTTTAGACTAATAACCACTGCGCTGATTGAATATCGACCTGTGGTGTTTTAGATTATTTTTTATGGTGATTCTCATAGAGACAGATATATATGNGAGGAGAGTTGAAATAGCTTACCCCCCCAGATAATTATGATGTTTAGATTGTGAATCGTTGTGTCGACGAGAGAATATCATCCAGGGGTATGTAACGACCTTTCCAACTTAGACAATTGTAAAGTTTAGACTACTAACCACTGTGCTGATTGAATATCGACCTGTGGTGTTTTAGATTATTTTTTATGGTGATTCTCATAGAGACAGGTATATATGTAAAAATTATAAAATAAAAGAAAAGCTATAGTAAATGCATATAGAAAACTTGAGTATTTTCATTGAGTAAAGTCATTGATACATGCATTAGTATATTCAAAAATTTCTTATAGAAATATAAAAGATTAAGATACTCCAAAATTTTTTATAAAGATATGAAAGAACAACATNCGAGTAAAGTCATTGATACATGTATTAGTATATTCAAAAATTTCTTATAGAAATATAAAAGATTAAGATACTCCAAAATTTTTATAAAGATATGAAAGAACAACATATATTTTAATCTTTTCTCGGATTACTGTAGTTTAAAATTGTGGTTACTCGTAGCTTATTTTTGAATAACTTATTATGTTGTTAAAATATTTTTTTAAGGTTTTAAGCTTTTGAATAAGATGAATAAAAGAAAAACAAATATGTATAGAGGCGACAACAACTAGAAATGTATAAATTTATANGAATTGTGATTACTCGTAGCTTATTTTTGAATAACTCATTATGTTGTTAAAATATTTTTTTAAGGTTTTAAGCTTTGAATAAGATGAATAAAAGAAAAACAAATATGTATAGAGGCGACAACAACTAGAAATGTATAAATTTATACTTGTTAGTTGAAATATTTTTTTTAGTGGTTCTTTTATGAATATTTGAATATTAAACTATTAGTGATAGAAATAGAATGACAGAATAGATTTCTACCATCCGACTGTCCGTTCCTAGTTTGGTTAATTGCAAGTCTTGGGCCAAGGCGTGACAGAAGGAGAGCTATATGGGGCCCATCTCGGGAGCAACATCAAGTGCCTCACAGAGACAGAGGTGCATGACAAGAGAGCAAGGAAATTATTTTTCCGATATGATGAGATCTACGCCCAAGGCCATCAATGCAAGAATTGTACGCTCCAAGCTTTTTTAGTTTGTGAGAGGGAGTACGTAGAAGTTGGGAGGGAGATGAGCACTTACACTTAGATTCAGCGGATCTATCCCTCAACTCAGTGGTGAGATTTAATCCAAATCATATCATGATGGCGAGGAGATAGATCAGGGAGCAACCAGTAGTAGTGGTGGTAGGTAGTAGCTCCACTCAAGTTCATCTCAAATTAGGTTATGGAATGGTTGGAGTTGAAGCTGGTAGATATTAGAACTTTTGGGGTTATTATGAGGAATGGAAGGTGGGAAAAGGTAGGGGAATTTGCAGGGGATTGGTGTCGAAGCTACAGGGGATATAGGTGATGGAGGACTTTCTTCCTTTTAACTTGGGAAGTACTGATGTGATTTTGAGGATGAAGTGATTACAAACGATTAGAGAGACGGGGGTGAGTTGGAAATCCTTGACTATGAAAATTAGGGTAGAGGAGAGTTAGGTGGTGCTTTGCGGTGACCCTAGCTTGTGCAAGACCGTGGTGTCAGCAGATCCATCTAAAAGGGACGACTATGTTGTAGGGGGCCACTATTTAAAACCTGAAACAGTTGAGAAAATTTAGGGGAGTTACAAGGTACTACCGGAAGTTTGTGATGGGTGGTAATTTAATTGTGTAGCCGTGGATGAAAAAGTTGAAGAAGGATAGATTTCAATGAGTGAAAACGACGGCACAGATTTTTTAGAAGTTAAGGAAGGCCATGACGAGAGTATCAAGGTAGTAATGAGAACCAAACTCAAGCTAATTTATGAACGAGAGCCATACAACTTGAACTAGTAACAATTTATTTTATTTTTTGCCTCGAGGACAATGTGTCTTGTTGAGAGGGGAGTATTGTTACGCAAGTGCCTAAGGGCAATTTAGTTTTTTGTTGGGCTAAGGGAAATTTTGTCTTCTGTTATTTATTATTGTTTAGTATAAATTGGGCTAATATGTTTAAGGATAGGGTATGCATGAGACTGTCTTGAGGCTTGGGGTTAAGATTTGGGAGAGATTTCCCACATCTCGATTTGTAGGATTTGGGAGTGATCACGTACGTGCTTATCGNCTAGCTTGTGCAAGACCGTGGTGTCAGCAGATCCATCTAAAAGGGACGACTATGTTATAGGGGGCCACTATTTAAGACCTGAAACAGTTGAGAAAATTTAGGGGAGTTACAAGGTACTACCGGAAGTTTGTGACGGGTGGTAATTTAATTGTGTAGCCGTGGATGAAAAAGTTGAAGAAGGATAACTTTCAATGAGTGAAAACGACGACACAAATTTTTTAGAAGTTAAGAAAGGCCATGACGAGAGTATCAAGGTAGTAATGAGAACCAAACTCAAGCTAATTTATGAACGAGAGCCATACAACTTGAACTAGTAACAATTTATTTTATTTTTTGCCTCGAGGACAATGTGTCTTGTTGAGAGGGGAGTATTGTTACGCAAGTGCCTAAGGGCAATTTAGTCTTTTGTTAGGCTAAGGGAAATTTTGTCTTCTGTTATTTATTATTGTTTAGTATAAATTGGGCTAATATGCTTAAGGATAGGGTATGCATGAGACTGTCTTGAGGCTTGTGGTTAAGATTTGGGAGAGATTTCCCACATCTCGATTTGTAGGATTTGGGAGTGATCACGTACGTGCTTATCGNATTACGCCCAAGGCCATCAATGCAAGAATTGTACGCTCCAAGCTTTTTTAGTTTTTGAGAGGGAGTACGTAGAAGTTGGGAGGGAGATGAGCACTTACACTTAGATTCAACGGATCTATCCCTCAACTCAGTGTTGAGATTTAATCCAAATCATATCATGATGGCGAGGAGATAGATCAGGGAGCAACCAGTAGTAGTGGTGGTAGGTAGTAGCTCCACTCAAGTTCATCTCAAATTAGGTTATGGAATGGTTGGAGTTGAAGCTGGTAGATATTAGAACTTTTGGGGTTATGATGAGGAATGGAAGGTGGGAAAAGGTAGGGGAATTTGCAGGGGATTGGTGTCGAAGCTACAGGGGATATAGGTGATGGAGGACTTTCTTCCTTTTAACTTGGGAAGTACTGATG
>JXCR01067080.1:59807-70075 GCA_002079205.1 Phalaenopsis hybrid cultivar
TCGAATCAAGTAACCAACAATTGGTTATATGACCCAGGAGTCATAGATTTAAGAGTTGTAGGGAATTATGGACCAGCCATTAATGATTTTATCCCTGTAAATCTTCACTGTTGTTTGAATTCCCTTTGAAATGACTGAAGTTTGCTGTCTAGAGATTATAATTACCGTTCTAGATGGATTTTTAGCAATAAGAAGCTTTCCAATGTAAAATCCAGTTTCTTGGAGATTTTCTTTAGTCTTGTTGGCTTTCATTCATGCCTGAACATGGAGAAAGCGAGGAATATGCTTGATTCCGTGTAATGTGGCGGAGAGTGCGAGGGAGAGGGAAAGTGATGAGAGAGGAGGAATTTGAAAAATCAGATATGTAATTCTGATACATTTGCATCAATAAGCCCAGTAATACAAAATATGAATTCAAAATCTTAACTACTAGCTATAAGTAAGAGAGGATCTCCTTAGAATCCAAAAGCTAAAACCAACTTTCTTATATTCTAGGTAACCAACTCCCAAATACAATGATTATTCAATTCAAATGTCTATAACCTAGGAATGGATAAGAAAAGATATAAGAAAATTTCTAATGAATTTCTAGCCTTTTATGGCCTGCATGAACCAGTGAACCATCCCTTCACCCTAATCTGCCAATCCTCGAGTGACCAATGTTTTTCCTTAAGTTGGTTGCTGCCAAACTACTGGCTCTTTGTCTGCCGATTGTCCAAATATTTATTAATAGTTTTCAGGTGGAGATTCATTGGATCAATTAAATATCTATTAGGCAAAATTGACCGAAAGCGCATTGAGANGAGTGACCAATGTTTTTCCTTAAGTTGGTTGCTGCCAAACTACTGGCTCTTTGTCTGCCCATTGTCCAAATATTTATTAGTAGTTTTCAGGTGGAGATTCATTGGATCAATTAAATATCTATTAGGAAAAATTGACCGAAAGCGCATTGAGAACCATTATTTATACATTTTTCAACCCTTTTCATTTGAAATATTTTAGTGTAAATTACATGCATGTCCTTGAGGTATAGATTGCGTTTCTCATTTGTTCATTCTTTTTGAATTGCTTCTTTGTGATCCCTCAAGCAATTCTTCTCTTAAACTTAGGTCCATATTGCCACGACCTGGTCTAGGACTTTGATTTAATCAAGATAGGAACGAATGGTGGAAATCAATTCTCTGTTATTCTAATTCTATTACTAACAATTTAATATTTAAATAATGCATGAAAGAGTCACTAAAAAAGACAATTAAAATTAAGAAGTAAAGATTATACATTTCTTGTTGTTGTTCTTGTCTTCTGTATACATTTTGCTCTCTTCTATTTATCTTGTTGTTTTCTAGAAATAATATGAAAACAACTTAATGAGTTATCTAAAATTAACTCTGTGGTAATCACTCAACTAAACTAAAGTAATCGAAGGAAAATAGTACAATATGTATGCATGTCTATAAAAAATGTATAATATTTAGTTATAAACAATCTAATATATGCTTATAAGCAATCTGATATATGCTAGTACATGAATCAATGATTTTTTTAAAAGAACATACTCAATTTATTATAAGCATGTACTTTAACTTTAATTTATACTTTACATGTACATCTGTGTCTGTGAGGATCATTGTCAACAAACTTCATACACCCTTGATTGATATTACTCTGTCGGCTCCCGTCGGCACAACTGTTAGCGATCTACACATCACAATAGTCTAGAGTGAAAAGACCCTCACCTGTCCCTTACTGATTTTATCCCGTCAGCATAGCGATTAATAATGTAAGTAATGCAATTGTCTGGGGAGGTAAGCTTTGATCCACTTCCCTCTGACCGATATTATCTCATCGACACAACGATTAGTGATTTAATCATCACACGTGTCTGGATGGTAAAAAAACTCTATGGGCGCACGTACATTGGCGTCCCCTTCCTGTATCATTAGGGGGTGAAATTCTCTTCTGAACATGTACATGCAAGCGTTCACATATAAGCTATTTCATTTTTCTTGCAAACATTATTTTGAGACATATTTATGCATTTACTAATATGCATATTTATTTTGTTGTACAAATATTCATCAGACATAACTTTCATATCTTTCATATATTTATCTCATGTATATCTTTTATTTATATCTATCTCATACATATCTCTTACTTGTCTCATGCATATCTTTCCTATGTCTATCTTACATTCTATCTTACATATAATATCTAAATATCATTCATCTTATGCATATTTTTTATGCATGCACATTTTTTCTATTATACTTATCATGCATTTTTGTCCAATCAATATGAAAAATCTGATTAAACTAGGGCAAACATGAAGTCAACCGTATAATCTGAAATATAGAAAATTACTAAAATTTAGAAATGTAATCACTGACTTTAGTTGTCATGCTAAACTTTTAATCTTTGACTGTGTGTTGGAGGTTGTGATAACTTTTCTATTGAACTCAATAACCTATAAAACATAATATTTAAATTCTTAAGATTTAAATAATTTCTATTGATTAAATTACTTTTCTTAGCTTAGGATTAATTTACCTGAATTTTAATGGAGTCGACCTACAACGATCTTCTGCATGCTTGATTCAAATTCGCTACCTCACATAACCAACTTGAAATCATAAACGAATTTGAAATTCACAATATATTAGTTCATTTGGTAAATTAGCTTAAAAGATCATTGATTTGCCAAAATATACCTTAAATGGCTTTCTTGGCGACAATCCATCTCCAAAACTGCCAAACTTACTTTATATCACTTCCAACCACACCTCTCCTACGTTGATATCACACCACTTTAGGAGCTCACAAAAGGCTTTCAATGCTTCCGACACACAATTGGCGCCTCTGATGGCTATTAGAGAGGAAAAAAGGCACAAAAAACAAGTCAAAACTCTAAACGAATGTGCGAGGAAGAAGAAACTCTCAAATAGCGTGTAAAAGGGATTCACACTTACGAAAATCATTCCGGAGCCCTAAATTGCGAACCGCTGCTTCCCTTGGTGCGATCAACCAGTCTGCTACCCACGGCCCTTGCACTGTAGCAAGGTTCGCAGCTCCCTCGCTACTTCTGCTGCCCGAGAAAGGAGCAGAGGGGAAAATCAGGGAAGAGAGGTGAAGAAATATGGTTATTACAAATATTTTAACTTCTTTGCTGATTTTCATCATTTAATGCTATTGTGCGACCTTGTAATTGATGTTTTTTAGCATTTGCATTGAAAAAATGACTAATATATTTATATCATCTTTCTTACCCTTTCTTCATCCACCCCATGCATTCTTTCACTTCTACCATTGTCACTAGTTTGAATCTATGAGTATAAGAAGGGTGCATAACTTAATTTTCTCTAGATCTAAAGATGAACGATAGATCCTATTGAATAATATCGATAGAATGCAACTAGTCCTCTAATCTTTGATCCTTTGCACCGATAGCCTTTCTAGCTATGCTACTCTTGTGCAATAGATCAATGAGAGAGCAACATATTCTTAGGAAAGTATGACCAATTAGATCTAGTTCCTAAGCAACATAAATACTCTGCACTTGCTTTAATGCTCAATAATGAGTTTTTTTGTAAATGATGAGGTAGGAGTGATCAATTGACAAAAATCTGAAGTAGCTGAGAAGCTCAAGAAATGTGACACGAACCATAAGGCCTGTTAAATCTAGTTTTCATGTATCATAACTATTTATTATTTTTAATTGTGCCTTCATATTTATGGATTGCCTATTGACTAGCAAATATAAAAGCAATAAATCTTTGGAGGATTGCGGGGAAATCTTAGCTATTGAAGCTTGTTGCCATCTTCTAATCTCTTGTCGACGAGGAAAGAGAATAAATAATATCCAAAATTGAAGAGGAAAGGGTAAAATCACAGCTATCAAATGATGACACAATCCATAATAACTCCATAAGTTAGGAAATATTTGTAGGGGTTATTAAAGTTTTTCTGGCAAAAAAATGTAGTTAAGGTAGGGGCCGATGTGTAAGCAGAAAATGATTTGTGGCTCAATTGAAGTACGTTTAAAAATGTGGAATGATGTGAAATAGCTAAAGACGGATGTGTAATTTTCCTTTTTTATTGATGCCATGTTTTGGCTGTTGCTCAAAATTGTACACGGAAAGTTTAATTGTCTTTGCTCGGAAATTGTTCAGTTTTCTATATTTCAGTTTGCATTATAATTTTTTTTTTGAAATTTTGGCAAGCAATGCTATTAACGCATTTTTCCACTTTTGTGGTTTATTTATTTTTACAAACCAATTGTGCTTTAGATATTTGCTTGTCTTTATGGTACTTTCCTGCCTTCTATTTATGCTCTGTCGGAGCTTTTCTTTCTCCATCTCTTTTGAAGTTGGGTGAAGATGGTGGTAGGGTGCCTTATTATTACAAAGTTTTTCTCGGTCATTCTTGCTTAATTTATGCCCATGGTACAGTCAGGATGATGATGTCAAATTTTGTTGATAAATATTTATGATTGTTTTTCTCAGTTGCGTGCATTGAGCTGACTTCAACTTCTAATTCTTTTTTCCGTTTTGAAAGATCTGCAGAGAAATTATTTATGGAGGCAAAGAAAAAGTTAGGAACGCTCAATGCTATCATATATAGCAATATTATCTATGCTAATTGGTTAGTCTTTCTGAGAAATTGATTTGTAATATTTTATTCTTTTTTTTTTGAACTTTTCTTAATGCAAATCCTCTAATGAACTAATGTTCACCATTAATTGCGTTGGTGGCTAACTTTTGCTTGCGTATTGCAAATTTTCAATCTTCTGTTTCCTTCTGTTAAACTCATTTTCTTAACATGGAAATATCAAATCAGTGTTAAAAGAGACTATTTGTTCATAATTTCAATAAAGAGCAAGGAAATTACTAAACGTTCTCTTTTTTTATTGCATAAATTTCTGTTCTCTAAATTTCTTTTGAACTATCATATGGATTTCAAGAGTTACTTTACTGCTCTTTTGTTTGCATGGTTTTCATGCATATATATAAGTTAAGATAATTTCAATTGTTTAAGATTTCTATTCATTGTCATGGCTAAGCTTTTGCCAATCCATGCAGTCAAATTGGCAACATGTCTAGATCCGAAGTACTTGTGAGAGAGATGGAGGAACAAGGAATTGATGCACCGATTGATTTATATCATACCATGATGGCTGGTTATACAAATGACCGAAATGAGGAGAAATGCCTGGTCGTTTTTGAAAGACTTCAGGTAAATTTCAAGTCAGTGTTTGTTTATTTGGTAAAATTTGGTTTTAATTCTCACAGTTATGATGATGAGACAACTACTACGCAGCATGTTTGCATATTATTCAAGAGAATGTACATAAACTAGATTGAAATCCTATTTTTCAATACTATGTAATAGCACGTGCTATAGCCCATAAGCACCCATCTTACATTATTTGCATGCAATGCTTAACTAAGCAATTTAGCATTCTATTGTTGAGCTATAGCGTACAACACACATAAGACATCATCTTGTCTTTCTAGTTAATTTTATTTTTAACTGATTGATGTATATAAATTACTTGATGAATAAGATAACCAAATTTGTTGGTGTTTATGCATAGAATGATGAGACTATTTACATTATTAAGTTTAGGACGCTTGTAAATTTATTTGTTCTACTCTCTAATTAAAGTAACATGATAGATTTTTTGGAAGCTAAAATTTTTGTTTTCATTTATATATAGGGTTTTAGCCTACATTGATCAAGTGTTGTATGATAGTTGTTTGGGTGAAGTATATAGAATGTCTATAAAATTATCTTTGATATTAAATGAGCAATAAGGCTCTTGTTATTGTTGCATTAATTAGAGATGACTTTTAGATTGTGTTTATTAAATGAGTTTTTATTTTTTTTATTTCTTAATTTACAAAAAAATGTTAAGTGCTCATCTTCATATTATACTTTCTTTATATTTTAGACATCTTCGCTTTTATTTTTTTATTTTTTTAGTTAGTCTTTTAAGGCATTAATTTTCTAAAGCATTTCCTTTAATTGAAATGAGTTGTGTTTTCTTATATGGTTTTGTTTTTTGTTTTTTTCTTGCTTGTGAGTATGGGAGCATATCTAGGAAACTCTATTAAAAGTTTAAACATTATTAGATATGGTAGATAAACNAATTGAAATGAGTTGTGTTTTCTTATATGGTTTTGTTTTTTGTTTTTTTTCTAGCTTGTGAGTATGGGAGCATATCTAGGAAACTCTATTAAAAGTTTAAACATTATTAGATATGGTAGATAAACTATAACATCTTTTCTAAAAGATTGGCACATACTATGCTCATATTTAATTAATTATTATTGTTAAAAGGCTTGATATTTATTGAATAGCACAACCTGACTTGGCGCTTGGAATTGATCAAGGCAGAAACAGATGATCGAACGGTGGAAAATAATTTTTTCAATATTCATTTTCTAAAACTAACATTTTTATAACAAAAGCCACTATATAAAAAAAAATAAATTAAAGTAAGATTGTNGAATAGCACAACCTGACCTGGCGCTTGGAATTGATCAAGACAGAAATAGATGATCGAACGGTGGAAAATAATTTTTTCAATTTTCATTTTCTAAAACTAACATTTTTATAACAAAAGCCACTATATAAAAAAAAATAAATTAAAGTAATATTGTTTAATTAACCTCATTTCTGGTTGTCCTCGTCTTCTATACTTATTCTCTTATATTGTTCTTTATTGAATCAATTAATTAAACCTAAAATGTTAGTTTATAACCGTAGTAAATTAACTAAAACCAGTAAATACTAATATTAGGGCTGTCAACTTGCCTCTTCGTTCGCGAACAACTTGTATTCAACTCGTTTGTTAAGCTCAATGAGGCGGACACAAATAAATTTTTAAGCTTGACATTTAAATGAGCTGAACACGGACAAATATTTGTTCGCTTGTGTTCGGCTCGAGTTGACTTGAAAAGGAATAAATAAAAAAATAACACTGCCGCCGCAACTCCTCCAAAAACACCACCGCAACCCCACAATAACACCACAATTCTGCGCCAATAACACCATAATACGACCCCCAAACTATCGCAATAACACAACCTCAACAACTCCTGTAATAACACCGTTGTAACCCAACAATAACACCACGGTTCTATGCCAATAGCACCATAATACTACCGCAATAACACAGCCGCCACAACTTCTCCAATAACACCACCGCAACTCGCAATAACACCACGGCTCAGTGCCAATAACACCACAATACTATCCCGATTAGGGTTGTCATTTTGACTCGTCATTCGCGAACAGCTTGTGTTCGGCTCGTTAAACTTTTAAGCCAAATTTTTAAGCTCGAAATATAAACAATTAGCAGATTGTATTAGATGTAGAAGAGACCAATTATTATGATAAGTTAACAGTACAAGTATTTACCTTGAAATTAGATAATTTTCTTACTCTTAACTTCTACCACCTTTTTCAAATAAACACCGTTCTCAACTTTCACATCTTTTGCACAACCAACAAACTCGATCTTATCTATAATGCAAATATTTGTAAAGTTAAAATGAACAATATTAACTCATAAAATTTTAATATTAAAATAAAACACTTTTAATTCTAAAAATTTATTTAATTAAAACATAAAACCATAAACCTATACGTTGATTACTCTCTTTCAAATTGAAAATTCTTCCTCCCTCTTTACTTTGGTTCGGTTTGATACAACCCTTCTCACACTACCACAATTCTTGTCGAATTCCAATGATAACATTATTAATCCAATTATTATAACATAAACATTTTTCCACTTTAATTATAAAAGCTATTTCTTCGTTCGATCCTAAGCCATGTATCCTCTTCTGCTCGGAACTCACAGAGATCCCGTAAGTTTTCTGCATGGGCTCTGTCAGCCAACTTTTTTTTTTTTAAATTATTTTGAAATTTAATTTAATATAAAAGATATATAATTTGGGTTTTGAAAGTAGTTGTGTTTTTATTTTTGAAAAATGAGACCAAATGAATTTCATTCATTCAATAGTTTGTATAATTGTACTGATANAGAACTCACAGAGATCCCGTAAGTTTTCTGCATGGGCTCTGTCGGTCAACTTTTTTTTTAAAATTATATTGATATTTAATTTAATATAAAAGATATATAATTTGGGTTTTGAAAGTAGTGTGTTTTTATTTTTGAAAAATGAGACCAAATGAATTTCATTCATTCAATAGTTTGTATAATTGTACTGATATCGCGAATACTACACTCTCTCGAAAGATAAGTGTATACCTCGGCGATAGACTCAATCCTGCAAATTAATAGATTTGTGACATCCATTTTGTCTGCAAATCTTTTATATGTGACTGACAATTTCTCTTATCTAATTCAAAGATTGAATAGAGTTTATTTTACCTGGGTTCCAAGTTTCTTATAGAGGCAAACCTCTATGGTTAATTATATCTCATATGACTGGAGTCACCTGAGAAAACTCTCGATAATTATTAGACGTACTAGTTTTCAAGAATTCATACTTTAGGTTTTCACTATAGGACGTGGAAAAACAAATAAGAGTAGCTCAAGTAGGAACAATTATTTTATGAGTCCAAAGAAAGTAGAAGGTAGGGGACGTCACAGATCCTGAGGAGAAACCTCAGTGACTTCCCAAACTATCCTACTGTGTGGCTGAGTTTTGGAGACGATGCTATTTAAGTGTTTAATCCTGTCAATTTTATTTTTTGGAACTTACATTTGCATAATATTCGATTATGCAAATATTTCGTAGAGATAAGAAAGTTTACTTCGTCCTACACAACAACCTCAGAATCTATGGCGAGTTAGGACTTAACAATGTTGTACAGGAGCCTAAAGAGCATGTGAGGATTTACTTCACGCTGGGCGAGCTTCCTCGAAGTCCTATGAGTTGTTTTTTAGACTAAGGAGAGAGAGATTGCTGAAGAAGATCCTCTTGCTGCTCGGTCTGAATTCCTCGCCATGCTGCCCACAAATTTAACTCTGAACCTTCTGCTGTAGCGATGACTCCAGGGTTTAAGTGTTTGAGATTGGTGGTTTGTGTTTCACAGTTTTTGTGTCAAAATTTGTTTTTATTTTGTTTTTGTTTTTGTTTCGATTTCAGTTCTGATTTTGCATGCAGAATAAACAAATTGTAGGTAAATAAAAAGTACTTGAAAAGTAAAATGTTGTAAATAAACTGTAAAAGCTTACCTGGGCATTTGCTACTGTTGCGTGATTAGTATTGCAAAGATAGTATGATTTGGAACAGATTTAAATAAACTTGGAAGAAAAATAAGCAAATCGAGAAAACCCAACACAAAAATCAGAAAAATGAATCGTAGCAAAAAACGAACTGGCAAAGCAAAATCTGCAGTCACATATGGATGACCAAGAATAGGTATAAGCCATCAGTAAAAGTGGGGGCTTAGAGCTGTACTGTGCTTCCCAATCTTTGGTAAGAGTTACCAACTGGACAATCTATAGAATGCAGTTCTTAACCTCAATCCAAGTGATTAGTTGTGGACCCTTATAAATTTTAATAGAAAAATTATTTGATTTTCATACAAAAACTGTTGTTATGTCTTTTTTTTGTAGAGTTCTTTTAAACATGCAAAAGAGATTTTGTTTTATTTTTGTAAATATTTTGTAAAGTCGTGTAGTCTACAGTCTACTCACTATAATCGTGTTAGAACTACTGACAACCTAAGTGCGTCGGGGGCAACAATCCTACTAAGAGTCGGCGAATAGTATCATCTGTCCTTTCCTCTCTTATTGAAGATCCTTGATGTATGAGATATTATTCTAATAATCTCACTTCGTATCCCTCATTTAAGCTCACATAAGCAATGTCGTCATTGCCCTCGCCACCTAGATCATAGACATGTTCTAGACTGGTGATTCGTATGTGACATTAACAAATGTCCCCAATTGTCAAGAGGATTTGAGTGTAATATTTAAGATCAAATCCCGGTGCACTGAGTTTCAATACCGATTAAGTCATGACGGGAATTCAACTATTGATTTAATTAAGGAAGCATGAACTACATCTCGGTGCATCCTCATGTCTAGTGTCTTAATCAATTTGTGAATGAGGGTCAAGTGTAGTTTCATTATTCGTTCGAAAATTAAGTAGATGAACACTCACCTAGGGTGTGCTCCTAAAATCTAGAAAGCCTACACTGAAAAATTGGGTAGATGAACTCTCACCTAAGGTGTGCTTCTGAAATCTAGAAAGCCTACACTTTAAATTAGGTAGACGAACTCTCAC
>JXCR01067080.1:77286-128257 GCA_002079205.1 Phalaenopsis hybrid cultivar
TAGGATTTCTTAAAATTAATTGAATTAATTAGGGATAACATTTCTAACATAATAATAAATAAATAATTAAGATTTCATAATGAATTTTAAGGTTTTTATTCCTAAACTTATTCTTTCTGGATTGTTATGCTTAGCCTCTCTTTGCCTTCTTGTTCTTTTTATTCACATGTGATTCTTCGCAAGTTAAACGGGAGCATTCAAGTGTTTCTCGAGCATAGTAGGTCAGCTTGTCTGGAGAGAAAAGCTCGACTCTCCTCCCTCGCATCTATTCAAAATTGTATGAGGGCAGCTCGCCAGAGCCGCTTGCCTTTTCCCCCTTTCTCTATCGTTAAGACATAGGATATGCACCGACTTTACCAATTTGTACTTTGCTAGTCTAAAGGAAAACTACTTGTTGCCGAGGATCGATGCCCTAGGGGACGGAGCAGTCAACCAATCAGTAATGAGCTTCATGGACGCCTTCTCCAGATACTACTAGATCAAGATACACCCATGCGAGTGTGTTCGTCTATAGTGTAAGGTGAAGGAATATAAGCTTGAGCCACTCTCTTGTCTAGGCTAAACTCGATTAAGACACAAGAAGTTTCAATTGGAGCTCTTAGGACTGATTGCTTCTCTCCTCTACCACGCTCGTGTTCGCCTAGAAATAGTCAAGATGCGCTCGATCGACAGAAGAAATCTCGCCTGAGTTTCTCGGGTGCTGAAGAATATCGCACAAGCTCTTTCTCCTTCCTCTCTGTCTTGGTCAAAGGTAACCTCTTTCTTTCCCTTCTTTAACTTCTTTTTTATTCCTCTTATTTCTTTTTCCAAGGCATGACTTCTTCCTCTTCTCACTCTCTATCTCACGCTCTCCTTGCATTTTCTTTCTCTGTCTGTCTCTTTTGCTTCCTCTGCTGAGTTTGAATGGGAAAGGATTGAGGAGATATGCCCTCGTATACTTTCTATGGGTAGTGGTCTTCCCATTTTGAACGATTAGATTGTTGTTGATAAAAGATGTCCACGAATTTATCCAAAAATGATTTAAAGATTATGTTCATCAGATCCATAAAGCTAGTTAGAGAATTTGACAACNATTTCAGTTCTGATTTTGCATGCAGAATAAACAAATTGTAGGTAAATAAAAAGTACTTGAAAAGTAAAATGTTGTAAATAAACTGTAAAAGCTTACCTGGGCATTTGCTACTGTTGCGTGATTAGTATTGCAAAGATAGTATGATTTGGAACAGATTTAAATAAACTTGGAAGAAAAATAAGCAAATCGAGAAAACCCAACACAAAAATCAGAAAAATGAATCGTAGCAAAAAACGAACTGGCAAAGCAAAATCTGCAGTCACATATGGATGACCAAGAATAGGTATAAGCCATCAGTAAAAGTGGGGGCTTAGAGCTGTACTGTGCTTCCCAATCTTTGGTAAGAGTTACCAACTGGACAATCTATAGAATGCAGTTCTTAACCTCAATCCAAGTGATTAGTTGTGGACCCTTATAAATTTTAATAGAAAAATTATTTGATTTTCATACAAAAACTGTTGTTATGTCTTTTTTTTGTAGAGTTCTTTTAAACATGCAAAAGAGATTTTGTTTTATTTTTGTAAATATTTTGTAAAGTCGTGTAGTCTACAGTCTACTCACTATAATCGTGTTAGAACTACTGACAACCTAAGTGCGTCGGGGGCAACAATCCTACTAAGAGTCGGCGAATAGTATCATCTGTCCTTTCCTCTCTTATTGAAGATCCTTGATGTATGAGATATTATTCTAATAATCTCACTTCGTATCCCTCATTTAAGCTCACATAAGCAATGTCGTCATTGCCCTCGCCACCTAGATCATAGACATGTTCTAGACTGGTGATTCGTATGTGACATTAACAAATGTCCCCAATTGTCAAGAGGATTTGAGTGTAATATTTAAGATCAAATCCCGGTGCACTGAGTTTCAATACCGATTAAGTCATGACGGGAATTCAACTATTGATTTAATTAAGGAAGCATGAACTACATCTCGGTGCATCCTCATGTCTAGTGTCTTAATCAATTTGTGAATGAGGGTCAAGTGTAGTTTCATTATTCGTTCGAAAATTAAGTAGATGAACACTCACCTAGGGTGTGCTCCTAAAATCTAGAAAGCCTACACTGAAAAATTGGGTAGATGAACTCTCACCTAAGGTGTGCTTCTGAAATCTAGAAAGCCTACACTTTAAATTAGGTAGACGAACTCTCACCTAGGGTGTCCTCTTGAAATCTAGAAAGCCTACACTGAAAATTAGGTAGATGCACTCTCACCTAGGGTGTACTCCTAAAATCTAGGAAGTCTACACTGAGAATTAGGTAGATGAGAGTCCGAGGGTGTGCTCCTAAAATCTAGGAAGCCTACACTGAGAAATAGGTAGACGAAGTCTGAACTCGGGTGTGCTTCTAAAATCTAAGAAGCCTATACTGAAAATTAGGTAGATTAACTCTCGCCTAGGGTGTACTCTTAAAATTTAGGAAGCCTACACTTTAACTTGTGCTTAAAGTAATTTAAGGTGTTTTATTCTCAGTTAAGTGTTNAAACTCGGGTGTGCTTCTAAAATCTAAGAAGCATATACTGACAATTAGGTAGATTAACTCTCGCCTAGGGTGTACTTCTAAAATTTAGGAAGCCTACACTTTAACTTGTGCTTAAAGTAATTTAAGGTGTTTTATTCTCAGTTAAGTGTTTTGCAACTAATTCTTAAATATTTTTAAGTGTCTTTCAAATAATTAAATCAGAAATTCTCATTTTAGTTGACCATTGTGAAAGAATCAAAACAAAAGAAAAAAAAAACAGGTCGATCCACCCCCAAAACTAGCAACTAGAAAGGGGAGAAACAGAAAGTGAATCGGTTCTGAAAGTGCTTCAATTCTTTCAACAACTGTAATTAAATAGACTCTCGAGAAGAGTGCTCAAGATTGTTCCCAGACAATGTTTTGATCGGCCCTAAAGGTGTTTAAAGCCTTCTCCAAAACAAGTATTATTGCAAGACCAAATCAGCAAGAGTGTGTAACAAAAACAACTCTCTCGTGTTTCCCAAACTCAGCAAGTTCATAAGGCAAAAATAGTTCCCAAATGTCTTCGAGCAACACTATAAAAGCCTAAAAAAGAAACCACAATGATTAAAAGCCTCATAAGGATCTCAAAATCAGNCCTGAAAGTGCTTCAATTCTTTCAACAACTGTAATTAAATAGACTCTCGAGAAGGGTGCTCAAGATTGTTCCAAGACAATGTTTTGATCGGCCCTAAAGGTGTTTAAAGCCTTCTCCAAAACATGTATTATTGCAAGACCAAATCAGCAAGAGTGTGTAGCAAAAACAGCTCTCTCGTGTTTCCCAAACTCAACAAGTTCATAAGGCAAAAATAGTTCCCAAATGTTTTCGAGCAACACTATAAAAGCCTAAAAAAGAAACCACAATGATTAAAAGCCTCATAAGGATCTCAAAATCAGCATTGAGACTTTCCTCAAGACGATGAGTTTAAGGAACCACAAAACGAAAACTTTCCTACTCCTTGACTGCCACCAAACAAGCCCAAGTAGAGCAACTCGGCAGCCACCAAACAGGTCCAAACAGTGCCGCCCGACAACTACCATTTGGTCGAATCACAGAAAAAAAAAAAAAAAAACTCCAGCAAATCCAGAACATAAGCTACCCCAAAGCTCAACATGGCATTCAAACTTTAGTTGCTAGATAAGTAAGTTCATGAGCGTTATGTGCTATGTAGGATTTGAATCCCACATACATGTGTAAGCAGTTAAGTGGCATACATGTGAGATCTCCTGAATTTTCACACCCATACATCAATTTTTGCATTTATGACATGCAAATCTTTCATATCACAACAAAAATGCTACCAATTGAACTTCTAAATAGTAAAATATACACTTTCATGCATAGATAGGTTGACGTGAATGTAAAAATTAAAGTTCAGGTGAAAGAAATGTAAAAGCACAGGAATTGAGTCATACGATTATAAATATAAAATCTTAGGTGTTGGTTGTGTAAATATAGAAGAATTAATTGAAGAAGAGACATTGCATGGAATGCTCGTAAACTATGTTGATCCTGCTAAAAAGTAAAACTAACAACTTCAAATTCAACCAATTTAGCTTCTTCTGTGTCTTGCATTAACTCAGGATTAAAGTAAATACCTTCATTAAAAGATAGAGTTATGGGAATTAAGATTCTGAAACTTGAGAGGATTACTTTTCTTGATGGCTTCGGGTCGGAGCAGCCAAAGAGATTTCAATTGTCTTTGTAAGCCGCAATCTAGTTGTTATCTCTTTTCCGAAGATTTCAATTGTCTTTGTAAGCCGCAATCTAGTTGTTATCTCTTTTCCGACAGTTGGAGGTTCGACGAGGGGAGTTTGGAGCAGATTTTCTTTTTGTTTAGGTTAAGTGACAACATAGAATGAGTGTTTTCTTGCAAGTCGAGAGAAGCCACGGGAGGAGAAGCCGTGCGGGATTTATTGGAGAGTAGGTCGGGCGAGTAGGTGAGGTGAGGATTTCGGTCTTCAGTCGAGAGAGAGAGGCGAGGGTTTCGAGCGAGCGGGGACCGTGAACCGAACGACTGTTCGGTCGCGCGAGGAAAAGAGGAGGTGTGATTGAGCAGAGAGCGGTAGGAAGAAGGTGCTTCAGTCGGGAGAGTGAGGCTGGTATCGAATGAGGCTTCTTTTGCTTCCAGAAGAGGGAGGCAAGCAAGTGGGGTTCAATGCAGAGGAGGAAGGAATCGAGTGGGATCTCGTGAGAGCGGGGCTGCGAGCGAGGGGATGATTGAATCAAGCCTTCTATCGCAGAGGATATGAGGCCAATTAGTATAGTCGAGGGAGCCGTTACGTGAAAGCTTTGGCGGGGAATTAAATGGTTTCCTTTGATGTAGTCGGCTCAAATGGAAAAAAATATCACCAAATTATTTTCAATTAAGACTAGTTTCTTTTGAATTTTGAATTTTGAAATTCGAAATTATGTGAGCTGGTGTTCAGCCCAAATTTAATCTGAGTTGAACCTGAGTTGAGCCAGAGCCCGCGCGCTGCCAATTAAAAAAATGTGCATCGATTTTCGTGTTGATTGCTCGCGCGTGAAACCCTAGTGATATGAGTGTCATTCCTAGCTAAAGTCGACGTTCCGAACGCATCAATGTGATCTGTTTCTTCATCCGGGGTCGTCCGGACGAGTTTGCTGACTGTGAGGTCAATCCAAGTCAACATCGTGCGTGGTGCAGTGAGTGCGTAAATTGCAGCGTTCACGAGAGTTTGAGTCACAAATGGTTCGCCTAAGACCATCTGATTCTATGTAACTCATTTTCTGGCCATTTAGATGTTAGTCCTTAGCCCTTGCAACTAGGAGTGAGTGCTTGGGATTACTCATGCGATGTCTTCACAAAAAATAGTCAAGAAGTGGTTCAAAGTTCTATGAGAGGTGGACTTCATTACTAGTCTGCTATGATGTTCAATAAAGAACTCCTAAAGCTAGATTCTGGGTTCTAAAAGTAGTAGACTAAGACCTCACTGAAAATGACGTCAACAACTCTCTTCCTCCACCGAAACGACGAGTTGCTCGATGCTTCCATCTTCTGTCTTCATCGCGCGACTTACCTTGAAGCTTTGATACAAAATGCCCTCGTACCTATGCATAAGCTTCTCTCTTTTTCGACTAGGGTGGGTATTCTCTGACTTGGAAATTGTAGATGCTGCTTCGTCACCTTTGTTTGGACTATGATGTCTCCTCCATCGGCTTCATTCGTCATAGGCAAGTCTTTATCCTTTTTTTGTTTCTTTTTCTTTTGCCGTTGATTTTTCTCTTCTTCTCCTTCTATCGCTCTTGATAGCTCTGAGTATCCTTCTCTACTTCAAATGGGGTACTTGTTTGCTTTGTCTCTCAATTCTCTATTTGGTTCAAATGATTTGAAATAGAAAATTTCTCTTTAATGCTGACAATTAACCAACCATTGCACCTATTCGATTTTATTATTATTATTATTATTATTAATTTTCTTATTAACATTTATTACATTCATGTACTTCCTTTCCCCTTTAAACTCTTGATGATTTAATTTTTTTATGCTTGCTTATCATTTTCTATTAAAGTTGATTTATTGAGTGCATAAATTAAGGGCTGGATGGAGAATGACTTCTGAGGGTTAAGTCATGGTCAAATATTTTGATCAAATATAGAATTGATTCAATTAATTATTTAAGTTAGGAATTTATACTTAGTTATGCCTATTTCAAGTTGATTGAAATTATTTTCAGTTTTTGTGCTTCATTTCTCTTTTCACCCAAATCTTTGGGCTTCACTTGAATTATAGAATTTCATGAACTCCTTTTATACCGTTTTGAAATTTACATGATACTAATAAATTTTTATGGATCCTTGATGAAAAAATTTCATATTTTAAACGCTCTAATNTCAGTTTTTGTGCTTCATTTCTCTTTTCACACAAATCTTTGGGCTTCACTTTAATTATAGAATTTCATGAACTCCTTTTATACCGTTGTGAAATTTACATGATACTAATAAATTTTTATGGATCCTTGATGAAAAAATTTCATATTTTAAACGCTCTAATTTGTTCTTTTTGCATGATGTTGATCATGTCTTTTTGCATCAACATATTTTCTCTTATGTTGTTGATTTCTTAATAAATTTTCCTAATTTTTTAACAATTCACACTATTTTTAAGATAGCATGCATCACGCTTTGTGCTTTGGGTTTTGGCTCCACGAGACCTTTTTGCAATGATGCATGTATAAATAAAAGAAAATGCATTTGTTAATTNGTTTAACAATTCACACTATTTTTAAGATAGCATGCATCACGCTTTGTGTTTTGGGTTTTGGCTCCACGAGACCTTTTTGCAATGATGCATGTATAAATAAAAGAAAATGCATTTGTTAATTGGAGTGGATTGGTTAGAAGGCGTCACGACTCGACCCAGGAACTTGGAATTACCAAGGCAGGAATTGTCTATCCGATGGAGGAAAAACATCTAATTTTAATTATAATAAAATTAGATATGTTGCTCAGTCTCTCCGATGTTGCTCATTTCATAATTTAAAAGTAATCCAAAAAGTAAAAGAGCAATTTTATTTCATAAAAAATATAGTCACAACAGTTTATTTACTTTTAAACATTTACCTCTAACAAAAAATAAAAGCTAAACTATAATAATAACTATNAGAATTGTCTATCCGATGGAGGAAAAACATCTAATAGTTTCATTTCATAATTTAAAAGTAATCCAAAAAGTAAAAGAGCAATTTTATTTCATAAAAATATATTCACAACAGTTTATTTACTTTTAAACATTTACCTCTAACAAAAAATAAAAGCTAAACTATAATAATAACTATNGTTTCAGTTCTGATTTTGCATGCAAAATAAACAAATTGTAGGTAAATAAAAAGTACTTGAAAAGTAAAATATTGTAAATAAACTGTAAAAGCGTACCTGGGCATTTGCTACTGTTGCATGATTAATATTGCAAAGATAGTATGATTTGGAACAGATTTAAATAAACTTGGAAGAAAAATAAGCAAATCGAGAAAACCCAACATAAAAATCAGAAAAATGAATCGTAGCAAAAAACAAACAGGCAAAGCAAAATCTGCAGTCACATATGGAAAACCAAGAATAGGTATAAGCCATCAGTAAAAGTGGGGGCTCAGAGCTGTACTGTGCTTCCCAATCTTTGGTAAGAGTTAACAACTGGACAATCTATAGAATGCAGTTCTTAACCTCAATCCAAGTGATTAGCTGTGGACCTTTATAAATTTTTATAGAAAAATTATTTGATTTTCATACAAAAACTATTGTTTAAGTCTTTTTTTTGTAGAGTTCTTTTAAACATGCAAAAGAGATTTTATTTTATTTTTGTAAATATTTTGTAAAGTCGTGTAGTCCACAGCCTAGTCACTATAATCGTGCTAGAACTACTGACAACCTAAGTGCGTCGGGGGCAACAATCCTACTAAGAGTCGGTGAATAGTATCATCTGTCATTCCCTCTCTTATTGAAGATCCTTAATGTATGAGATATTATTCTAATAATCTCACTTCGTATCCCTCATTTAAGCTCACATAAGCAATGTCGTCATTGCCCTCGCCACCTAGATCATAGACATATTCTAGACTGGTGATTCGTATGTGACATTAACAAATGTCCCCAATTGTGAAGAGGATTTGACTGTAATATTCAAGATCAAATCCCGGTGCACTGAGTTTCAATATCGATTAAGTCATGGCGGGAATTCAACTATTGATTTAATTAAGGAAGCATGAACTACATCTCGGTGCATCCTCATGTCTTGTGTCTTAATCAATTTGTGAATGAGGGTCAAGTGTCTAGTTTCATTGTTCGTTCGAAAATTAAGTAGATGAATACTCACCTAGGGTGTGCTCCTAAAATCTAGAAAGCCTACACTGAAAAATTGGGTAGATGAACTCTCACCTAAGGTGTGCTTCTGAAATCTAGAAAGCATACACTTTAAATTAGGTAGACGAACTCTCACTTAGGGTGTCCTCTTGAAATCTAGGAAGCCTACACTGAAAATTAGGTAGATGCACTCTCACCTAGGGTGTACTCCTAAAATCTAGGAAGTCTACACTGAGAATTAGGTAGATGAGAGTCCNCATGTGTAAGTGCTAGGGTGTCCCCTGGAAGTGACACACTGTATAACCTGAATGTAGTGAAAAATGTGCAAGGGCCGCTACTCCAGCGCCTGGGTGTAGTGCCAAATAAGCAAAAATTTTCACATTACGAACAAATGCGAGTAAATAAATTTTTTCATAAAACTAATGAAATTATTTTTAGTATAGAATCTTGGAATATAGATACTCTCAATAGTAAATTAATGGAATTAATTGATATTATGATTAGTAGAAAGATTTAAATCTTATGTATTCAATAAACTAAATGGGTTGGAGAAAAGGCAATAGGTTTTAAATTTTGGTATTCTGATAAGAGTCACACTAGAAATGTAGGTGTAATTATAGATAAGAGTTTGAAAGATAACGTTGTAAATTAATATAGTTGGAGATAGAATTATAGCTCTTAAGATTATCATCGATACTAAGATTTTTAATATCATAAGTGCTTATGCTCTTCAAGTAGGTTTATATATAAGTTCTAAAGATAAATTCTGGAATGATTTAGAAAACTTAATACAAATGATACCTCTTGAAGAAAAAATTTTTATTGGAGGCGATTTAAATGGACTTGTTGGTAGAGTGGTAGAAGATTTTAGAAATATTCATGGTGACTACAGTTTTGGAGTGACTAACAAAGAAGGTAGAGTTATTTTAGATTTTATTTCAGCGTATAATTTTGTTATTACTAATATTTTATTCACGCAAAGAGATGAGCATCTTATTACTTAGAAGAATGGATCTAATAAAACAAGAATTGATTATTTTTTTATAAGAAGAAGATATCGTCCAGATTATAAAGATTGTAAGGTTATTCTAAGTGAGGATTTAAGTACCCAACATCATTTATTAGTTCTTGATTTTAAAATGAAAAGTTGTAAAATAAAGAATACTAGGACTCATCTTCGTAGATGAGAGATTCTTAAAGACAAATAAAATTATTTTTATGAATAAAATTCAAGTTTTCAAAGTTTGAGATGTTCATGATGAAGCAATTGCTATGTGGGATAAAGTAACAAACACTATTAAATAAGTAGCAAAAGATGTACTTGGAGAATTAAAATGTACTTGGAGAATTAAAGCTGAAATTTTCTTCAAATAAAAATAGTTAGTGGTGAAATAATAATGTGTAAAAAAAGATAAAATATAAAAAGTTATATTATAAAAATTGGTTTAATTGTAAAAACTTAGAGAATTGAGACAATTATCAAATTGCCTAAGGGAGTCTAAAAAAACAATATGTGACGCTAAAAAAAATTATTTTTAATGATCTTTCTAATAATTTAAATACTAAGGAGGGTGAAAAATATATGTATAAACTAGCCAAACAAAGAGAAAAGAAACGTGAAGATTTAACTCAAGTAAAGTGTATTAAAGATGAAAATCAAAAAGTATTTTTCTTAGAAAAATATATTAAACATAGATGAGTGAGTTATTTTGATAAACTATTTAATGAAGTTTTTAAAAATAAGATCGACATTAGTGATCTTAATATCGTTAATAATAATAAAACTTTTCATTTTTGCTGTCACATAAAAGAAGTTGATGAGACTTTAAAAAAAATCAAGGGTAGAAAGTTTGTAAGACCTGATGATATCCCAATTGAAATATGGAAATGTTTAGAAGATTTGGGAGTTTCATGGCTTATTAAACTCTTTAATATTATTTTAAAAACTAAAAAGATACCTGAGGAGTGGCAGAAGAGTATTTTGATTCTCATTTTTAAGAATAAAGGGGATGCACAAGAGTGCAAATTATAGAGGAATTAAGTTGTTGTGTCATACTTTAAAATTATGGGAGAGGGTAATTGAACATTGGTTAAGATGTATTACAAAGATTTCTCATAATCAATTTAGGTTTATGCCGGGCAGGACTACTATGGAAGCTATACATTTATTGAAAAGTTTGATGGAGAAATTCAGAGATAATAAGGAGAATCTACATTTGTTTTTTATTGATTTAGAAATAGCTTATGATAAGGTCCCAGGAGATATTCTTTGGAGAGTTCTTGAGTGGAAATATATTGATATGACTTATATTCAGGTCATTAAAGATATGTATACTAGAGCTGTTATTTGTGTTGGAACTGAAGAAGAATTGACCAAATATTTTCCTATATCTGTTAGATTACATAAGGGATCGGCTTTAAGCTCATATCTTTTTTGCTTAGTTATGGATGGTCTTACTGGACATTTACAAGAGAATGTACCTTGATGTATGCTTTTTGCTGATGATATCCTTCTCGTGGATAAGACGAGAAAAAAAGCCCTGGAAAAAATTGAATTATGGAGGTTTACGTTGGAGTCTAAAGGCCTTCATTTGAGTAGAACTAAAACTGAATACATGGAATGTAATTTTAGTTGTAATAATAGCTATAGTGCCAAAAGTGTGACTTTGGGTGATCAAATTATTAAAAGGTGCGAACGATTTAGATATCTCGGGTGAAGGTCTACATTGAAGTCTAAAGGTCTTCGTTTAAGTAGAACTAAAACTGAATACATGGAATGTAATTTTAGTAGTAATAGCTCTAGCATTCGTTTAAGTAGAACTAAAACTGAATACATGGAATGTAATTTTAGTAGTAATAGCTGTAGTCATTTAAGTAGAACTAAAACTGAATACATGGAATGTAATTTTAGTAGATAATAGCTCTAGTGACAGAAGTGTGACTTTGGGTGATCAAATTATTAAAAAGTGTGAACGATTTAGATATCTTGGGTCTGTTGTTCCAAATATAAAATATGTAAACGATTTAGATATCTCGGGTCTGTTGTTCAAAGCGATGGTGATATAACTGTAGATGTTAATAGTAGAATACAAGTTGGTTGGTTGAAGTGGAGGAATGCTTCGGGCCTTTTGTGTGATAGAAATGTACCGCTTAGACTGAAAGGAAAATTTTATAAGACGGTGGTGAGGCCTGCAATGCTTTATGACAATGAATGTTGGCCTTTAAAAGAGAAGCTTAATACTAAGTTAAGTGTTGCCGAGATGAGAATGATTAGGTGGATGAGTGACTTTACGCTTAGAGACAAAATGCGAAATGATTGTATTCGTGAAGGATTGGTGTAGCTTCTGTGAGGGAAAAAATTAGAGAAAGTTGTCTTAGATGGTTTGGTCACATTAAGCGTTGACTAGCTGATGATCTGATTAGGAGAGTAGATGTTTTGGATTTGACTTATGTTAAGAAGGCAGAGGTAGACTTAGGAAAACTTGGGCTTATTGTATAAAAAATGATCTTAATTTATTAGAACTAAATAGGACGCAATGGTGAAAAGGATTCATTTAGCCGACCCCACGTAGTGGGATTAAGGTTTTGTTGCTGTTGTAAACATCTTTTTGTTTTACATGCTTAACTTTAAAGCAATTTAATTTAGCTTCTAAACCTAATTTACTTATAGAAAGAGTAATTAAACAATTAATTAAGCTTCATACCTATATTTTCCTCTACCTTTATTTTTGTCTTATCTTCCTTGTCGAAATCCTAAAATTTTAGGATTCAAACATTAGGANTGTTTGGTCACATTAAGTGTTGACTAGCTGATGATCTGATTAGGAGAGTAGATGTTTTAGATTCGACTTATGTTAAGAAGGCAGAGGTAGACTTAGGAAAACTTGGGGTTATTGTATAAAAAATGATCTTAATTTATTAGAACTAAATAGGACGCAATGGTGAAAAAGATTCATTTAGCCGACCCCACGTAGTGGGATTAAGGTTTTGTTGTTGTAAACATCTTTTTGTTTTACGTGCTTAACTTTAAAGCAATTTAATTTAGCTTCTAAACCTAATTTACTTATAGAAAGAGTAATTAAACAATTAATTAAGCTTCATACCTATATTTTTCCTCTACCTTTATTTTTGTCTTATCTTCCTTGTCGAAATCCTAAAATTTTAGGATTCAAACATTAGGATTTCTTAAAATTAATTGAATTAATTAGGGATAACACTTATAACATAATAATAAATAAATAACTAAGATTTCATAATGAATTTTAAGGTTTTTATTCCTAAACTTATTTTTTCTGGATTCTTATGCTTAGCCTCTCTTTGCCTTCTTGTTCTTTTTATTCACATGTGATTCTTCGCAAGTTAAACGGGAGCANTATTCTTTCTGGATTGTTATGCTTAGCCTCTCTTTGCCTTCTTGTTCTTTTTATTCACATGTGATTCTTCGCAAGTTAAACGGGAGCATTCAAGTGTTTCTCGAGCATAGTAGGTCAGCTTGTCTGGAGAGAAAAGCTCGACTCTCCTTCCTCGCATCTATTCAAAATTGTATGAGGGCAGCTCGCCAGAGCCGCTTGCCTTTTCCCCCTTTCTCTATCGTTAAGACATAGGATATGCATCGACTTTACCAATTTGTACTTTGCTAGTCTAAAGGAAAACTACTTGTTGCCGAGGATCGATGCCCTAGGGGACGAAGCAGTCAACCAATCAGTAATGAGCTTCATAGACGCCTTCTCCAGATACTACTAGATCAAGATACACCCATGCGGGTGTGTTCGTCTATAGTGTAAGGTGAAGGAATATAAGCTTGAGCCACTCTCTTGTCTAGGCTAAACTCGATTAAGACACAAGAAGTTTCAATTGGAGCTCTTAGGACTGATTGCTTCTCTCCTCTACCACGCTCGTGTTCGCCTAGAAATAGTCAAGATGCGCTCGATTGACAGAAGAAATCTCGCATGAGTCTCTCGGGTGCTGAAGAATATCGCACAAGCTCTTTCTCCTTCCTCTCTGGCTTGGTCAAAGGTAACCTCTTTCTTTCCCTTCTTTAACTTCTTTTTTATTCCTCTTATTTCTTTTTTCAAGGCATGACTTCTTCCTCTTCTCACTCTCTATCTCACGCTCTCTTTGCATTTTCTTTCTCTGTCTGTCTTTTTTGCTTCCTCTGCTGAGTTTGAATGGGAAAGAATTGAGGATATATGCCCTCGTATACTTTCTATGGGTAGTGGTCTTCCCATTTTGAACGATTAGAATGTTGTTGATAAAAGACGAATTTATCCAAAAATGATTTAAAGATTATGTTCATCAGATCCATAAAGCTAGTTAGAGAATTTGACAACCCAAAAGGCATTATCACAAATTCATAAATGCCTATATATGGTACTGAAAGCTATATTTACTATACCAGCTGGTAATAATCTGAGCACAGATAAATCTTGGAAAATATAGAAGTCTTTTCCAATTGATCAAAGTGACCATCAATCGTTGGCAATGAGTATTTGTTCTTGATTGTGAGCTCGTTTAATCATCAATAAATACTTAACCTTAAGCTCCCATCTTTTTTCGTAACAAAAAACATCGAAGCTCTCTAAGTGGAAGTGCATGGCTTGATAAGTTCATTCTCTAATAAGGTTTGTTGGCTCATTAATTCTTGTTGCTTCTTGATTGCCAACCTACGGGTGCTTTTGCAACTGGTTCTGCACCTCTATCTTTCTTCTTGGAGGCAAACTAGACAACTATACTAAGAATATTTATGGGTACTCTTTTACTATTGATATGTCCTCTAACTTTTTGAGTTCTTTTGCAATATCATTGATTTGAGTTAAGAAGCCTTGATACCCTTTTGTAATATTTTATATGCATTTAAATTGGACATCATCATAGATAAGATTCTTCTCTCACAAATTTTATTTCTTCTTCTCTAGGAATATTGAATTTGACTATCTTTTTAAAGCAATCAATGGTTGTGAAATGATTAGATAGTCAATCCATTCCTATGATCACTTCAAATTTGGTTAGTGGTAACACCACTAAATTCGCCTTGAAGCTTCTATCACATATGGTCAGATTCACACAATAACTTCTATCAGCCATTATGAGGGACCCGCTATGTAGCATAGGTGATAAGATGTCAGACAACTTGAATGATTCCAATCCTTCAAATCTCACAAACTTTCCAAAGATAAACAAATGCAATGCCCCAAGACCAAATGGAGTATTGACTAATTTACGAGAGGATTAGTCTGAGAGAGCGCTAGTCCGTGTGCTATCCCCGCCCTTATGGTACCCAAGAAGGTTGGTTCATAGCTAACGTGCATTGATAGCCGCGTCATTAAAAAAATTTCCATTAAATACCGGGGTTTCCCATACCACGCCTAGATGATCTTTAGATCAGTTACACGAAGCCACTTTCTCTAAAGTCAACTTGCGTAGTGGATATCATTAGGTACGAATGCAGCCAAAATATGAGTTAAAGATTTTCTTCAAGACATGCGATGGTCTTTACAAATGGACAATTATGCCTTTCAGTCTGTCCAATGTGCCCAAGACTTTCATGCGATTGATGAATCAAGTGTTCCGACCCACATTGGGAAATTCGTGGCTGTCTTCTTCGATGATATTGTAATCTATAGTAAATTAGAAGATGAACGCTTGCAACACATTTGGGTGATTTTTGAGGTGTTACGAGTCGAATAATTGTACGCTCACCTTAAAAATGTCACTTCATCACGAGCCAAGTATGTTTGTGTTTGTTGGGCTACGTCGTATNGGACGTGCATTGATAGCCGCGCCATTAAAAAAAATTCCATTAAATATCGGGGTTTCCCATACCACGCCTAGATGATCTTTAGATCAGTTACACGAAGCCACTTTCTCTAAAGTCAACTTGCGTAGTGGATATCATTAGGTACGAATGCAGCCAAAATATGAGTTAAAGATTTTCTTCAAGACATGCGATGGTCTTTACAAATGGACAATTATGCCTTTCAGTCTGTCCAATGTGCCCAAGACTTTCATGCGATTGATGAATCAAATGTTCCGACCCACATTGGAAAATTCGTGGCGGTCTTCTTCAATGATATTGTAATCTATAGTAAATTAGAAGATGAACGCTTGCAACACCTTTGGGTGATTTTTGAGGTGTTACGAGTCGAATAGTTGTACGCTCACCTTAAAAATGTCACTTCATCACGAGCCAAGTATGTTTGTGTTTGTTGGGCTACGTCATATCTAGCACAAACATTCAGATGGAGCCGATGAAGATCGAGGTAATCATGAGCTGTACTGCGCCACAATCATTCACCAAGCTATATCAATTTTTGAGGCTAGCCTCCTACCGATGATTCGTCAGGAAATTTAGCACTATCACCACCCCCCTCACAGAACTATTGAAAAGGAAAGAATTCACTTGTGCAGTCACATCTTAGACTAGCTTCAACAATCTAAAGGAGAAAGTGACTCAAGTACCAGTTCTAGCCTTACCAAATTTCAACCAACTCTTAAAGGTTGAGTATGACGCATCCGAAGTTGGAATTGAGCAATACTTGGTCAAGGAGGTCACCCCATAGCTTTTTTCAGTGAAAAGTTAAATGACGGTCGACGAAAATATTGAACTTACGACAATGAGTTTTATGCCATTGTCAGAGCCTCGGAGCCCTGGATTCATTATCTACAAACGAATGAGCTCACCCTGTTCACAAATCACGAAGCTTTAAAATTCTTAAGCAGTCTGAGCAAACTAAAAGTTTGACTCGCCACGTGGGTTGAATTCTTAGCTTCATTTCAATTGGTGCTTAAGTGCAAAGCCTGGAGTAAGAACCGAGTTGCGCACGCATTGATTCGTCGTCGCCTACTGATTATTTCCATGATGACTTGCATTGTAGGCTTTGAAATTTTAAAAGATTTATACGAGATAAACGATGACTTCTAGGAAATCTTGGAACAATATCAGGAGAAACCAACCAGACAGTACTACCGAATGGATGACTACTTGTTCTATTCAGTAGTACTGCCCGATTGGTTTCTAACCGGGCAGTACTACCGAATGGAATAAATAGTCGCCCAGGAGAACCAAATCGGAGGATTGGCCCAACATTTTATGCGGGGATAAGACTCACACTCGTGAGAGAACACTTTTTTTAGCCTCGGTTGATGAGAGATGTGGAGCGACACGTTCGATAGAGTAGAATTTGCCATATCGCTAAAACCCACAGGTAGAGAATGGGATTTTACTCTTTTTACGGTTTTCTGAGGCACCATGGGTTGACTTCAACATGAACTTTGTGGTAGGACTTCCCGCACATAAAAGAATAAGGACTCGTTGATGGTGTTTGTAGACTATTTCTCAAAGATGGTGCATTTTATGGCGTGCCCCCGGACGCTGGATGAATGTCACATTGCCGACTTGTACTTTGGAGAGATCGTGAGACTTCACGACATTCCTAAGATCATCACTTCCGCTCCACTTCTTCTCTTATATTATGCCTCNCTTAAAAATGTCACTTCATCACGAGCCAAGTATGTTTGTGTTTGTTGGGCTACGTCGTATCTAGCACAAACATTCAGATGGAGCCGATGAAGATCGAGGCAATCATGAGCTGAACTGCGCCACAATCATTCACCAAGCTATATCAATTTTTGAGGCTAGCCTCCTACCGATGCTTCGTCAGGAACTTTAGCACTATCACCACCCCCTCACAAAACTATTGAAAAGGAAAGAATTCACTTGTGCTGTCACATCTTAGACTAGCTTCAACAATCTAAAGGAGAAAGTGACTCAAGTACCAGTTCTAGCCTTACCAAATTTCAACCAACTCTTAAAGGTTGAGTATGACGCATCCGACGTTGGAATTGAGCAATACTTAGTCAAGGAGGTCACCCCATAGCTTTTTTCAGTGAAAAGTTAAATGACAGTCGACGAAAATATTGAACTTACGACAATGAGTTTTATGCCATTGTCAGAGCCTCGGAGCCCTGGATTCATTATCTACAAACGAATGAGCTCACCCTGTTCACAAATCACGAAGCTTTAAAATTCTTAAGCAGTCTGAGCAAACTAAAAGTGTGACTAGCCACGTGGGCTGAATTCTTAGCTTCATTTCAATTGGTGCTTAAGTGCAAAGCCTGGAGTAAGAACTGAGTTGTGCACGCATTGATTCGTCGTCGCCTACTGATTATTTCCATGATGACTTGCATTGTAGGCTTTGAAATTTTAAAAGATTTATACGAGATAGACGATGACTTCTAGGAAATCTTGGAACAATGTCAGGAGAAACCAACTAGACAGTACTACCGAATGGATGACTACTTGTTCTATTCGGTAGTACTGCCCGGTTGGTTTCTAACCGGGCAGTACTACCGAATGGAATAAATAGTCGCCCAGGAGAACCAAATCGGAGGATTGGCCCAACATTTTATGCGGGGATAAGACTCACACTCATGAGAGAACATTTTTTTTAGCCTCGGTTGATGAGAGATGTGGAGCGACACATTCGATAGAGTAGAATTTGCCATATCGCTAAAACCCACAGGTAGAGAATGGGATTTTACTCTTTTTACTGTTNTATGTGTAAGTGCTAGGGCGTCCCCTGAAAGTGACACACTGTATAACCTGAATATAGTGAAAAATGTGCAAAGACCGCTACTCCAGCGCCTGGGTGTAGTGCCAAATAAGCAAAAGTTTTCACATTACGAACAAATGCGAGTAAATAAATTTTTTCATAAAACTAATGAAATTATTTTTAGTATAGAATCTTGGAATATAGATACTCTCAATAAAATATAAAAAGTTATATTATAAAAATAGTTAGTGGTGGAATAATAATGTGTAAAAAAAGATAAAATATAAAAAGTTATATTATAAAAATTGGTTTAATTGTAAAAACTTAGAGAATTGGGACAATTATCAAATTGCCTGCAGGGAGTCTAAAAAAACAATATGTGACGCTAAAAAATTTTATTTTTAATGATCTTTATAATAATTTAAATACTAAGGAGGGTGAAAAATATATGTATAAACTAGCCAAACAAAGAGAAAAGAAAAGTGAAATTTAACTCAAGTAAAGTGTATTAAAGATGAAAATCAAAAAGTTTTTTTCTTAGAAAAATATATTCAACATATGTGAGTGAGTTATTTTGATAAATTATTTAATGAAGTTTCTAAAAATAAGATCGACATTAGTGATCTTAATATCGTTAATAATAATAAAACTTTTCGTTTTTACTGTCACATTAGTAAAAAAGAAGTTGATGAGACTTTAAAAAAAATCAAGGGTAGAAAGTTTGTAAGACCTGATGATATCCCAATTGAAATATGGAAATGTTTAGAAGATTTGGGAGTTTCATGGCTTATTAAACTCTTTAATATTATTTTAAAAATTAAAAAAATACCTGAGGAGTGACGGAAGAGTATTTTGATTCTCATTTTTAAGAATAAAGGGGATGCACAAGAGTGCAAATTATAGAGGAATTAAGTTGTTGTGTCATACTTTAAAATTATGGGAGAAGGTAATTGAACATTGATTAAGATGTATTACAAAGATTTCTCATAATCAATTTAGGTTTATGCCGGGCAGGACTACTATGGAAGCTATANTCACCCCCCTTTACATAGATAGGCCGATCTCCTTCCCTCCTCGCCCTCATACATGCAGGATCATTCTAGTGCCCCTTGCTTTGCACAGNACACCCCCCTTTACATAGATAGGCCGATCTACTTCCCTCCTCGCCCTCATACATGCAGGATCATTCTAGTGCCCCATGCTTTGCACAGGTAGGTTACTGACCTCCCTACTCGACTTCCGTCACTCACAGAATCTGTTGGTGCCTATGTTCTAGCCTCGATTCCCTCCTTGCTCTCCTTAGCTATTNTGCACAGTTAGGTTGCTGACCCTCCCTTCTCGCCTTCCGTCACTCACAGAATCTGTTGGTGCCTATGTTCTAGCCTCGATTCCCTCCTTGCTCTCCTTAGCTATTCACAGAACCCGCTTGTATCATAGACGAGCTGCTGAACTCCTCCCTGCTCGCCTCAGCTGGTCGTTGTTCTTGCCCGTGTCACAGACATGCCTCTCATCTCTCTCCATGTTCGCCCCAACCACTCGATGATCTATTGGCATCGNTGCTTGTATCATAGACGAGCTGCTGAACTCCTCCCTGCTCGCCTCAGCTGGTCGTTGTTCCTGCCCGTGTCACAGACATGCCTCTCATCTCTCTCCATGTTCGCCCCAACCACTCGATGATCTATTGGCATCGATCTCCCATTATGCAGACAACCTCTACAATCTCTAACTGGTCAATCCTCCCTTTGAGCATCATTCTGCAACTTCCATATCTCCATCCCGAGGCTTGTCGAACGTCAATTCTGCGTTCCTAGCTATTTGCCAAATCCCGACGTCACTTCCACTGCTCCTTCCACTCGCCAGATCAACTGCACCTGCTCGAGTGGTCTATTTTTGCCTTCTGTTATTTGCTTTTTGTTTTTATTTTCCAATTCACGTTGTTATTTATCATTATTTNCCCTCCCTTTGAGCATCATTCTGCAACTTCCATGTCTCCATCCCGAGGCTTCTCGAACGTTGATTCTGCATTCCTAGCTATTTGCCAAACCCCAACGTCACTTCCACTGCTCCTTCCACTCGCCAGATCAACTGCACCTGCTCGAGAGGTCTATTTTTGCCTTCTGTTATTTGCTTTTTGTTTTTATTTTCCAATTCACGTTGTTATTTATCATTATTTGTGTTGTGTTATTGTTGTACTGTCGTCCTTGTACTCCTTTGAAAATCAGCAATAAAATGTGTCGTTTGTGTCGTGGTTTGGGTTAACTCCGGTATCACATTTTTAGAAGAAAAATTCAATTCAGAGTGGAGACAAGTTGTAGACCTTTAGCACGCCAAAGTCCATCCCAGCTAGGAAGTATTTTATATTTCATGATTTTGGGTGCATTACACCTGATTGCTCAAGTAGAAGTGTTATATTTCACCGAGCAGGATGCATTAGAGGAGACAGCGGGTGAAGACTCAGAGTAGGAGAATTGAGAGGAATTCTAGCTATCCGCAAACGAGATAGAAATGTTAATAACCCGGTGAGTCCTTTAGACTAAGCCCATGAGAAAGTAACATTAATTCTGCCATAACAGTTTTTGTACCCATTGTACTGTGTAGGAGCAGGCATGCAATCTCCATATCGATAGCGGTGGTTGTGAAAATGTGGAGTCTACATAGCGAGTAGATAAATTGAGCTCCATAACTCAGAAGCTTTCTCAGTCATGTTATTTGATCTAGTAGAGAAGGGGAGTAGATCATCATTGACAAGAAATGCCTCGTGGAGTTTTCTATTAGAGATAAGTTTCATGCACAATTATGATGTGGCATATTATTTATGGATGCCTGTCACATTCTATTAGGCGGTGCTTGGCAATACAATCGCTACACAAATCGTGATGGCTACATGAAAACATTCCTTTTCACAAAAAATGGAAAGCACATTGTCCCTTTGCCTTGGAGAAACCTGATGTGTTTGAGGATTTGGTGACATGAATTATCGTTTTATAGGCTTTAAGAGGAGCACCGACATAACTAGCATTGGTTTTTCAAGAAGGTGATGCGTTCGGACCAATACCACACATAGGACAATTACCATTGAAAGTAATCCACCCTCTCATCATTTCATATAGAATCAAGGAGTCTCTAAGCCATTTATGGAAGATCCCATTGAGTAAGTTGAATACTATGTTCCAGTTCAGTTTAACAGCGCACCCAAATTCTGATGTCTAGATAGGAGTGCTGGATCACAACTTAGAAAATTTTTTTAGATGTTATATGGGAAAGAACATCCAACAATGGGATCTAGGCTCTTCCAGAAGAGAAGAAGTTTCTCCTAATTGGGGAGAATGAAGCGGGATCTCGCAATCCATTTCTGTAAGATTTCATCTTTTGCATAATCGCAGAAAGCCCACGATCCCGGGATCGGGACAAGAAGGCGCCGAATCTTGAATTTCAGAACNCATAATCGCAGAAAGCCCACGATCCCGGGATCGGGACAAGAAGGCGCCGAATCTTGAATTTTAGAACTTTTTTTTTTCCTTTTTTCCTTTTCTTTCCAATTTTTTTTGTTTTCAATAAGGTATTTTCTAGTAGAGAATTATTCTATTTTTTTTGGTTTATGGGGACTTTTACTTATGAGTTTTGGATATTGTAATATTTTATTTCTACCATTAATGCTTATCCTTTATTTTTGCAAGTGGTGTATCTGTATCTTCTCTAAGAACAGGTGGTGAAATCTCTTTGCNGTAATATTTTATTTCTACCATGAATGCTTATCCTTTATTTTTGCAAGTGGTGTATCTGTATCTTCTCTAAGAACAGGTGGTGAAATCTCTTTGCTACCCAAACGTCACTGATTTGGAGTTCCTTTTGCTCTTTTGAGCCGAGGCAGCCTCCGAATGACGCTTATCCTCTTCCAAACGTCGTCGAACTTGCCTATTATCTTTTTTTTGTCATTCCATAATCACCTCTCCGTAAAACCGGCTTCCTATATACCTTCTATGAGCCCTAGAACGATATCATTAGCACTTAATTTTTATGTACTTACACATCTAANCCTCTTTGCTACCCAAACATCACTGATTTGGAGTTCCTTTTGCTCTTTTGAGCCGAGGCAGCCTCCGAATGACGCTTACCCTCTTCCAAACGTTGTCGAACTTGCCTATTATCTTTTTTTTGTCATTCCATAATCACCTCTCCGTAAAACCCCCTTCCTATATACCTTCTATGAGCCCTAGAACGATATCATTAGCACTTAATTTTTATGTACTTACACATCTAANATTGAAGTGTTATATTTCACTGAGCAGGATGCATTAGAGGAGACAGTGGGTGAAGACTCAGAGTAGGAGAATTGAGAGGAATTCTAGCTATCCGCAAACGAGATAGAAATGTTAATAACCCGGTGAGTCCTTTAGACTAAGCCCATGAGAAAGTAACATTAATTCTGCCATAACAGTTTTTGTACCCATTGTACTGTGTAGGAGCAGGTATGCAATCTCCATATAGCTAGCGGTGGTTGTGAAAATGTGGAGTCTACATAGCGAGTAGATAAATTGAGCTCTATAACTCAGAAGCTTTCTCAGTCATGTTATTTGATCTAGTAGAAGAAGGGGAGTAGATCATAATTGACAAGAAATGCCTCGTGGAGTTTTCTATTAGAGATAAGTTTCATGCACAATTATGATGTGGCATATTATTTATGGATGCCTGTCACATTCTATTAGGCGGTGCTTGGCAATACAATCGCTACACAAATCGTGATGGCTACATGAAAACATTCCTTCTCACAAAAAATGGAAAGCACATTGTCCCTTTGCCTTGGAGGAACCTGATGTGTTTGAGGATTTGGTGACATGAATTATCGCTTTATAGGCTTTAAGAGGAGCACCGACATAACTAGCATTGGTTTTTCAAGAAGGTGATGCGTTCGGACCAATACCACACATAGGACAATTACCATTGAAAGTAATCCACCCTCTCATCATTTCATATAGAATCAAGGAGTCTCTAAGCCATTTATGGAAGATCCCATTGAGTAAGTTGAATACTATGTTCCAGTTCAGTTTAACAGCGCACCCAAATTCTGATGTCTAGATAGGAGTGCTGGATCACAACTTAGAAAATTTTTTTAGATGTTATATGGGAAAGAACATCCAACAATGGGATCTAGGCTCTTCCAGAAGAGAAGAAGTTTCTCCTAATTGGGGAGAATGAAGCGGGATCTCGCAATCCATTTCTGTAAGATTTCATCTTTTGCATAATCGCAGAAAGCCCACGATCCCGGGATCGGGACAAGAAGGCGCCGAATCTTGAATTTCAGAACTTTTTTTTTTCCTTTTTTCCTTTTCTTTCCAATTTTTTTTGTTTTCAATAAGGTATTTTCTAGTAGAGAATTATTCTATTTTTTTTGGTTTATGGGGACTTTTACTTATGAGTTTTGGATATTGTAATATTTTATTTCTACCATTAATGCTTATCCTTTATTTTTGCAAGTGGTGTATCTGTATCTTCTCTAAGAACAGGTGGTGAAATCTCTTTGCTACCCAAACGTCACTGATTTGGAGTTCCTTTTGCTCTTTTGAGCCGAGGCAGCCTCCGAATGACGCTTATCCTCTTCCAAACGTCGTCGAACTTGCCTATTATCTTTTTTTTGTCATTCCATAATCACCTCTCCGTAAAACCGGCTTCCTATATACCTTCTATGAGCCCTAGAACGATATCATTAGCACTTAATTTTTATGTACTTACACATCTAACACCTAAACATGTTTTCATTTCTTAAAAGTTAAAATGTTGATATTTCCGATGTGATACAAAAGATTTGGGTGGTAAAAATGTATAAAAAAAAGATGTTAGATATGTAAATACATAGTAATTGGGTGATATGTATGTAAAGGCCCTATTATTTTTTCTCTTTCGTTTGAAGTTAATAATATCAAAAGAAATATTGTAGAGAGAATGAAACTTTTCCATATATATATAATGGGAGGAATTTTGTCATCCAAATTAGATTATGATCTTGACGTTGATGTCTTATTTAGTTGTCTGGGTATTAAGGAAAGAGTAATGAAGTTAGAAAGTCCTGTAAACATTTTTGATGTTACATGTTATTTTCAACTATGTGATCTTGACCTGAAAGTCCATAAAATATTCTGACATAAAAACAAAGATCGGAATAAAATCTCTCTCTTTTCTGGAGAATTTTTTTTACTATCAATTAAATTGTTACATAAAAAATGAATACAAAGAACTGCCAACAAAAAATGCAAAGAAATGCAATATAGGGGATAACAAAAACATGAAAAGTGAGAAAGCAATATCCATCTTTGTGATGAGGAGCTATCCCTCAATTCGATAATTTCCCAAAATTATTAGGCGACTTGATAAGTTTAAGTTGATTTAAGTAGATTTAATTCTTGAAAAGTCCAATATCACATGTTGAGGGTAAATTATCTTTGTAGAATTTGTTCTTATTTAGCTTTCATTCAAATGAGTATAATTTTTTATTTTTGAATGAGCAGTGAAGTATTAATTATAAAATAATTTTATCAGCATGTTTAGCATAAATCTGCAAGCAATTTTAATTCTTTTATGCTTATTGATTTTTTTGTTTGTTTTTTTTTCAGGAATGTGGTTTTGTACCTTCTGTTATCAGTTATGGGTGTCTTATAAATTTGTACGCAAAGGTAGGCTTGTTTAACTGTGCATATTTTAATGGTTTTTCTACCTTAATGATATTTATTATTAGATTCTAGAAATACAAAGAATCTGTTAGATGTTACGCTTCGCATGTGCCATGTAGCCACTTTAATGGTTCTCGAGCACAACTTATATGAAACCTGTTAGAAATAGACAATGATATTTAATGTTACTGAATACTTTTTCTTAGGGTCCGTTTGGGCAGCTTATTTGGTGTGGTGGCGTTTTGAAAACGCACCTGGACTGTTTGGGTAAACTGCATTTTGACAGCTTATGCGTTTTGAAAACGCTGAAAGCAACGTTTTCACACCGCACCTATCTAGGTGCGGTGGCAGCTTTCTGACAACGGTATGACTTTTACAAAAAAATAAAAATTTCTAATAGCCACTGCACCTAGCTTATTAGCAGATTATTTTTAATCAACTTATCAGCAAATTATTCAATAAGCTGCAGCTGCCCCAAACAGACCCTTAATGCTTACTTTTAAAATAAGTTGATATAAGTTTAATGAGGTCAATTAACAAAACTTGCTGGAATATACAAAAAATTCATAGATAAGAAACATGTATCTTGAAACTAAAGAAAGCAAGTAGTATAGGAAAAAATATATTGTAAAATAACATAGGAGAAAATGTAAATCGATTTTGTTAGTCTTGGTAAACACAAGAGAGTGGTGATATATATTTCCAGTAAATCGAGTTTGGAATATTCAATTTATTAGCATATCATCATACAAAATGCTCCAATCTGAGCCACTACAATAGTGGAGCATCATGATCATCAATGTCTTCACTAATAGGTGGGAAAGGGGGCACTTTTTGAATTGGAAAAACAAATTTTAATTTCATACTCGTAGAGGATCTAGAGGCTATTGTTTTAAAGTTTAGCAGGAATGGGCACAATAGTCTTAGGATATACGGGTAAATCATTTTGTTTCAAATTATTGTGAGGCAGATCGAAAACTTTTGAGCCAATCTACATCAACTACCTTTCAAAAAACAACATTGTGGGAGGCTTTCATCGACTACCTTCAGATAACAGCTAGAAAACTTTTGAGCCAATCTACACCTCCCTTTTTATTGGCAAGGTAATGCCTATTTCAACCAAAATTTTAGCCACAAAAAGCATTAAAAGATGAGCAGTAACAACTTCCAATTGTAAAAGTTTGTTAAAGATAAATCCAAGAAGTATAGAAGTGGTGTAGTTGTAGAATCTTAATTGATGCCAAGGAAAAACTACCCAAAAATGTGTGATATAGGTGGTTTCAAACATGCATTGAAATTTGAAGACCACTTTACGAATTCTTATCCACTGACATGGTATGTATGTCTTGAGAAGAGCGTTGATTAATCTACACATTTGAGATAGTCTAATGACAATTTGTTGAGAGTCGATAATCTCATTTGAATACTCATAGACTAATTGTTGGTATGACAGGAATTTGCAAATGATATTCGCGTTTGGGCAACCTGATGAGAACCTGCATATAATAGCAGAGAACTCTCCAAAAAAATGAGTATAAGTTTGCCTTGGTATGACAATGGAAACTTAGGATTTAGTGGAGTCCAGTATTGATCAAAATGAAGAAGTAATTTGATGTGAGGGATATATTCTCAAATTTGATGATCCACTTGCAACATTAGCAACAAAATGAATTTTATGTGTAGCGGAAGTTACAAGAAATGATAAAATATGAATTGTTGAATGAGCCTTAGGGGCAATAGGAGCTATTGGTATTAGAGGATGTGATGGCAGTCGGATACTAGAACTAACCAAACAATAATAGAAAAGCAAATTTTATTATAGAAAACAAACATGTGATTATAGTCAAACACACTTGAAAGAGAAACACAACTATAAACGCAACTAAATTATGTCCTAAGGTGGTCGGATTTGGTGAGTGGACGTCTGGAGGAGGGTGGCGAGGTGGTGGATGGTTGTAGGAGGAAGGGGAAGTTGTGGATGGCTGCGGTGAAGAAAAGTGGTGTTGGCTGACAAAAATCAGTGGAAAAACAACTACGATGGATCAGTCACATGCAGTCCTAAGTAGCTGTAAGAAAGGTAGTTCGCTGGACTATGGGAAGTACAATCAAAAGTGCAGCATTAGAGAGGCGATTGGGAGCAAGGACAAACAACTAGAGTGAGGGAAATAGGTGGTTGGGTAGCTGGCGTCTAGGAAAAAGACATCAAGTTTGCTGTCCCGGGTGACTGCAGCTTGGAAATTGGATGTATCTGCTCGAAGGAATGGTTTCAAGGAGTAGGGATTTAGGAAATGCACATCGCATCATGACGAGTTATGGCCGAAACTCTCTCTCCTTTGGATTCAACTCTAACAAGGAGAAACCGGAATGCTGAAGTTTGTAAAAAAAAAAGCTGACTTTCAAACTCTAATACAACAAATATATACGAAATGACCGAAAAAGAATGAAGAATAATAGGAAAAAAAACATAAAAAAATATTAGGACACTCTTTTGCCACATCTCTTTTCNAAATTAGGAAATGCACATCGCATCATGACGAGTTATGGCCGAAACTCTTTCTCTCCTTTGGATTCAACTCTAACAAGGAGAAACCGGAATGCTGAAGTTTGTAAAAAAAAAAAAGCTGACTTTCAAACTCTAATACAACAAATATATACGAAATGACCAAAAAAGAATGAAGAATAATAGGAAAAAAAACATAAAAAAATATTAGGACACTCTTTTGCCACATCTCTTTTCTCTCGTGAGCGGGAGGAGTTGCGATTCGTGTCCTGCGTATGAAGCAGGAGGCTTTTGCGTCAGTCTCCTGGTGTTGGGGGAGCTTCTACCTCATGCATTGAAGCTCTCGTCTCCTCTTAGTATGATGTCAGACCATCCACGTTGAAGGTGGAGCTGTTGTGACCTCTCTGGGTTGCATCGACTGTGGTTCGGGAAGCTCCTGAATCCTATTGGCGACTACGTTTTCTGCTAAAAAAGGGATACTTAGATAATGTCAAGTCTGTAAGAACTATAAAATAGAGCTAAAAAATGACATAGTCGGCCAAAACCATAAATGAGAGGCAAAAGACTTTNCATTGGCGACTACGTTTTCTGCTAAAAAAGGGATACTTAGATAATGTCAAGTTTGTAAGAACTATAAAATAGAGCTAAAAAATGACATAGTCGGCCAAAACCATAAATGAGAGGCAAAAGACTTTNCAAAAAATAAACCATTACATACTGTATGGATAAAACAGGAAATAAACCATTACAAAGGACAAATAACCATTACAGAAACCACCCCTCCCAAAACAAGGGATAAAACAACAACAGAAAAACAACTAAAAACCCCAATAGAAACAGAACAAAAAAAGGAAACAACTAAAAACAACAAAATATAAAAACAATAACGTAGAACTCTAAGATAACAACAGAACTTAGCAGACAACAACAACGACCAAAGTCAGCAACAAAGAGAAAAAGTTCCACAAATCAAAAACTGTAGTAGTAACCAGATGGAAACAAATGAGGAGAGGCATCAAATATCCAAAACATTAGTAGCTTGATAATTTGCTTAGCAACAAGAGAACCTCAAAACAACAACTGATGAAATTGAGCTCCATAGATCCAAAATTGCAGCAAAGTAACAGGTAACATTCTAACAGCAACAATCCATCCAGTCATTACCCTTGAAAAAAACTAAATGAGTGAAGAAAATGGCCACAGAACGCTATTCAGCATCAAATGAACCTGCCAACTAAAACAAACAAAAGTAAAGTCCAAAAAAGAAAAAAAAACAAATAACCAAAAGCCAATACTAGAAATATAAAACAAAAGCCAACAAACAATATAAAGGCCAAATCATGTGGAAGAACGAAGAAGAGCTCAGCCAAACCCAAGTCCAAAAGTAAGAGAAACCCATCTAGTTCAAAGAAAGTAAAATCTAGGAAGGCTGATCAGCAAATCTCTCAATAAAAACATACTCTAAGGCAACCAAAAGGATCTTAAAGCCCAAATAAGATCAAAGTACAGAACACAGCCACCTAATAAATTAATTACTTTCGTCAGAAGAAAACACGGCTTAACTGCTTAATCATGAGGTATGTATTAAATTCCATGAACTGCATCATACGGCTTATTATTTTCTGTTGCTATAATATTTTATGGGTGATTTCAACTATGCCAGCTTCCACTATATTTATATTTTAAAAATTGTATCCTGTTAACTTCAAATTTTCTCTCTATAGTGATTGTCTCATTCATATGTTTGATGCGTTAGTATGATATAAGTAGTAAAGTTTGAGCAATTATGGACTCAAAACGTGAATTTGATGTTGAATTTTAGATGTTTATAAATAAACAACATATCTAATTTAACTCTGCTTATAAATTTCTCAGATAACTTTGATGGTTTGTGATTGATGCTTTCTTTATCAAGTCAAAGCTGGCTGCTACATCAATTGCCGTAATTATGTTTTCGACCAAGAAGAATAGAAGTTTGATACAAGCAATTGTTCATTTTATCTGTTGTTTGATAAAAATGATTTTATTAATCTTCACAATCTTCCTACATTTTTATTTTCTGAGATTGCTTGATTCAGTCACTGCATCATTAAAAGTTAAGGCTTGGTTTCTGTTCTATTTCCTTTCTTCAATTTAGTAACCATTTGATTGAATTTAATTTAATAACATGAACGGCTAGTATTCTTTCTGGACTAAAAAGAAAAACTAAGACAAATTCAATTCTGTTCACAGTTCACGCGGCTGGAAGAAAATAGAAAATATTACAAAACAGATGCAATATTATTTAGGATAATTATTTTCAAATTATTCTTCTTACAATATGGAATAGAAAAAAATTTATTAAAGTGAATTTTTGAAATTTTTAACCATTGATTTGGGCGTAGGGTCAAAGTCTTTAATTCTGCTAGGGGTATCAAAACGGCTTGTTGTTCGCGAATAGCTCGTGTTCAACTTGTTAAGCAGCTCGTGTTTGGCTTGTTTGTTAAGCTTAACAAATGAGCTGAACACGAAAAAATTTTAAGCATGAAATATAAACAAGTTGAACACGCACAAATATATGCTCGTCGAGTTCGACTCGAATTAGCTTGAAAAGAAATAAATTAATTAATTAATATATATAAATATAAATATAGTCAATATTCTGTGGTATTATTGGTATTATCAGTGTTATTTAACAATGTTACACCGCGGTGTTATTCGCGGTATTATTGATGTTATTATGGGTGTAACACCGTAGAATAACACTGATAACACTGCAAATAACACTCGATTAACACCGTGGTGTTATACCGCAGTGTAACTTTGCGGTGTTATACCGCAATATAATTCCGATAACACTAATAACACTACGAATAACACCTGAATAACATCGCGGTGTTATTTTGCGGCATTACTCGGTGTTATTCCGTGCAATATGTTCTACCGAGCCTGTTTCGAGCCCAACACGAACATAATGTTCACGAGCCATTTCAAACAGGAGCCATTTCGAACATGAGCCAAATTAGAATTAGCCAAACACTAGTCGAGGCTCAGCTCGCTAAAGCTCGGCTCGTTTACAGGCTGCATATTGCTATATCTTTAGTAAGTTGCATTCATACAATAAAATATAATAAAAATTCTAATATGTTTATGGTCAATGATGTTTGGAAAAATAGTGCAGGAGGCTATAATTTGATGATTGTTGTGTTGTACCATGTTAAGTAGATAGACGCAGCACTTAGGGGATAGATGCAACGCCAAGCACCTTGCTACTGGTTTAGTTTTTATCTACATTTTAGTTTCTTAGAGATAAAATCAGATATTATTGATCTATTCGTCAAAAACTAACTTCGATCTTACTTTTCCAAGCCTAATTTGCCTGATTGTTTCTCCTAGAAATTCTAACCGTAATGTATGGTGTGACTGCTCTCTTCTTTTGGTTAGGTGACCTTAGTAACTTGTGTGTGGGTTTTCTTCCCTAAAATATTGTGGGAAGTGGGGACAGGGATTTAGTTTAATGCACATGGAAAGAGTTGAATTAGGTGTGTATATCTAACAGATATAATTTCCTTCTTAATTTTATTTGTCTAATTCCGCACAATGACCATAATTGATGTAATGCATGGTTGAATGTGATAAACAATTGAAATTGATTACTGGTGGAAGGATTCTTTCGGTTGTCATGGTCGTGTCCACCACAGATATTGGAAGTTTTATGTTTCAATGATTGCATGTATTATTTGAAGGATAGTATAATACATTGACAAGTAAGAAAACGAGTTTAAAATGGATCTATTCATTCAAATTAGGAAAATTTTAAAAATTTATATGTCTGCATAACCAAATATTTTCCCCCTATCTTACGAGTTGAAGATAGTGTTTATTTTCTTTTGGGATCTGCTATTTATGTATGAGCAAACTCTATTAATTAATTACATCTTAGGAATTGGAGACCCTTGATAATACTCTCAATTAAAGTATTGATTTATATTATGTAGGATTACGAGTTTGTTGTCTTAAAACAAAAATATTCGCATTTCGAAGATATTTTCAAATGAGGGAGTTCAGGGTTTAAAAAGATTTTGTGGTAATTCAAATGTTGATATTTATAGTTGAATGATAACGTGTCATAAAAATACATAGAAAAAATTCTAGCCAATGTGCACTGGGATTGAAATTGTAAAATTGGTGAATGTTATTTCGAAACTTTCTTGAAGGTTTAAGAGGTTCGAGGATTTATAAGATTTGAAATCCAAAGAAGCTTTAAAGTTTGAAAATTTTGAAGTTTTTGAAAATTTAAAAAATATTTGAAAAGATTTACAGGTTTGAAATTAGAAAAAAAATGGAGATTGGTTAGTTTTGAAGTTTTGAAATGGGTTTGAAATGATTTGCATGTTTGAAAAAGTTTGAAGTTTGAAAAGCATGAAGTTTTTGAAATTTTGAAAAGTTTTGGAGGCTGGTTAGTTTTGAAAAAAGTTTGAAATGTTTTGCAGTTTGAAGAAGTTTGGAGTTTAAAATGGTTTTGTTTGGAGTAAAATAGTCTGAAGGTTTAAAAGCTTGAAGTTTTGAAAAAAGTTTGAAGTTTGAAATTTTAGAAAAGTTTTTAAAGTTTGAAATTGTTTTGATGTTTTAATTTTTTTTAAAAAACAGGTTTGAAGTTTTTAGACTTTTGAGAAAGGTTTGGTTATGAATAGTTCTAAATTTGAAAATGTTGGTTTTGAAATTTTTAAAAGGGTTGAAGGTTTGAAAATATTTGAAAATTTTGTAAGTATGATGTTTGTAAAATTTGAAGTTTGAAATGTTTTAAGTTGTTAAAATATTTTTGAAGTTTTGAAGTTTTGAAATTTTGAAAAAGGTTTACATATTAATTTAAAGCACTAAAGTTTTGGAGTTTTGAAAAGGTTTGAAAGTCGAAAATGTTTGAAGGATTCAGATTTGAGCTGAAAAAACTTTATTTTAGAGTTTTTACTTTTAGAGCCTTGAGTTGAAAAAGCTAATTTCAAGCTCTTGAATTCTAGACTGAATGGATATGATTCGCTAAAAGGATTTCTAGATGGAAGTTGACATCCTAACCATATGATAAATTTAGACTTCATTAGGAGGCTAAGTTGATGGACTAAATTATTTTTTTTAGTTTAACAGACCCGTTCAAGATGTCCATGACTTTTCATCATTCAATGTTTATCAATATTCTTAAACTATTAACCAACTATATAGAAAAGAGATCTCCACTATTGTCATAGTGACAATGAATGTTGATCTCCACAACTTTTAGGTGAATTGAGGTGTTTTTGTTAAATAACCATTGGTTACTTCATCCTAGGACACCTATATAGTCAAAGGGAGTTACAACCTAATTGTTTTATATGTCATAGTCCTTAACATTATATAAGGGCACCTAATTGTACTAGATTATATTAGAGGTTGCGTGATCCTTGGTTTCATTTGTAAGTTAGCTAACTTAGTATTTACAGTTGATCTGTGTAGTGGTAGTTTCCATTGTTTAAGTTTTAATTTTTTTTTGGAGGTTTTATATTTAATTCATGATTTGATTCAACTCTTATTTTTTTCAGTTAACATGAAAATGAAGGTGTTCTAAGTTTAGAATTTTTTGTTTGGTTTTTTATCCTAAGGTTTGGTTTCAAGTTTTGAAATTTTACATAGAAGTTTACATGAAAATTGCAAACTCTTGTGTTCTGATATGAGATTTTATAAATGAAAGAGCAAGTTTTTTTTTTATGATTTTAGTGCTTTTGATAATTTTCAAATGAGAGATTAAGGGTCTGTTTGGAGCAGCTGCAACTTATTGAATAATCTGCTGATAAGCTGATAAAAAATAATCTACTGATTAGCTAGTTGTGGTGATTATTATAAATTTTTATTTTTTTGGAAAAGTTAAATTGTTACAAGAAAGCTGTCACTGCATCAAGATAGAAGCGGTGTGAAAATATAGTTTTCAATGTTTTAAAAACGCATAAGCTGCTAAAACACAGTTTACCCAAACATGTCATGTGTGTTTTTAAAATGTCATCGCACCAAATAAGCTGCCCCAAACAGGCCTTAAGTTTATATGAAAATTGCAAGCTATTTTATTTGTCGATCAATATAAAATCTTCTAAGTGTTTTGAACATTTAAAAATTTTAAAAGATAGAAGTGTTTGCATTTTAGGTGATTGAAATTTGATGTTACTTTGAAGGTTTAAAGTATTTTTCAGTTTTAAGTGTTTAGGAGTTTTAAAGTGTTGTGAATGCAAAAGTTTTAATGTTATTTTAAAAGATTCTAACTGTTTTAAAGATTTAAAATTATAATGTTTTTCTAAAAGGTTAAAAAGTGTTTGAAATTATAAATGTTTGAGAATTTAAGTTGTTTTAAAATTTTTAAAGTGTTTTGAATTCTTAATTATTTTTAAATAGTCTTAGCTTATTTTAAATAATTCTAAAGTGTTTTAGAAGGTTTAAACAAAGGTTTTTTTTTGTTAAAAAAAAATTCTTAGAATGCTTATCTTATTTTAAGAAAGGGTTTAAAATTTTTGTAAGTGTTTTAAACATTAAAAATATTTTGAAAATGTTTTAAGTTTTAAATAGTAAAAATATTTTTCAAAGGTTTTAATGTGCTTTTTAATTGTTTAGATTTTAAATATGTTCAATAGTTTAGTGATTTGAAAGTTTTAAAGTGCTTGTTAATGTTTTCCAAGTGTTTAATTTTTTTTTTTTATGTTTAAAGTTTAAAGCATTTTAAAATCAAGATGTTGAAGTGTTTTAAAGGGTTAAAAGTTTTATGTGAATGGGAATTTGAAATTTAAAAGTTTGAAAAAATAATTGAATTGGAGATTTATAAATAGGTAAGGTTTAGGTTATCCAAGTTTATAAATTAGCATACATTAATTACATAACTTGCAAGTAACACATCCTATTTAACCTTCCCGTACATTACAGAAAAAAACATATGAATGAGAAGTTCTTCCTTTATTATTATTATTGTTATTATTGTTATTATTATTATTATTATTATTATTATTGTTATTATTGTTATTATTATATTTTTTTTAATTTCACTCTCACATAATTAACATATAGAGAAAAAGATTAACACATCGATTAATACTTAACAGATGGAAGATTACTTAACATATGAAGAAGCTCATACGTTGAACATACTACACAAAGATAGACACTATGCATGATAGGATATGAAAGCTACACATGACAACACATAAAATTGATACATGTAGAAGCACAAAAAATTTACACATGAAAGTAAACTATACATGATTATTTTCATATATGGAAGTAAATTATATTTGGTGAAAACTACATATGATAGCACACATGACCTTGCATATGGAAGCACATGAAGCTTACATATGAAAGTGAACTATACATGGAGGAAATTGCATATGAAACTTACACATTATTCTCTTAAACTAATGGTTTTAACTTATGGAGAAATCATATAAGTCATATACAAGGTTCTTTGAAGTTCATGGATTTAAGGGAAAAATATGTGAAGCATATATATGGAGGTAGAATATACATGGAATAAATTCCATATGAAACCTACATATGATAACATTTGAAACCAGCATATGGAGATAAACTATTCGTGATGAAACTATAGATATGCAGGATTAATACATGCAAAGAGAAAAAAAACATACAAATGAACTATACATTGAAGTTTTACACAGAAATAAACTACACATGTAAATCTTACATATAAAAATAAACTACACCTAGGGCACATTACTCATAAAGATTACATATACAAGTAAGCTACATATGGATAAGGGTATATGTGGAAATTACACATGTAAAGAAAGGATAGGATTTGGCCATAGGCAGAAAGAGAGGGGGTGTGAGTGTGTTTTCAACCTATAGAAGAAGAGAGGGAGATAAGGGGGGAGAGGAAAAGGGAGGACTGAGTTAGGGTTCGATTTTTAGGCCATGACATGGAGAATTTGATGTGTTTAGGCTAATGCAAGAGAGAGTAAAGCTAGGATTTTTTCCATGAAGTGGGTGGGGAAGAGAGGGCGAGGTTAGGTTTTGGCCATGGAATGGAGGTAGGGAAGAGCGGGTTGTAAGCATGGTGAAGATTTGCATATGAAAGCATCTACACATAAAAACAAAGTACATATGAAAATTGCACATGGACTTTATATGAAATTAAATCTCACATTAAAATCATAGACTTGGGAGACACATATAAAGACAAATCACATTATAATTCTACACATGCCAACAAAATATGAATGGAATCTACATATAAAGATAAATCATTTGATTATCTTTTGCAGAGGAGCAATCCATACATGAAAGTAACGTATGAAAATTACACATGAAAGTAAATCATAAATAGAAGTTCTAAACATAAAAGGAAACTAAACATGAAAATTCCACACATAAGAATTATATATTCAAGTGAAATACACATGCAAGTGATGAGAAGGAGAAAGGAAGAAACAAACGAAGAGGAAGAACAAGAAAAGAAGATGAAGATGATGGTAGTGTGCTAATTAGGGGGAGAAAAAGAAAGAAGTAGATGGAAGAAGTGTATTTCAGAAAAAGAAGAAGAAGGAGGAGACTAAGAAGAAAGTGTAGGGGAATTGTGAAGAAGAATGGAGAAGAAGAACGTGCAAGAGAATTGTGAAGAAGTAGAAGTGAGATGAAGAACCAGTGTGAATAAGAAAGTAGTACAAGATAAAGCTGAAGAAAAGAAATGAAGGAAAAGAAAGTAAGAGAAGAAGACAAAATTGAACAAGAAGACTAACTAAGTAAAGTTATAGTAGGAGACAACTAAAGAAGAAAGGGAGATTTCTTTGTAAATTTTCATGTCTTTTCCCATGAGGTTGTGTTGGCAACATGACTCTGTTGCATACTAGTATGATTACACCACTCTCTCAGGTAAAGTGGCGTAGTTACACCACAAAGTGGCGTTGCTATGCCATTAAATACATAAATATGACAAAAAGAGGCATGGTTACTGACACAGAGATTTGTATATGCAAATATTTATGAAGTTGACACCACTTAACGACTCCAAAAACTCAATGCAGACAGATTTATAATAAATATGCAATACAGTCATAACAAAACTCTTTTTATAAATATAATTTATTCTTTAAAACTCTTTTTTAAACTGTCAAATCTCTCCTAAATATCAACGCAAGTATACATATCATTCACGTAATAAAGGGTTCTAATGGAGTCCTAGATATCGATCCCACAGGAAAGTTGGAAAATCTTAAAGTAAATTATGGAAATTATTTTATAATAAAAACAAAATGTAAAAATAAAGTGTGAAATTTAAAAATTGACTACTCCGATGAATGTTAATTACAATGAAAATGTAAGATTACCTAAATTAAACTAAATTAAATACTAAACTTTCAAAAGTAAAATTATGAAAATTAAACAAAATTTTTGTTACGACAGAGAGTTCAAATTTAAGAAAATATCCTTCCCATTATAATGAGTATATGGTTTGAAAATATATATATAAACTATTTTGTGTCAAATAGGAGCAATCATATTCTTTACCCTCTTCCGAGTGCTATAAAGAACATTGATTAATCCAAAGTTTGGTCCCTAATTCCATGGTTAGGCTGAGAGAATACCGGTTGCCACTCCAAAGCTTCCACTACTCTCTCCCCTAAGGGCTAGCAATCTCGCATTAGTTTCCAATCAACTGAACCAAATTGGAGGTTTTAACCTGTCACCTTAAAATTTCTAATTCTTCATCCAACAAAATTATATTTCCCTATTTATTTGCACCAAATCCCATGGATGACATACTCTCCTATGAAATTAAATGTGATTCTCCTTATGTTGTAGAAATCATATCTCATTTATGAATATATGTCTCTCAACAAGTTTTAACATTTTAATTGGCCAGATCGAAAAGTAAATGAAGATCGAAGTTCAAATCATCACAAATTATTATCATTTAAAACCGTAGAAAAAAAAATATATTCTTCACAAAACCATATCTTCAAAGTAGGGAGAAGGATAAAGAAGACTACTCAGAATTCATGAGAAGGATACGATAAAACACGAATTTCATATATAAAAATAAGTTTACAAAACAAAAGAAATAAAAAGACAAATTATCTCACAATCCTTCCCAAACAAATCCATAGAAGTTCTCTCAAAGCCTTTCTCTCTTTACAATCACTTCCAATTCTCTCTTAGAAATGTAATGAAGAAGAAATCTCTCAACTTCCCTCTCCTCTTACAAACCTAGAAGAAAATATCCTCTTTTCTCTCTCTCTCTCTATCTCTCATGCCACACCCCAAAACTCTTCTTTTCGTCCCCTTCTTAGCCTCTTCAAGTTTTTATTTTTTTTTATTTTGGGCTGTCTCCTTTAAAAAATAATTCAAAATTCCCTCCAAAAATTCCTTCAAACATCAACTCTTTTGAATTCAAAAGATGTGTCATTTAATCCAAGAGTCATATCCCTTCATAAAAGAACATTCCAAAGTGTCTACTGCATTGAATCACTTTAAAAGATGTGTAGAGCAAGTGTCCCATTGAAAATTCGAGCAAAATTCGTCTCGAAACCGCCTTAATTTGAAAAAGTCATCTCTAGCACATCATGCGCCAGCTCTCTGGATTTTGGCGCATGATGCGTCAGAATCTAAAATTGGCTCTTTTTGCTCCAAATTTCATCTTTTTTGCCATTTTTGCGCTAAATGTCTAAAAATGATATACATGTAACAAAAACACAAAAGCACCATTCTTTAAAGTGCAATATCACAAAAAATAAGCATAAAATAAGTACTTAAAATAATATATTATTTTGGTGTATCAAAATCCTCCAAACTTAAATGTTATTTGTCCTCAAGTGACACTTTTATTACATAAAAGCATATGACTTAGGATAGAGATTAACTTATAACATCTATACTTTAGTTTAATAAATAGAATAGCAAAATTTAAGAAAAATCCTTTAATAACTTAGATTCAAGTTCTAAGTCTAGGAATACTTAGCAATCAAATTGAATATTTCTGAATCTCTATTCATTTCAAGAAGAATTGCAATTTGTCATATTAAGGACATTTAAAACATTCATCTCAAAAAGAAATTAATGAAAACTTTACTAGGAATGCTACTAATACTTCAATATAAGTTTAGAAAATGTAATAAAGCTCCTTTCTTAAATTGATTCAAGTGTAGCCAATTTTTTATTAGGCATCTCCTCAAGCTTCTCCTCACTTATTTTCCTTTTCTTCTTTTTTTTTCTTTCTTTTTTTCTTTTCTTTTAAGATTTTTTTCAATCTTTTTTTTTTCTTTTTCTAAGTGAAGATTACTATATCTGGACAGTCTTTAATGATTTTGAACTTCACTATCCTCTTCTTAAAGTAAAAACTCTATACCTTTCTTTACTTTATAAATTCATATTAGTTTATGATTTTTCATAAAGTTTCATTCTTTTCTTCCTACATGAAACTCCAAAATTATTAACACTTCAAAAATACAATTTCCTTTACTTTAAATAAAAAACATAGTCTAATCATATCATACAAAATATCTTCAACTTTAGAATTGACTTTCATTATTTTTCTTTTTCTTTTCTTTCTTTCTCTGGTTTAGGCTTTCTCCAACTCGGAAGACTCATCTTCTTATTGGCAGAACGCTCTATGCTCATCACACCTTTTAGAGTATTGAACCCAAATCTGTCCTTTGGTTTGTGCATGAGGGATAGAGCATGAAATCCAAGTGAAGGAGAAGGAGAAGGAGAAGGAGAAGGAGAGAAATAGAGAAAGAGTTTCCCTGTGAGGGGAGAGGGGCAAAGATCGGTCTTTCCGGGCTCTTAAGCCCTTTTATTCCACATAACTTGAAAGTTACGAGTGGGAAGAAGAGATGAGTTCTCTTTTTTATGGGGGTAAAATTAAAAAAAAAAAAGCGATTTTACAAGTATATATCTAATTTAAAAGTGCAGTGGGAGCATTTCACTCTATATCTGGAATCACCCTTCACTGGCGTCGGATGGTAGGTCTGAGGCGACTGGTTAGCAGGAGGTGGCCAGCTAACTCATGTGGTCGCCGACCAAGAGGGTCGACTAGGATGGTCGGTCAATTGTTCCTTATGCAGTCGGCCATATCTTCATATGGTCGGCCCTTGATGGCCGGCTGGTGCTCCATCAGGTAGTCGACAATGGTGACCGACCAGTCGAGTTGGCCGGCCCTAATTGGTTGGTTGGTTGGGGACTGTTGCCTGCCCCTGGTTGGTCGATCGAATGCTGGCTTAGTTGATCCAATACATCAGTGGCTGCTAGCGAGTCTCCAAAGGCTGCCACTCTTCAGGCTTGGTGAGTTCTTTTTTAGGCTATACATATAATTGGAGTGTTAGCAAGCTCCAAGACTTCGGCTTATACTGAGGCCCATTTTGTGAAAACTTATATAAGAGTGGACGCATTCTTAAACGACCTTTTTACACCAAACAATGTATATATATTCTCACTGTCGTTTCGGATCCTTTTTTTTTTTTTTTCTTATTGGAGTTGGCTATTAGAANAGTTGGCTATTAGAATTGATAATATGGTTTGGAGTTTGATAATTATGTAATAATTATTCAAAATTTAAATAATACAAATAAAAAAAAAATGGATTACTTAGTTAGTTCTCTCAAATTTAATTTGATAATATGTATACACAAAAATAAATGGATTTATGAATTTTATTTCCTATAGACTTTCTCCATTTAATATACTTGTTTATTTGTTGATCTATTGTTGGTTTCGTTAACTTTCGTTTAAGCATGAAAACTATTGTGATGTTGTTTCATTTCCTTAAGTTTTTATTAAATAATATTAATAATAAATGCTTCCAACTCATAATTATGATCTATCTTTTTTGTCATAAATTCTGTTTACCAACTTTTTTTGGTGGTAAAGAGGAGTTCTTGTATTTGACTCAAAATCAAAAGAAATGGAATAAAAGATAAATAATAAATATGGAGCCATCTCCTTAAACAATCAAAGAGAATCAAACATAGGCTGCATTTGACAAGCACACACACAGATATATATATATATATATATTAAAAAGGGTGAAATCAATATTTGATCCAGTGGACACCGAATATTGATTCTCCCAAAGGGTTGAAAACTCTAGTGTGCTTGCTTCTGATTCGAAGAGCCCGCACCACGGGTTTCGAACCCTCGATCCGAGGAATTTACGCAAAGGCTGCACTAATAAGCCAGGTCATTCGCATTATTTTAAGAACCACAAATTATGACAAAAATCAAGAAAAATATAACGCACTATTCCTAAGAAAACCAATGTTTTGAATTAGAAATTTAGCCATGATGATTGGGTTCGTTTGCATTCTAATCATTGATAGCAGCTAGAAGAAGCAATGTAACTAATCTCGGTAGACTCACACTCACTCATTAATCAATGTCAATATCTTAATTTCATAATAATAAATTAAACTTTTTTTATCCAATAAAATAAACAAAAAAATCTCATTATTATTTATTTTAAAAAATGTAGAAATTAAAGTGGTTTGGCAGAGGACGCCATGCTTAAATCATGCACCTAATATCTCTGGCATCAAATATCTCGCCCTCACAAACTTTTAAAAATATCTTTAAAATCTGGAAATTGGTCCTGCTAAGAGGACACAACGCCAAAACCATGCGCCCAATTGCCTCATATCCTGGAACCTGCAATAACCAGGCTCTTGACAAAATTGTCCCATAAAATGCCGATTTTTCACGCGCTAAACTCACTCCATGTGCCACTATTCAAGAACCCTACACGGCGGGGGATCGAACCCCTGACCTAAGGAGACTTACAGTGACCCCGCCACCAACAAAAAAATTATTACGTACGGACACCGCACCCAATTTTGCGTGTGGTGTTGGATCAGGACCGTGAAAAAATTAAAGTGAGCCCCACTCTAACAATAAAAAAAAACAAAAAAAAATGTATTTCGGTGATTTGATCGATTTGCGTGCGGTGTCCGTACGTAATAATCGCTCCGCCAACAGGCCAAGGTATATATATANCTTTTATTAATTATTTAGGGTTTAGGGAAGCAAGATGTGACTGGTAATAGTGGTGTGCATATTTTTTATGAAAATGTTATAATTTTTTTTTTTTTTTGGGTGCGCGTGATAAACGAGTCACATGTGAGACAACTAATTATGACTTCGTTTGGGGCAGCTTATCCGCTGCGGCGGCGTTTCGAAAGGAAATTGCGTTTGAGCGGTTTATTCGAAAATGAGGTTGAATTTTTACACTAAACGCGGAACACATGTTAAACATCGTGGTCTGCATTTTCAGATAAGCAACTTATCTGAACAAGCACAAATTGCTACAAATGTACCCGATATCCATCGTTGCAAGTGCGGAAGACGTATATGTTAATGAATTGTTGAACATATAGGGATTTTTTTCAGCCCACTCAATAAGTGCGGTGAGGACAATCATGTTGATGAGGGCTGAGGGTGAGTGAATGTTTTTGCATGATAAGAGTTGGCAAATCATCGAGCAACCCTAGAAATGATTCATAAATTAAAAAAAAAAATTCCAGTTTTTGATATTTAAATGCATTGCACGTGTCCACTTTACGGCAAGCTTTAGATATTTAGATTAAATTGATTGATATGCATACGCACAAATACTATATCTATGCATATCTTACACCTAAATTCTTTGCATATCTTACACTATATCTATGCATATCTTACACTCTACTGAAAGCTTTTTATGTGATTACTTATGATGTTGGCATGCCAAAATTTTACCCTCTTTATAACCCTATAAAAGCTATTAAGTGATTTCAATCATAGAGCCGAAATATATATTTTGGTATTTAAATAGTGACCTATGACGAGCATTAAATTTATTAATATAATAAATTTGCACCCGGCCCAGCCCCAACTCTCTCTCAAAAGAAAGGCTAGTTCCGCTCTTGGATCTAAGTGACAATAATTGTAATTCCGACCTGTTAGATTAGAGGCAATTCTAACTTTTTTTTTTTTCTTTTTTCTTTTTTGGTCTCGATAGCTGTCAGTGAAGATTGGTGTATTATAATCATCTAACTCGATGTCAATACTTTTTTTTTTTCATTTTTTGGCTAGTCGTTGCTAGCCCAAAAGGTTTGAAACTGACCCGCCAAATCCTCTTTATAAGGCTTCAAGATCTCTAAGAGGCTCGATATGACTAAGAATGGGCATTTTTCTATGAACCCTTTCTTTTTGTCATTTTTGTTCATTCATTTAGCACTAAAATTATTAGTTTAAATAATAATTTTGTTGCTATTTTTTTTTTCCTTCTTATGTTTCGTTTACAACAATACAAACAAAAACTCAACCTCTTGTCGAATAAAAATTTCTTGATATCTAATCTAAATGACATTTGTAAAGCTACAACACATCAATTCCAAAAATGGTCTCATGAAATAAGTAGTAGATGAGTCCACACAAATAATTTTAGAATAAAATGCATATTTATCTAATAGATGGGCTCTTAATCATTGGATAATAATCTACCCAACATAATATGTGATTTATTACAAAATTGAAATTTGTAAGAACTTTGCAACTAATTACATAGTTTGTTTAATATAGTTGATATATTCAATAGGTTGATGACCGATCAAAAACTTTCCACAAAGGACAATTTTCAAGGATTAAATAAGTTGGTGAAAACATTAATCCAAATAAAGGTTTTAGGCTTATTTTAGAGTGATGTTGAGAAGAGTTGATTTTGTTCGTTATTTTATACCTAAGAATTTGTGCTATGAAATCTTGATGAAAAACACATACTCTTATGACCGTTAAAATCAAATAGCATACTCTAATGACCGTTAAAATCTCCAATATTTTACTAAAATATAAAAGATAATAGAAAATGTGCATCTTTATAGTTTGTCATAATGTATTGCACAATATGTCAAATTATTCATCAAATCCAAAAATATCAAGTGAAATTCAACATTTTATAACATTAAATTTTTGGTTATTCTCTTAAAAAAAAGGTTGGAATGACAGTATTTTTTTAACTAGCGTGATGGTAGATGAGAAACGTAGCTACCCACGAGTAAATATCTCAGCAGAGGGAAGTAATAATTTCTTATGTTGGGCATCATGAGCCATATGGAAGGTTGAGCTTAGGCAAGCACTGCTTTAGATTCAAAAGAAGTAGCTTTACGATGTGGATCGCATGTGTTGCATCCAAATGCGATTTTTGGTTATTCTTTTTTCTTTTTTATATCAAGAAAGATTTATTTTTAAACTTATAAAAATTTTATTCAATATTATATCTTTTTTTCATCTAATACTATTATGAAGGCGAATCACTATTGATAGAGAGAGTGTGATAATGTACATGTCTACATTTTAGAGCTACCCTCGGAGATGTAGGACTAAACTATATTAGACATTTGTAGTACATTAAATTTGATAAACATCTCTTTACAACACTTGCATGGCATTAGTCACTAGATATCAAAAAATTTTATTAATTTCCTATAGGTGAGAGATGATTGTGATATTACAAGATATAATGATGATAGTAGACATATGAGTTGATAGCTAGCCTCACATATGTTATTGGTTGAATTGATAATATTGGTCTAGTTAGAAAGTGGGCATCACATTGTTGTGACAACTTATTAGGTGATTGGGCTAGAAAAAAATTATATACATTTTTTGGATTAAAGCCATGGCTGCATGTTCTTTCATGATGAACCTGTTTTTTATTACAGACACATTTGGGCCAAAGATTCATAAACATCACTCGTTAGTGATGGAGGGTTTAACAATATTTTTCTAATACTATATCGGAGAAATAATATTAAAAATTTTATATAGACTTGAAGGAGGTTAATAAGCCTTGATGGGTCCATATGACAGGTTGTCTACACTTACTATAGATATGGTGCTAAGAGAGTTTTCATATTGGTAGATTTATACTTTGAGTGTCTTACGCTATGGATAATATTGGGAGGAGTATCGGGTTCTAATAATTTTACTAAAACTCAATTTAAATAATATTTCGGTAATTTTTATAACAACAAAATTTGATAGTTATATTACTTGCAAGTAATGAGCCTCATGTTCGTGAGCAAGGACTAAATTTCATTTGAGACTACCAACATGAGTTTGATGGACAATTATAGAGCCATGTTTATTAATTGTTTTCTTGCCTTTTGTTATATGCATATATATATGTATTTCTTCATTTAAATCTTTACTTAATTAATCTTTACAAATACTCTAGCAACCATATGACCACCAAATATAAATGTGTTGCACATTTATGCACCACAAAATAATCTATTTAGGAGATTAATGTCCACTAAAAGGCTGGCATCCTCTGGGGTGAGTTTTTTTAAAGAGAGTCACATTATGATTCAGATTGGTTCCCAAAGTTGGCATTGAGCCGATGGAGATAGTTTCTAGCATTTTGATATGGCTTGGGGAAGACTAGGGCCAACTCAACAGAATAGCACCAATAGTACATTGAGATATGTGATAATATGAATCTTTACATTATTGTATATGATGACTCACACGTAGATTGAGAGAAAGCAGTTGCACTATACATGAGATGGTTTTACTCATACTAAAAGATCCCATAAATCCTTCACACATATATTACCAATGTCACCCACCAAATGAGTCATGGCATGTCATAAATTCGTTTAAGTGGAAACTTTCTTTGCTTACTTTTTAATTAATTTATAATTTGAATATAATTCAATTTTCTAGTGTGAGTTCATTATGAAGATAAAAAAATTATTCCAATCATTTATTGATAGTCATAAAGGCAATTTAAAACAAGTTAATAAGCTTGAAAAGATATGTAGTCGAATGTGATGATTGGTCTACCTCTCAAATGTACAATCAAGAGAAGATGCTCCAACTGAGGATGCATGTGCTCAACCACTGATCCATGTGGACCCTAAACCATCCCCCCTATATCGCTTTTGAATCTTTTATGTACAAAGCTCCACTCCCTGACTTATCAAACATGGGAACCATAAAATTTGTAGCGGGGAGGATTGTGACAAAAACAAAAGATGCAATTACCCCTTAGGAGGAATGATAATTTCATTTACGGGATAAACCATGCTCTAAATTATTATATTATAGGTATCTAGGAAACGCCATATGTCATAATAAGACATAGATGTACGCTAGAGTCGTGTGATGTACTACTTCTTCTTCTTTTTATTGACATTTGAGATGCACTCGATTTTATTTAATCATATATAATTTTTATGTTATCCTTCTTATTGTTTATTGTGATTTTATTTTTTAAAACCTACAAAACTGCAACTCATCTTACACAAAATATAGAGTTCAAATTAATATATATAAATAATTAAGAAAATCAATATTAAATCATTTCTTCAAAAAAAAAAAAAAATTGTGCAGAAAAATTATTTCTTTTTCTTTTGCAATTTTTTTTCTTTTGCAAATATAAACAATTTTTTTCTTTTGCAAATTTAAATGAAATTAATTAATAATCATTACTCATATATAAATTAATTGATAATTTTAATTACTCTCATAATAAATTAATATTCACAAGTCTAATTCCAAGATCAGAAGTTGAACTCTCACTTTTGAAACTTATTGCGGAACACATTTCTTTTTTTTTATTATTAATAAAATATAAGTTAAACTCACAATTTAATCTAGCTTCTATATACATGATTTTACAAACATAAAATTTATACTACAATTAAACAAATTTTTTTGCTAGATTTATATTACGTGAAAAAATTATAATAAACTAAATTCATAAATTCTAAAATATGATCAAAACCTTAAAAGTGTGGGAAAAATATTACATTATGACTCCTAATGTAGAGCTACGTTCGGAGTCCAATGAAATGACGCCACGTGGAGGTTATAGAAAAAAAAAATCATTTTAGCACTGGGGAAATATTACTCTCGTGTTATTCCACATTATTCAGATGTTATTGTGGTGGTATGCATGTGTTATTGTGTTCTGGGAATACTCCCAATGTTATAATATGCAGAATAACACAAGAGAAATATTCTCCTTTGTTACCGGACAGAATCACAGGAAAACGTGCACCTTTCCTTGAAGTCACGTGCCCGCATATCAGTGGACGTTAGGGGTCCTGATGTAATATTTTTCCAAAAGTGTGTGATCTTGAGAGCAATAAAAATTTGATCAATTAATTTACCAAATAGATACAAGTGGTGAATATTTTTAATACAAACATACATATTAATTTAATTAAATTTTTTTAAAATTATTCCTTTTTATTGTCAACCTCTAAACAGCGACAATTACACACCGTCCCCTTCCTAACTCGCGATAATGCTGATTACTTTTTTCTTAATATCTTAATTAAATATTTAATCTTTATCAATGCATGGTGGGCCATGGGGGAGGCCTAGGCTTCTATATAAGGGCAGTTGTGGTAATTACTTGCAAGCACAGAGAAATAATGGGATACATGAGAGGAATTTTCTTTGAAGATTTCCTCATAATCAGCGGCTTGCTTCTTATCCAGGCAGTCTATGGCTTCTACACCATCTTCCTCAACCGTGTATTAGCCCTAGGATTCAGCTCTCTCTTCATCATCTATGCCGGAAACTTCGTCGGAGCCATCTTCCTTCTTCCTTTTGCATTTCTGATTGAGAGGTAACACATTAATTTTTTCCATTAATTTTTCTCCTATATATATTGTGGAGGACTGAATTTAGCCCTGAGGATTTGTGTGTAGAAAGAAATGGCCGTGGAGGATTACAGCGGCTATGGTGGTTCAGTTTGGGTTGATAGCTTTGGGAGGGTAAGAGATTAAGTTGCTGCCATTTAGCTTTATAAACATTAAGCAAACAATTTATTTTGTATTTATACATTTAATTGTCATTAGAAATATGATTATGGAAAAATCAAGGGGCAATTACTTGCATGTCACCCAATTCCTGTGTATTTACATATCTAACTTTTCAAATTTACTTCTTAAAAGTACATCTTCTGATGAATAGATAAGATGCCCTATATAAAGACTAAAGTTTTGGAGTTAGATATGTAAATACATAAGAATTGAGTGGCATATGTTAATTTTCCTTATTTCACTGTAATTAGTGCATTTTTTAGGTTGTGGTCTGTATAATTGATATTTTTTTACAAGGTTGAGATCATTTTTACTTATTTATTTATTTATTTATTTATTTTCTTTTATTTTTTGTTCTGTTTTGGAATAAAGCATTCTTGTTATATTAAAAATAGAATTCATTTTTTAAAATAATTTAAAGCAAATATCTTGGGTACTTTTAAAATTATGTTGTTTAAAAAAAANTTTTGTGGCATTCAAGTCTCCCACCACATGCTGCATAAGCTTCAAAAGGAAGCTTCGTTAATGTGGGTACGCATCAATTTATTCGTTTGTACTTCTTTGTCGCGTGATTCGTTGGACATCAAAATATTCATGTAGGTTAAGGAGGCCCCGTCTATACAAATATATTACTTTGGAAATAAAAATAATTTAAATATTGGGTTCGAACTCTCATTTTGTTAACTATATAATTTTAAAAAATAATATTTAAATATTTTCTTCAGTTTTTCATATTGTTTAATTATATGTATAATATGTTGTCACTTTTAAGAAATAATACATTCATTTATATTATCTATCAATGCATTAAAATAACAATAATATTTATGCAATTTATTTGTGAAGTGAAGTATTACTTTGTAATAAATAAAATGATAAAAGGAAAATTGACATCTCTCATTTGTCGGCCGACTTGTTGTTGAACCTGCTTGCTATAGCCCATTTCTGGAATAATCATATGCGCTATTTTTTCTTTCAACTCTCCGATCACAGCCACACATCAATCCTAGGCTGTATGACAGTGGGTCCCACTATCATACAGGCTTGGGTTTACATTGTGTTACTACTCCATGATCGGAGAGCTCTGCGTGCGCTCTCCGTACGCAATAAGCGCTCCAATATTAGGGAGAGATTTCATTTTGCTCCAATTATATTTTCATAAATATTTTGCTCAAGAAAAAAACATTAATTTTTAAATTAAAATATATATTGTTGTAATTTTAGGATATTATTCATTTTATACGATTAAAATAATATACGATGACATTTTTATGAAAGAAACTTAAGGTCATAATTGTAGTTATTTTTTATTAAATTTTAAGGAAAATACCAAAAGTAAATTAATTATTTATTTATTTAGATATTGCTTATAAAGAAGATATTATTGAGAGTATCTACACTAATGATTTTTTAATCAAATGAGGGCTTTTTGGCATTAGAATTGTCTATCAAGACCACAAACTTCTCTCTTATTTCCGGTCTCATCGAAAAGGAAGAAGGAAAAATGGATCAGTTACCAGACATATTGTTAAGTACTTAGTGCTTTTTTTCCTTTCAGGGTGACCATGTTTCAAGGTCTACTACTCATGGGCATTAAGAGAACAACACCTGCCATTGCTTCTGCAATGCCTAATCTTATTCCTGCCTTTGTCTTCATCATTGCAGCAATTCTCAGGTTACCACCAGTACATTTAATCAATGTATTACAAACTATAAACTTTCTCCATCATAAATATAAAACTATAATTCTAAAATTACCTTGTTTGCTGCATAGATTTGAAAAATTCTCCATTTGGTGCAAATATAGTCAAGCCAAAGTGTTGGGAACAACTGTGTGCATGGGTGGTGCCATAGCTATGAGCTTGCTACAGACCCCAACAGCATCAAAGATGCTGTTCTTTCTGGGCGACTCTGCTGAAGGCACCACTCGTAAGGATTGGCTTATGGGTTGCTTCTACCTCCTAGCAGCAATAATCATTGCTGCCAGTGTCATGGTTTTGCAAGTTAGTATATTCTTATTTATGATTTGCATTTTTTTAATGTAATTCTCTTTTATATGTAAAAATGGTTTTAAGTTCAGTTATAAATAAGTGAATTAGATAGAGATCAATAGTTGATATGAAACTATATGCTTATTATTTTAAGAACCAAAAAGCAAACCTATTGAGCTCATTTATAAGCTTATATACGACTCACACTCCTCATTTTATGCTATAGGAAATAGTAAAATAACATGTAAAAAAGCAAACTTGATTAGCATTTTGTATAATCCTTATCATATTTTAAAGGGATTACATACATACCAAACAATTCTCATATCTTTAATGATCCTACACTTAAACCTCAATACTTATTCATATAAACTCCAAATTAATAGGATCAGATTAAAAATACTGGTGATTTGAACCTTTTTAGAGCGAAATATATTTTATACACTTATATTGAAGTGATTATGNTGACTCTGCTGAAGACAACACTCGTAAGGATTGGCTCATGGGTTGCTTCTACCTCCTGGCAGCAATAATCATTATTGCCAGTGTCATGGTTTTGCAAGTTAGTATATTCTTATTTATGATTTGCATTTTCTTAATGTAATTCTCTTTTATTTGTAAAGTTGGTTTTAAGTTCAGTTATAAATAAGTGAATTAGATAGAGATCAGTAGTTGATATGGAACTATATGCTTATTGTTCTGAGAACCAAAAAGCAAACCTATTGAGCTCATTTATAAGCTTATAGACGATTCACATTCCTCATTTTATGCTATGAGAAATAGTAAAATAACATGTAAAAAAACAAACTTGATTAGCATTTTGCATAATCCTTATTATATTTTAAAGGGATTACATACATACCAAACAATTCTCTAATCTTTAATAATCCTACACTTAAACCTCAATACTTATTCATATAAACTCCAAATTAATGGGATCATATTAAAAATACTGGTGATTTGAACCTTTTTAGAGCGAAATATATTTTATACACTTATATTGAAGTGATTATGAAACTAAAATGTTATAAAAGTAAAAATGATCAAAGTTTTGGCCTTACATATGTAAATACATAAGAATTATATGTTACATTATTATATTTAAATTTATAAAGAAGAATGAACTGTTAGTTCATATTATAAGCCTTTAACTCATTGCATTGATACTTGCTATAAAATGCAAATCACATGCTTAAATAAGTGCAAATAAAGACGTAAGTTAGATATTTATTATTAATAATCAATAAATTTTACTTGACATATTTTAAACCATGATGGAACAAACTACAATAATAATTAGGACCATTGTTTCATTGTAATTTTTTTCCCTTTTTTTAGTTCTAGTAGCATACTATGAACAACTATAAGTGAAACTTAATTAATATTGAATGAGGTTGCAAGAATTTAAAGGCATTACTCAATTACAAAAATACATGTAACTGTTTTATTTAACATTTTGTATCTATTGAACAACATCAATTGATCATATGCTTGTTCACAGGCAGCAACAATGGTTAGCTTTCCAGCACCATTCTCAGTTTGTGTCATAACCTCATTGATGGGCTCCATCTTTACTGGAATTCTACAAATACTCATTGAGGGAAAACTAAATGTTGGCTCTCCAAATTTGGGCATTTCATTCATAATTCTTATAGTTGTAGTGGTAAGATATTCAACAATTTTTTTATTTTCATAAATTTATTACTTTGAATTGACACAATTCATTGAATTCAGATGTTCTAGTTCCTTTCTAAAGATTGAGTAACATATCTCTTAACTTTTTTGGACTAAGAAAATAATTATTGAATTTTAAGTTATGTATTTTTCAGGGATCAGTGATTAGTAATACTTGTGTTGTTTATCAAACTTGGTGCGTGAGAAAGAAGGGGCCACTCCTTGTTTCTATTTTCAGCCCCATTCAAACAGTTTGTGCTACAAGTCTCTCAATGATTTTGTTTGGACAATCTATCAGTCTTGGAAGGTAATTAATGAAATTTTATTTTAAATAATCTATCTTTACTTTGTTTTTAGTTGAGTCATAAGCCAAAATATCCAATC
>JXCR01067080.1:129965-155043 GCA_002079205.1 Phalaenopsis hybrid cultivar
TATATACTATTAAGCCTTGGAATGATGTGGGTGTGTTATGATGCATGCAACAATGCAACTAATACATATTAGAAGTCACTAGAAAATTGGGCCAAAATATTGAATTATAGTTGAACACAATAGACTTTATAACCATAAAAAATTTTCTTAGATAATTATAACATATCTTGTTAATTAAAATTTATATTTCTCTCATCTTAAAATATTATAGCTATAAAGTCCCTCTTAATCAGAAAGTTGGGAAGGAAGAATGGTAAACTTGCAATGTGACATCACACTTCCTTCGGAGGCACCTATTTTGGTAGAATGTGACATCACACTTCCTTTCTCTGATGAGATTTGGATTGGTTCAGCCCATCAAGGTTATTGGCAGAAAGTTGAAATTTAAAAGCGTTCTCCACACTACCCCCTTGTTGTATTTTTGGCCATACTTCTACACATTGTTACCGCTTACATCCTCATCTAAAGCACGGGGTTGATCGCTCACCTCAAATTCCGAGCACCATAAAAAATGATATCCTAGAAGCTCAGCTAATTGTTGGTCAGGTCAATGAGCAAAATGTTGAGCTTCAAAATAATATTGTTATTTCTACTAATGTTGTTAATGATCATGTTGGTGCAAACCATACTTTTGTTGGTGAATCCCTTTCGGAGGATTTACATTGTGTTACTACTCCACATATTACTACTCAAAATTTAATCTCGTCTCCTACTGAGAGGGAGAGTAATGTTCACAGGACTGTTTCTCTTGATGAGAACGTCTTACCCAAAACTGATATTATGGCTGCTACTAATTCTTTAGAAGAGGGGTGGCTCGTACAAAAGGCTAGTAAAAAGAAAGGTAAATGGAAAAAATGAACTTCTTCATCTCAATTATGATAATATTATCATTACTGATGGGAAATCTTACTCTGATGGGGAATTGGTAAGAACCATTCCTAGGTCTACTAGAAGGGGTGACTTGAGAAGTCATGTTTAATATAATGATTTGGAATATTAGGGGAGTGACAGACCCTTCCTCCCTTAATAGACTAAAGTATCTATGCTTATTTTTGCTTAATTAGAGTCTCTTATTCGTCTTAATAAAGATCGTATCCTCAGGAAATTTAAGCAGTATCAGCACTTTTGAATTAAAAATAACAAAATTTGGATTTTTTGGAAGGGCAATATTGATCTTAACATCATTGATAATGAGGAGCAATTTGTTGTGGTTCATTTTAAACTTGATATCTATTATGCTTGGGCTATTTTTGTCTATGCTAGCTCTTTTCTTCCATATAAGTGTCTACTTTGGCACAAGCTTGCTCTTATGGGAGGTACTATCAAAAATAACTGGTTTGTGGGAGGTGACTTCAATATGATCAAGAAACCTACTAAGAGACGAGGAGGTGGGCAGTTTGATCTTACACTTATCAATCATTTTTGTGACAAGATTTCTGAGGCTGGCCTATAAGATTTAGGCTTTATGTGTCCTCCTTTCACTTGGAGAAGTAGAACTCTTGCCAGTGGCTGGATCGTTTCTTTGGAAATCTTCTTAATTGTTTTCACATCTCTAAAGTTCAACATTTAAATCATGTTGCCTCTGATCACAACCTCATTCTACTTTCTCTTACTTTCACTATTAAGCCATCTACATATCATTTTAAATTTCTTAACATGTGGACTACTCATGATTCTTTTTTTAAGTCTTATAAAGTAGGCTTGGCATTATGATGGAACTGGAAGCTCTTGGTTCATTCTATGAAAATTACATAAAAAGATTGTGGTTCAGTTACATAGGTGGAATCACAATGAATTTGACAATGTTCACACTAAGGTGTAGGAGGCTCAACTTGTTGTTGGCAACCCTGAAGCTCAGGTGATTGATACACCTCATCTTGTTGATGATTTGGCCAGGGCTAACTCAAACCTTCTNTCTTCTTCCTTTTTGATGAGATTGGGAATAAGAGAGAAGTTTGTGGTCTTTATAGACAATTCTAATGCCAAAAAGCCCTCTTAATTAAAAAATCATTAGTGTAGATACTCTCAATAATATCTTCTTTATAAGCAATATTTAAATAAATAATTAATTAATTTACTTGCGATATTTTCCTTAAAATTTAATAAAAAATAACTACAATTAAGACCTTATGTTTCTTTCATAAAAGTATCATCGTATTTTATTTTAATCGTTTAAAATGAATAATATCCTAAAATTACAACAATATATATTTTAATTTAAAAATTAATGTTTTTTCTTGAGCAAAATATTTATGAAAATATAATTGGAGCAAAATGAAATCTCTCCCTAATATTGGAGCGCTTATTGCGTACGGAGAGCGCACGCAGAACACTCCGATCACAGCCGCACATCAACCCAAGCCTGTATGACAGTGGGACCCACTGTCATACAGGCTTGGGTAGTCCCACTTTCATACAGGCTTGGGTTGATGTGTGACTGTGATCGGTTAGCGCCGCACATAATAATTTTTCCTAATATTGACAGAAAAAACAGCGCACAATCATTCCAGAAATGATCTATAGCGTTTCAAATATTTACTCAAGCAGATTCAACAACAAGCCGGCCGACCAAATGAGAGATGTCAATTTTCCTTTCATCATTTTATTTATTACAAAGTAATACTTCACTTCATAAATAAATTGCATAAATATTATTGCTATTTTAATGCATTGATAGATAATATAAATGAATGTATTATTTCTTAAAAATGACAACATATTATACATATAATTAAACAATATGAAAAACTGAAGAAAATATTTACATATTTTTATTTTAAATTAATTTTATTTTTATTTCCAAGTAAAATATTTGTATAGATGGAGCCTCCTTAACCTACATGAATGCTTTGATGTCCAACGAATCACGCGACAAAGAAGTACAAGCGAATAAATTGATGCGTGCCCACATTAACGAAGCTTCCTTTGGAAGCTTATGCAGCATGTGGTGGGAGACTTGAATGCCACAAAAAAATTAAGTTAAAACGTAAAAATATATTGCAATAAACGAAAAAGCAAGAATATATATATATATATATNCATGGACAGGTAAGATGGTAGGCAAAAATTGAAGCTTACATGCATGTTAGATGTGTAAATATGGATGAATGGAGTGATTTGTATGTATATCTTTATTATTATTATTATTTTTAATAATATGTTTATTTATTGTTTTTTATATATTTAATTTTTTTTTAAACAACATAATTTTAAAAGTACCCAAGATATTTGCTTTAAATTATTTTAAANGTGGTAATTTTGAGGGTATTTTGATTAAAGATGGTCAAATTGACCAAATTGGGCCATGTGGTAGTTGAAAGAAATAAAATTGAGAATATTTGGGATTTATTAGGATTTTATGGGAATTTTATGGGATTTTTGGATTTTGGGTTAAAGGAAGGTCTTAAGGGTAGTTAGGTAATTTGGGGGTGTCTGGGGCAAAAGACCCAAGATTAGTATTTCAAATAGAATTGGATAGCATCCATTCTAAATGAACCATAGATCGATAAAACCCTCATTTTTAGATCTTATGTATTGGTTTTAGCCAGGATATTGTGAGGATATCGTGTACCCTAACTCCAAACTAATATCCAAGGTCAATCCTAAGGCCAAGTAGTCCTATAGGAACTCTTCTTGAATTCTCTCATAATGATCTTACCTACTGTATGCTAGATGTCAAGATTAATATGTGGAACTTCAAGTTAAGTAAAGAGAAGAGATTTGAATTTCTAATGGTGGGGGTACCTTTTCTAGTTTTCTAAGACTAGTCAATAGGACTTTCTAGACCTAGGATACTAAAAAAGTTTCTAGACCTCAACCAAAAGTGAGGTCAATAATGGGTCAATCAGAGAGACTAGCTCAGCCAAAATCACATTTATAGAACCTTTTCCAGGTTCTTTTAATTATTCTTTTGGTATCGTTATATTTCCTTCCTTAAGATTTATCTTAAGACAATCCTTGAAGACAAAACAATCTTCTATAGTGTGTCCAAGCAACCTGTAATATAGTTAATAATTTGATTAATCCTTTTTATCGACCTCTTCAGGTTTCTTTATATCTGATATTCTGAACTCAGGCTTCTTCATCATACTTCTAAACATTTTGAGTATGGCTCATCTTTAAAGGAGTACACCGCTTTCTTACGTTCCACAATGGAAATTTTCTTATTCTCTATTTGGTATGATCCTCCTTGAGGTAGTTGCTGGCTAGACTGGTCATACTACTGTGTCTGTTGTTGAGCATGCTGCGATGATGACTGACGAGAATTCTCTGCATGTATCTTCATTAGTTGTTTTCTTTTATCGACCGTTGCCACTATTTCAGACTTCTATCCAAATACTCTGGTCATCCTGGACTTCTCGGCTTTCTCATGAGAATCCATATGTTTGACTTCTTCTTGAAGATTACTAGCCTTGCTGAGTAGCTTCTCGAAGGATTTAATGGTGAGTCCCTTGAGCATGAAAGCTATTGGCCCATGAATGCTTTTGAGTAAGATCTCAATCGCATGATAATATTGAAGCTGAGGTTCACATTTCATGCAAAGGTTTCTCCACCTCAAAATATAGTCGCTAAAGTCTCGTTGATCTTTTACTTTTTTAATACGAGATCTCCAATAGACACGTGATGTTGTCCTCCAAAAAATTTCTTCACAAACACTTGTTCTAATTCGGCAAATGTCTTGACTGATCCGTTGGGCAACTCAACATACCAATCAAATGCTATCCCTGATAAGCTGCTGATAAACTGACAGAAAAGCAATGCTTCATTACCTCTGGTATTGCCACAACTGCCTCAAAAATGTGCTATATGTTGTCTGGGATTTCCAGTTCCCTCAAATATCTTAAAGTTTGGCGACACAAAATCCTTAGGCTAGGGTACAACTTCAAATTCCTTCGGGTAAGGTCTACCCTTCAAAATCAATGCACCACACTTAGATTGGGCTAAGGCTTCCTGAACTTGCTCGACCCTTTGATTAAATTCTTTTCTGGCATGACACTTGATGGATAATCCTTCTTTTGTTGATCATCTCCATTTGCTGAGGCAACTTTCCTCCTTTCATCTGTGATATATATAATCTCCAGTTGGTTGACTTCTGGAGAAGCTAACTGTAGGGGTTGAGACTATCCCTGAGCTGTGGCCATGGCAGTCATGACAACAACCATCTCTTCCATTCTTTTCTCCATTTCGCTGATTTGGTCATCCCTTAGGAAAACAACCCTACACAACTTTCCTACGACATTCTCTTCGATGAGAGGTTGATCATCACGCATAGATGCAACAACTTTTGTCTCGACGATATGGATATCTGTGAAATCTTCCTTGAGGTATTCATTGAAGTCAAAATCTTCATCATCATGATCATCGATGGAAACTCTATGTTCTTAGACCAACTCAAAAATCTTTACTCTAAGCTTTTCAACCTTTCCTTCAATTATTGATTCTTGTAGCATCTTAAAATCTAGAGGACTTTGTTGGACATCCTCCACTTGCTCTTCCATCTCGCTAGCAATTGCTCCAACAATGTTAGATACTTCAGACACTTGCTTCAATCCATGAACTTGCCGTGTGGGCTTATTGGATCGTATCGGTATGGTGACCTTGGGTACCCATACCTTTTTCTTTTACGGTGATGTCTTGAGACGAAGTACCTGAGCAGAAACATCAACATGTCAAAGAGAAGTATGTTCCCCATGGTGTAGACCAGGTATAGTATTGGGTAACCTCTTTGTCTTTCCCTTTGGAACTCTAAGTACATCCTTGTGACCGATAATCGGTAGAATACTTGGACCTAGATGCGACTTAACTGGTCGACGTCCTATGAGTTTAGTGACGGTAGAATAAGTAGCAACAATGGTGGTATCAACTCTTCTTCTCAAGCACAACCAAACAAGAATGCGAGCAGGAAAAGCTTCTGTTGATTTCTAAGATCATCTAATAGCTCTGACATACCTTAGAATTTCTTTCTTCATGCAAGGGGATACTGCATATCTCACTTGTTTAAGTAACTCACCAACTGAACAACCTTCTTTGGCAGCTAGTCTCTAGAAAACTGAACTAGCTTGGGTGATAGGAGCAGGCTTCTTCTTCTCCTTACCATGTCCAAGAGGTGATGGTAAAGTAGCTGCAATCTTCTGGATACTTTTTTACCCATTAGTATCCATTAAGGGATGGAACCTACTCCCTTACAGAAGTGGAATGGTCTCTGGTAATTCCGACCCCTCTTGGTGAGGAACTTCATCAACATGTACTTCCTTAGAAATCTGGGCTTCAATAGCCCTCCGAACCTTTCAGTTGCAGTTTCTCCTTTGGGTTTGGGTTAACGGTGCGGTCCTCGAACTTGATCTAATTTCAAATACTAGCGGCAGGACAACCAATCCTTCAGTCAGGTCTTCAACGATCATAACTTCTTTTCCCTTAGCAGAAATAGGAACAACAGGCTTGGTAAGTGCCGCAGTGGCAGTAGTCTTGACCTTCTTGTAAGAAGGGAAGTTCTGAGGGCAGTTCAGGTTAAACTCAATAGACATTTCCTGAACCTCTGGAGTGACAACTTTCATCACGGCAAATGGGAATTTCCCGAGAATGGCCTCAAGGTCTTCAAATCTGACTCCGAACTTAGTGGTAGGGGTGACATTCTAGGCATCACGACTCATCAGCAGGTTGCACGAGAAAGTGAGCGTTGGGAACGCCATTGGAGAAACTTAAAAAAAAAACTCTGGGCTTAGCTATTTGGCCAAAACCTCGTAAGCTTAGTGCAAGCACTAAAAAATAACAGAGGTCAATTTGTAGACTGGGTAAGTCTTTATTTAATTTGTGGAGATTTTAAGATTTTAGAAAAGGTAGTTTGAAAGTAGAAAGATTTAATTAATATAAAAAAATTAAAGAGCAAGCGCAACACGACACAATTTGATTTAATTTGCAAAGTAGCAAACCAAACTCGAAAGGGAAAGTGAAGTTCAAGAACCATGCAGGACTAACTTTACAACACACAAAGTCCAAGTGGAACTAGTCCACCAACACATCTATTGGGGTTCCGACCTCCCACAAAGATTAAAAAGTCATTAATGGCATCCTGAACCTTCCTTTTCAAAGGTAATTGAACAGACGGTCTGAAGTCCGAAAAACTTGACTGTACTTACCAATAAAAGAAATGGGTAAAGCATGCCAACAGAAGAAGGATAATCTGGTCCAAGAGGGATGTGGACACATCACTAATGTATGAAGATAAGATTACTTGATTTAAAAGGAGAAAGAAGCTAATCCCTAGTAGCGTCACCATAAGCTATCAACACAATTTTTGGGTTGTGGAGTTGCCCGCTGGAAGCTGTCAGTCGTCAGAATTGGAATCATGTCGCCCACTTCAGAATGACATTTAATTTACATACACACACACATACACACACACACAGATATATATATATATATATATATATATANTCATCCCTTTTGTCTGGGCATCTGTTGATTGGTACCCACTTGAGTTGAATCTAACATCTGAAATACTCCCCGTAATAGTCCATATATGGTACAAAATGACTCTTCTTTGGACCTGTTGGACCTCCCTCAACAAAAGCAACTCAGAAAGGAGTCCATAAATCTGAAATATTTGCATTTCTCTTCTCTGTGGTGGCTCGATGTCTATATCGGCTCCTAAGACTCATAACTGCATTGGCCACTCACCATGAAATCGATGGGAGTTTCTCCCACGGGCTAAGATGGGACTAAATGCATCTTGTCCTTCTCAACTGGAAGCGGGTTTTCCTCCTTTGTGTCCCCACCTTCAATATCTACAGTGTCCTCACCAAATTTTTCAACGCTTTTCTCAGCAAAGTAGATCACTTCTCTGGCTATGCATTCTGCTTTAACATGCCCAAATTTGCTGCACTTGCAACATTTCCTGGCTGTGACAAACTAGCGAATTGGTTTCGCAAGAAAGTAGGCAAGGGGGTCGCTTTGTGGGGTGGTCTCTACACTTCTAAAGCTAGAGCCTACAACTTCTGTTAGTAGTAAGTTGGTAGGAACTGGCGTAGTGCCTCCACTTCATCTTCGGATCTTCTCGTTCTCCTCTTTGACTCTCCAGATCACGATCGAGGATAACCTCATATTGGATTTCATCATCAATGTATGCAAGTCTCCCCTGAAGTTGACGGTCCCTTGTTGCATCTCCTCCCGGGTATGTTCCGGCATGTATCTCCTTAGTGGCATGACTAGGGTTTAGAGTTGAGAGGTGAAAGAGTAAAAATAATTGATTTAAGGTTGCTGACTTTGAAAATCAGCAAGGGAGAATTAGGGTTAGGGGTTTTTAGTAGTGGAAAAGGTATTTGATGGTAGGAAAGAAAATATTTGGGTTATGGAAAAAGCTAGGTAACCCTATGATAAGAATTAGGTAAGGCTAGCTCTGACACCAAATAATACCAGAACTAGTCTGGATTTATCAGAACACGAAACTCTTATTAATATAGAAATACAGTTACAACACCATACAATGAAAAGGAAAAAAACAATAACAGGCCAATCTCTGGCTAGGGCCAGGAAAAGAGGAACTGAGGGTGGCATTGGCAATATATTGAGGGTATGGGGAAGGGTTCATGGCTGCAAGGTCGGTTAGGAAGTGATATGAAGTCCAATAGGTTGGTTGGAGTGCTGGTTGGAGGATGGTACAACAAGAATAAACTGCATAAAAGGGGCGGCAGGGTGTTAGGGTGCAGCTCGGGTGGCTGGACAGTGAAGGAAGGCTGCAGGGAAGGGGCTGCAGGGTGGTAGGGTGCAGGCCGGGTGACTGGACGACTATAGGGAAGGGCAGCATGTTGCTGAAATGAAGTATGGGGCGGCTGATGGCGGCGAAGGAGAGGGGAAGAGAAAGATGAGGTAAAGGTAATAGTGAAGATACAACACCACCTCGAAGTAAGATACAACCGAAACATCACCGCCTCCTTGGATACAATCCTAGAACAGGGAGAACAACTCCACACAGGAATATAAAATTTGGAAGCTAAAAAAAAAACTAACCGTAAAATTCTAAAAACAACAAATAAATACTCCTACAAAAAGAGGAAGCAAAAAAGGAAGGAGAAGAGCCCCATCAAAATCGCACCCCAAGCCGCTTAGTCTGGTTTCTCCCTGGACCGACCCTCAACTGGACCGGTCGGCCCAGCCTGCTGCCCCTTCCGCACCCGTGTCAAGCTGATTAAAAGAAAATGTCAAAGTTAGGAATTATATGATGTGAGAAAAAATCACGACGCTTGAAAAGAATATACCTCTCAAATAAATGGGTTACAAGGATCAAGATAGAGAATTTGGTAGTTAGCATTCCATGAGCACCAGGAGAGAAGGGCGAGTAAAATGGAGCGAGTATGCACACACAAAGGCTTGTCTAAAAGTAGAACAACTCTCCTATCAAGTTTAAGTTAATTGTGGAGAATTGAACAGTCCAGCAAGCTAATAAACCACAAATTTAAAGACTGTTATTTTGCAAGCACATATAGCATAAACCAATNTCTATCTACGAAAAGCAAATGTTTCATAAGGGCTTGTAAATGTTGTTTTTTTTTTATCCCCAGGAGCAATCAGAATTTGGTGATAACCGGTATATCCATCTAGAAAATAATAATATTTGTTTACAGCCAATCNGCTATCTACGAAAAGCAAATGTTTCATAAGGGCTTGTAAATGTTGTTTTCCTTTGATCCTCAGGAGCAATCAGAATTTGGTGATAACCGGTATATCCATCTAGAAAATAATAATATTTGTTTACAACCAATCTATCCAACGGTTGGTCTAGAAAGAGAAAAGGAAAATGATCTTTCTTGGTGGCCATGTTTAATTTTTTATAATCTATACAAATTCGTCAACCAGTAACTTGTCTTATTGAAATTAATTCATTTTTCTCATTTACTTAAACTGTCACTCTTCCTTTCTTTGGAACACAATAAATCGGAGTTACCCAAGCACTGTCTGAAATAAGATATATAATTCCAGCATCTAACCATTTTAAGATTTTTTTTAACAACTTCCATTATNTAACTGTCACTCTTCCTTTCTTTGGAACACAATAAATCGGACTTACCCGCACTGTCTGAAATAAGATATATAATTCCAGCATCTAACCATTTTAAGATTTTTTTTAACAACTTCCATTATTGGGTTTAATCTTCTCTGAGGATGAGCTTTAGTTTTGTATTGTTCATTTAATAGAATTTTATACATACAAATTAAATGACTGATTCCTTAAATATATGTTAAAGTCCGTCCAAAGGCATTTTTATATCTTTTCAACATTTCTATTAATCTTTGTTCTTAAATTTCAGTTTAATCATATGATATAATAACATGCAATGTAGATGAATCTCTTAAAAATACATATTTTAAATGAGCAGGNATCCAAAGGCATTTTTATATCTTTTCAACATTTCTATTAATCTTTGTTCTTAAATTTTAGTTTAATCATATGATATAATAACATGCAATGTAGATGAATCTCTTAAAAATACATATTTTAAATGAGCAGGTAATACTTTCAGTTCAAATTCGGGTGGTTTAATACTTGAAGGAATAAGATTTTCATTATCATTTTCTAAAAGGTCTAAAATTTCAAATTTGTCCTAAACATAATCTAAATTCTCTTCTTTTATTTCATTCTCATTCTTAAAATACTTTTCTTTCCTTAATTTTTGTTCAAACGGTCCCTTAAATTGCTCATTACTTAGATAATCAGTAACTTCCATTCTAAAACATTCATTATCTTTTTCTATCATAGGATATTTCATAGTTTTTGCTATATTAAATGTCACTTCTTGATCATTGATTATCATTATTAATTCTCCTTTTTGCACATCTATCACAACTCTCTCTCCATATCTAATACAATAAAGTCAACAAGAAAAATAAATTTATCCACTTTCACTAATACATATTCTATAACTCTTTTAAGATAAGTTATTGATCGATTAGCTAATTGAAGAGTTACCGTAGTAGGGGAAATCTCTCATTAATCTAAATGCTTAAAAATTGATAGAGACATTAGGTTAATACTAGCTCCTAGATCACATAAGGCTTTTCCAAAAAACTTTTTACCAATAACACAAGGTATAGTAAAACTATCAGGATCTTTTAACTTTTCAGGAAGCTTTTTTTGAATAATAGCGCTACACTCTTCACTAAGTGCAATGGTCTCGTGATCTACAAACTTCCTTTTCTTGTTTAGTATATCCTTCATAAATTTGACACAACTTGACATTTGTTCCAAAGCTTCAACAAAAAGGAATATTTATCGTTAACTTTTTAAGAATTTCCAAAAATTTTGTAAATTGTTTATCTGTATTCTTCTATTTCGATCGTTGAGGAAAAAAAGGTAGCGGCTTTTCTAAAGAAATTTGTATTTGTTTATTTTCATCATTGTCGCTTTCAATTTCTACATTCTCTTCCTCAACTTCAGTTTCTCTTTGGATTCTTGTTTCCACTTTGTAATTGGATAGCTTTAATTTGCTCCTTATTCTGATCTTTTGGAATAAATTCAACCGTACTCAGAAGAATTCCAGAAGGTCTATTACTAAGTGCAATAGCAATATGTCCTAATTGATTCTCAATGTTCTTGATTGCAGCCCCTTGATTTTGTATTTAATTCTCATGTTCAACATAACTTCTTCCATAGTCAACTTCTTCTCCTTAACTTGTGAGTTATTATTAAATCCATGAGGATAATAAGGTTTAAAGTTAGGATTGCCTTCGTTATTTGAATTTCCTAAGGGTTTCACTGAATTGTTATAATTATTCCAACTAAAATTAATGTAATTTTTCTATCCAGGATTATAATAATTTGAATAGGGATTATTATTTTGATTATTTGTAGCATTCAATGTTTCATAAGATGATTGATTATCAATTATTTGTCCTAGTGAATTTTCCTCTAACATTGGTGGTATTTAAGAATAGTTCACTCTAATTTTATTAATCTTTTTTGATATAACAACAATTTGAGATGCTAGAATAAACACTGCATCAGAATCATGAGTACTAGCTACTCTCTTAGGATTTACTCGTTCAGAAGGCTATTGAAAATTGTTAGTAGTCATTTCCTTTATTAAAGCATATCCTTCATCAAAAGGTTTTGACATTAATGATCCACATGCAGCAGCATCTATAATAGATCTAAATGATCCTACAGACCCATTACAAAAAGTTTGAATTATTAACTTATCTGGTAAAGCATGGTGTGGACATCTCCTAAGAAGATCTTTAAATCTTTCCCAAGCTTCATATATCAATTCTCCTGCGAACTGATAAAAAGATGTAATATCATTTCTAAGCTTAACATTTTTTTAGGGTGGAAAATATTTAGCCAAAAATTTTTGTGATAATTCTCCCCGAGTTTTGATAGTCCAGATGCTAATGAATTTAACCAAGCTTTAGCTGTATCCCTTAATGAAAAAGGAATAAGTCTGAGCCTGACAACATGATTAGACACTCCATCATATTAAAAGTAGCACATATTTCAAGAAAATTAGCAAGATGTAAGTTGGGATCTTCAATAGGTGTTCCTCCAAACTGATTATTTTGTATCATTTGGATAATAACATGTTTAAGCTCAAATGAATTAACAGCAACAACAGGATTTTGAATAGTCAAGTGAAGTTCATCTGTTGTAGAATTAACATAATCTTTTAAAAATCTTTGACAATTTTTATTTATTTGATTATCTAAGTTATTCACCATTTTGTTCAAATTTTTAATTTCTTTTTTATTGTTTTTGAACTTTTTTAATAGTACGTTCTAGTTCTGAATCGTAAGGTACTAAACCTTTAGATCTAATACTACACATAAACAAATAAAATAAACAAAGAAAAATTTCTTTAAAATACTCTTAATTTTTTTTTATATTTATCGTTGAATTTCCTAATTTACCAAATCTATTTAATTTACTGTTAATCTCCCCGACAATGGCGCAAAAACTTGATCCCAAAAATTATAGTTGTCTAAAATTAACGAAGATGACTCTGCTTTACAACGATGCCAAAAACTTGGTTCATTATTTATGAATAATTAATTGAAACAATTTATATTGGGATTCTACGCAAGTATACGTATTGTTATCAAGTAATATAAGACTTTCTGTTTAAGCCCCAAATATCGATCCCATGAGGAAGGTTTAAATTCAAAATGGTAATTCAAATTAGAAATTTCACGATAATAAAGATAATCTACTATGCTAATTGTAAATGTTTAAGGTGCTATCAGAACTAAATTATCAACTACTGGCAAGATTATAAAGTAAAGTTAAACTATAACTACCAAACTATGTTTCTATGATGAAGTATTTAAATATGAGAAAGCATCTTTCTCACTACAATGAGTTTTTGTTTAAATGAGAGAGATAAATGGTTTGAATTTATATTGTGCAAAATAGGAAAAATTTTAATTCTCTACTCTAAGTCAAGTGTTATAGAGAATCGTTGACAAATCTTAAGTTTAGTCTCTACATCCGTGGTTAGGCTGGGAGGATACTGACTCTCACTCCATAGTTCCCACTTCCCTTCCCTTAAAGGATAACTCTCACTTTAGTTCTTAAATACTAAGACCAAATTGAGAACTTTAGTCTGTCACCCTAAAATCTCCAATTCTTCATCCAATAATATATATTTTCTTATTTATTTGCACCCAATTCTATAAAAGAAACACTCCTTCATAGAATTGAATGTGATTCTCACTTTGTTGTAGAACTTATACTCAATTTCTTGGATCATATGTTTCACAACAAATTTTAACATTTCAATTAGCCTGATCGAAAAGTAAATTAAGAACAGAGTGGAAAAATCATCACAATTTATTTTATATTTTAGAATTGGCACATCCAAATTATCTCTTCATTTCATCATATCTCAGAGTAGGGAGAAAGATATAAAAAACTACTCAGACCTCATGAGAAAGTTACAACAAAATACGAATTTCATAAATAAAGAAACACCACTTATTTGTAACTCTTAATAATAATAAACAAACACCACTTATTTGTAACTCTTTCTCAAAGCAAATCCCTTGTAGTCTCTCTTGAACTCTTTCTCTCTTTACAAGACTATTGATTTTCTCTTTAAAGATGTATGGAAGAAGAAATCTCTCACTTCTCTCCCTCTCTTAACAACTCTTTTGGAGAAAATCACACTTAGACTTACCACACTAAACAGTAGAGCACTCCAGTAAACTCAATTACACTTTAACCCCCTCTAACTACTTTTTTTGAGCAATTTTCATTCGAATTAAAGTACAAAGTGAGTTTTCTATGAGATGCCTCCAATAACTCTTCAAAAAGCGTCCAAATTCATCGAATCTTCTAGAATTTTGTCCAACACCGACCATGGCGTTGTCAGCCCCTGTGGTCCGTAATTAAATTCCATGCTCTCTATCAAATGATGTCGTCGGCGCCCGTGGTATTCTGTACTTCCTGATTCATGCTGGCGCCATTCGCTTCCTTGCTGGAGCCGTCGACANCGTTGTCAGCCCCCGTGGTCCGTAATTAAATTCCATGCTCTCTATCAAATGACGTCTTCGGCGCCCGTGGTATTCTGTACTTCCTGATTCATGCTGGCGCCATTCGCTTCCTTGCTGGAGCCGTCGACACTGAGTATTTTTTTTTCAAAATGTCATTTTGTCTCCAAATTCCATCTTTTTTGCTTCAAGTCCTAAAAATCATCAACCCGCAACAAAACATAAAAAAATATCTTCTTTTAAAGCGCAATATCACCAAAAATGAGTATAAAATATATGTCTAAAAATGCATATATTTAATGTGCATCAGTTTCACAGACCAAACGAATGTCATAAATTATTTAATTTATATAATTAAGCCCGCTGTTAAGTGATATGCTTACCTTTCAAGGTGATATATCACTTGTAGCATTGTGCTTGGTTATTTAAACCATTAAATATATGATATGTATTTAATTTCATTTTTCAAAATTAAGATACTATTTTTAAAATTAAAATTATATATTGAATTAAAATTATTTTCAAAGCAAACAACAAATTCTAAATTGGCGACCGACACCCCCCCTCCATTCTATAATTGTTCANTTATTTTCAAAGCAAACAACAAATTCTAAATTGGCGACCGACACCCCCCCTCCATTCTATAATTGTTCATAATGAACGGATCTTTGGGTCTGAAATTTTGAAACAAAATGAAAAAACCAAATGACAAAATAAAACAAAAAAACAAAAATCCAACTAAAACTCGACAATATGAAATCAAAACAAAAGCATTAGTTTACATAATGGGTAAGAAAAATGTACAGAATGGCACCTCGAAGACCAATCAAGCTAACATTCTAATCCTCATCGAAATTACAGAACCACAATAATGGATTCACTAAGATTAGACTTTTTGTTCACTGGAGGAGTCAACTTTCCAATTGACAAAGCTGCCCGCTACATTTTTCTATAGACATATGCATAACATATTGCTTCTATTCATTATTTTCAGGCCTTCACTCATTGCACATAAAGTAGTGGTTTGACCCTTGAGAACCACTACCTAGAAGAGAGAATACTGCCTATACATACTGACAGACTTTTAAACAANATGAAATCAATCCATTACACATGGAGAAACAAAAAAAAGCCCGGGTTAGGATTAGAGCTCAATACCTTTGTCTGAGAAAGGAGGCCTCAATCAGATGGTTGTGGTAGCTTCGATTGGGTCTAACAAACCTTCAGATGAAGTCTCAAGCCCTAGTGAATTGTCTAGCTATGTTTTTGACCAAACTCATTTTTAGGTGTTGGTTTAGAACTAGGTTAGGGGCTATTTGAGAAGGGGCTTTTGTGGGGGATCAACTCCTCTCACTGTGGGAATGGTATGTGCATAATTTATTGGACATTGGTTTACTGTGGGGTTGTAGAGAAATGTGTCCTGGTTATTGCCTACTTTTGAGCTCAAAATTGAACTCTCATAGAGGGAAACAGAGGGGCAAAATGGTTGGCTTGAGCCGAGGAAGGCTTGGAGAGTCTCTAGTGAGAATTTGGCAGAGTTTCCCAAGGATTTTGGTTAGCTCTCCTTTGGCCATGGAGAAAGTGGTTTAAATAAAGGGCTTAGGTTGGAGCTCAAGGCTTCATTTTGGGTTCAATTAAGTGCATATGTGGAGGGTTTCAAAATGACAAATACCAATCAGAGCTAGACACATTGGATGGGTGAAATTGAGTTTGAGTTAAGGCATAGGGGATATTAGTTTTAGTGTTTTCCGGCCACTAGGCCAGCCGGCAGGGCAAGCAATGATGGTCAGAGAAGTCAGGTGAGCCAGGGGGAGGGTTAATTATGATTAACCACTAATGGTTTGTCATGATGGCGAAGATATTTTGGCTGCAACCCAAAAATGGGATGATATCCCTTAATTTAAGGAACCATTGGTTCGTAGCCCACCTTGGCTGGTTTAGGTGGGTCTGGGCTTGTCACTAGGGTGTACTTGGTGGTTGTGGTGTCATTAATTTGGTCATGTAGGCATGGTTTAGTCAATTTAGGTGCATGGGTTCATTTTGAGTCAAATTGGATTGAAGTTGGGTTTAGGTTTGGCTAGCCATGACATTGAGCCCAATTGATTGATCAATTGGTTTGGATGATTGTCATGAAGAGTTTAGAAAATATTTGGGGTGATTTTGAATTGATTTGGAGGATTTTGCCATTTGGTCAATTTGACGATGTTGGATTAGACTTGGGCTTAGGTTGAGCTATTGATGGTTTAAAATGGTCAATGGTAATACCATGAAGAGTTCTCAACATCAATTGAGTGTTAATTTTGAGGTTTCGACATTCAATTAGGTGACATTTAGAGACAGCCAAATTGGGGAAAATTGCGGGTTTTAGTCCAAGTTGACTTTAGGTGAAATTGAGGCTTGAACAAGTCCAATTGAAGGTTCAATTTGATGTGTGGGAATGTTTCAAAGAGTTTATGATGCACAATTGAGGCAATTGGAAAGATTTTGGGGTCAATTGAATGAGATTTTGGTTTTGGGCCAAATTGGGCTTTTTTGATTTGGGTTAAAATTGGACTTAAATGTTGGTTAATTGGACATGGATTTGGTTTGAATTGAGTTTTTCATGATTAATTTTAGTTTATAATTAAAATTGGGGTGAATTGGGGTCAAATTGATAGACATTTAGGGCAAATTTGGGAAAATTGAGCCTTTAAGGGCAATTTGGGGCTTTTGATGAAAATTGGTCAAATTGGACTCAATGGAAGAGTTTAAATTGGTTTTGGATACATTTGAAATGATTTTGGAGGTTTTGGGAAAGTTTGAGTCACTAAGCGCATTTTTGTAATTTTGACAAGTTTGGGGGTATTTTGATAATTTCGGCAATTTTGGGTGGTTTTGGGCAATTTGGGTAGTTTTAAATGGTCCGAAATAATTTTTGAACAAATTTGGATAGTTTGGGTGAAATTGAGAATTTTGGTCAAATTTTAATATTTTGGTGAAATTGAGGTGCCAACCACCCTATATGAGCCATGAACCAATGGAATCCCCATTTAGGTCCTCTATGTACTAGTCTTAGCCAAACCTTAGACTAGGGCTAGTGGGTCTAGGGGACCATCTACATGAGTTTCCCAAAGATCAAGGGATCAAAGTTAACAAGTTTGAGTTTAGGGTTATGAGTGGGGTGAAAGTGTGTGAACTAGCTCCAAACCAATACCTAGGGTCAACCCTAAGGCCAGGCAGTCCTATGGGGACTCCCCTTGAGCTCCCCCATATTGACCCCGCTTACTAAGTGCTAGACATTAGAACCAATACGTGGAACTTCAAGTTGAGCAAAGAAGAGTTTAGAGTTTCTAATGGTGATGGTTCCTTTTCCAGTTCTCTTGGAGTAGTCAACAAGAAAGTCCTATGGCTACACCGTAGGCTACTAAAGGGGAAAAACTAGACCTCAACCAAAAGTGAGGTCAACAAGCGTACATGTTGATTCTTCCAGTTCCTCCACCTGAAAGGCTAGCTTTGGCAATATGTATATAATTTTTCAAGGAATTCAAATTGTAGGAGTAGATGAACGTATAGCTACCAAACCCCAAGTTATGATTTTATTGAGTCTCTAAAGATTTTAGTGGATGATTTTAGAACAAAATACAACAAGTTCAATTTGCCCTTCAAAATATTCAAGAGATTTCAAAGTGCTCGAGGCATAACCATGAACCACTTTGAAGATTCCTTGAAATATTTTGAGATAGTTTTGAACTTATCATGTTGTTTTATCATCCAAGGTTAAGCTAAGGTTATCCCATTGCTCAAGGAAACTTGATGTTTTATTTATCCCAAGGCTAGGACACTCAATTAATCAATTGATATTTCATTTAAGAGTTAAATAGGTGGGTGCCCAAAAGACAAATTTAAGTAAGTAAAGGTTTTGGTACCCAAAGTTGAAATCGGATTTGTAGTGTAAGAAGGTGTTAATCATCAATCATGTTATCTTTTACATGTCAAGCCTAGGTCACTACCAAGCCCTAAACAATCACAGTACGTAAAATGGTAACTTAGCAGGATTTTGATTTAAATGACATGCATTCTTATTGAAAGATCACATTGTCATCAATTATGGGCTTAAAATTAATGAAATATTATCTTTCTAACTCGAACCCATCACTTGAGAATCATTTAATTTTGATTGACTTCCAAGCCATGATAATTAAGGAAATTATAATTTTGTTCTTATTATAGAAAATGTGGTAAGCGAGTTTCTATCTTTTAATCCTATTGTATTTCAATCATCCGAACATGTTCATTAGGATCAAAATTACCCATCCTCCCTTTGATTAATCCTAAGTCTTGATTGAGGCACCAAAATCTAAAGTTACTCCTTTGCCTCTAGGGTCCTTCACCTCATAACTCATTAATCAAAATTCGAATGACTTTGAGAATTTTTTAGAGTTTCATATCCATGGGTAAATTAAAAACATGAGAGGAGAAAATGTGAATTTTCAAAATTTAATTTAATTTAACTAACTGTTTAAATTTAAAAGTAGCATTTTGAAAATTGATTTACTTAACTATCCAAAATAAGTTTTCATTTATAAGAAAATTATTAGAGGTCCCCTTAGATCAGAGAAACACTTAGACAATTTCATGATTTTTTTAATTAAATCTCTATCTTTATTCTTTGAGTATGAATCAATCTTAATGATTTAATTAACTATAAAATAATGTTTAATAACAAAAAAAAAATTATCTTATATTTTTATTAAACCTCTCTGAGTTCATAGAATTCAGAGAAATAAATTTTGTATTCTTATGATTTTTAATTAATTTATTATAATTATTTTAGTGGAAAAATAAGAAAAATTCATTTTTCATCTTTTAAAAATTTATTTTTAAATTAGGAAAATTAGGAAAAATATTCTAACGAGTTCCAAGTGATCAGAAAAAAATTAGGCACATTTTTTAAATTTTTTGGTATTTTTTGAATTTTTAATTATTTTTAATTATTTTAAATTCAAAATAAAGCTCAAAAATCAAGTATTTTCTCAAAATTAAGTTTTACTTTTCTTAAGTGCCTCTGATCACAACAAACTCAGAAAAATACTTTTTAAAATTTTCCCAAGTGTATTTAATTTAATATAATTATTTTTGTACAAAAATACAAAGTTTATTAGAAAATCAATTTTAGTGCTTAAACTTAGTCAAAAAATTTTAAAATTTTTACAATGAGTAAACATGATTTTTATACACAATGTGAAATTGCTTTTGTCAATTTCTTAATTAGTATTTAATTTACATAAATTAAAGCAATATTTAAACAATTAATTAACTATAGAAATGTACAAAATAATTCAAATCATCATGACATTTTTTCTAAGCTTCTCTGACCATAAGAAACCTACTAAAATTATTCCCATAATTTTCCAAGTGGTAATTTAATTTATATAATTAAAATAAGTCAAAATAGTCATCCTAGCTTGAAAATTAAGGTTAGAAGCATAGAGATGCCCCCTGAACTTGGAAAGATCATATAAAATCCCTTCAATCACAAGGAATGAACCTCAAAAGTTTCAAGCCATGGTGATAAATGCTTAATCATAATGAATTAAAATACTCCAGTGAGTACTTAATTCATTAAAAATCAAAGAGTTAACAAATATTTTTTATTTTTAGTCCACATTATTCTCCTCTATTCACTGAGCAAACAAATATTTTTATTTTATTGTTATAAATTTTCTACATAAAGATATGATTTTTCAAAGTTCTGGTATTTATTTAAATCAAGAAATTCCTAATTTTTTACTCATCCCAGTCAGTGCCACATAAACGCGCGACGGCTCTGAAGCTCCACGCGGTGTCCCCTGGTTCAGCGCCGCAGTCTCACTCAGCTGCCATGCGTCCCGCTGTTCACAGTTCATTCCTTCGTCTGACTTGTTCTTTTTTGTCTGTTTGTCCGATACACTTGCAATCAGATGGTCCTTCGTCATCGTCTCCGATGAACCAAACCCGAGAGCCGTTAAACTTCTAGACCTAAGATCAAACTTGATACTCAACCGAATCACATGGGGTTTGTTCCTACACCTTCATCTACTCAAGACAAACATATTCATATGGTTAAAATGCTATGAAATTAAACTTCACTTCACATTTGATGAAAATCAAGTTAAACATTAGGGTTTATGGCCTATACCTTTGTCTGAGAGGGGAGGCCTCAATCAGATGCTTGTGGAGGCTTCAGTGGAGTCCAACGAACCTCCTGGATGTGTTGGCTCCCTATGGTGTAAGCTCAAAGTAGGAGTTCAAAGAAATGGGGTGTGACCTTAGTCTAAGAGTGGTTTGGAGGGCTAAAAAAGGGGGATTTCAATGGAGATCTTCCTCTCTTGCTATAGGGAAGCTTAAGAGCAGCTCAATTTGAGGTTTGGGGAAGTCTTAAGGGTGGCCAAAATTTGCCCTAATTTTGAGCTCAAAATTTGAGCTCATGTGGTGGGGAAATGACCAAGAGATGGTTTTAATGAGCTTAAGGAGTCTTGGAGGAGCTATGGGAGCAATTTGACAGAGTTCCCCTTTTTTGGCCATGGAGGAAGTTTTTAAATAGAATGGCTTAGGTTAGCTGTCAGGGCTTCCATTCAAGTGAAATATGAAGCTGAGGTGGAGGGCTGCAAAATGCTAAAGGCCGATGAAGGCTAGGCACATTAGATGGGTTTAATGGGTTTTGATTCAAGGGGGGTGGCTCTAGGTTTTAGGGTTTTTCGGCCGCTAGGCCGGCAGGCAGGGCCAGGGGTGGTGGCCAGAGAAGTCAGGGGAGCCAAGAGAGGGTTTATGATGATTAACCTCTAGTGGTTTAGTATGATGGCAAGTATTTCTTGGTTCAGGCCCAAAAAAGGATAAAATCCCCTAAATCAAGGGACCATTGGTCCATGGCTTCAATAGGGTGGGCTTGGTGGGTCTAGCCTGGTCACTAGGATCCATTTGGTGGTTGTGGTGTCATTAATTTGGTCACTTAGGCATGGCTTAGTCAATTTTGGTGTATGGGTTCAATTTGGGTCAAATTGTCTTGAAGTTGGGTTTGGGTTAGGCTAGCCATGCCATTGAGCCCAATTAATTGATCAATTTTGTGTGTATGATTGTAATGAGGGGTTTATAAATGATTTGGATTATTTTGAATTGATTTTTGAGGGATTTTGGGCATTTGATCAATTTGGGGATGTTAAGTTAGACTTTAGTTTAGGTTGGGCAAGAGTTGGGCTAGGTCCAAATTGAGAGTTTAAAATGGTCTAGGGGAATGTTATGAAGATTTCTCAACATTAATTGGATACCAATTTTGGGGCTTGGTTATTCAATTTGGTAGAATTTGGGCATATGGTTAAATTGAGAAAAATTTAGGAATTTTGTATTTGGGTTGAAATTGAGTGAAGTTGAAGCTTGACCAAGGTCAATTGAGGGTTCAATTTGGAGTGTGGAGATGTTTCAAAGAGTTCGTGATGTATAATTGGGGCAATTGGAAGGATTTGGGGGTTCAATTAAGTGGGATTTTTGTTTGAGGCCAAATTGGGCCTTTTTGATTTGGGTTGAAATTGAACTTGAATGTGGGTTAATTGGGCTTGGATTTGGTTTGAATTGAGTTTGACCATGATGGATTTGAATTTAGAATTGAAATTGGGGGGAATTAGGGTCAAATTGATGGACATTTAGGGTGAATTTATGGAAATTGAGCCTTTAAAGGTAATTTAGGGCTTTTGGTCAAAGTTGGTCAGATTGATCAGATTGGGTTTGAAGGGTTCAAATTCACTTTAGGGACCTTTGAAATGATTTTGAGGGTTTTGGGAAAGTTTAGGCCACCAAGGATGTTTTTGTAATTTTGGCAAATTTTTGGGTATTTTGGTAATTTTGCAAATTTAGGAAGGTTTTGGGCAATTTGGGTAGTTTCAAATGGTTTGAAATGATTTTTGAACAAATTTGGATATTTTGGGTGAAATTGGGAATTTTGGTCAAATTTGGGGTTTGGGGGTGTTTTGGTAAATTCGATAGATTTGCGGGCAAAATGCTAAGTTTGGTATTTTGGTGAAAGTGATGTGCCAAGCACCCTATTTGAGCCATGGATCAATGGAATCTCCATTTTGGGTCCTCTATGTACTGGTCTTGGCTAGACCATAGTCTAGGGCTAGTGGGTATAGGAGACCATCTACATGAGTTTCCCAAAAGATCAAGGGATCAAAGTCAATAAGCTTGGGTTTAGAGTTGTGAGTGGGAGTAAGTGAAAGAAAGTGTAAGTGAGTAAACTAGCTTCAGACCAACACCCGAGGTCAACCCTAAGACCAAGCAATCCTATGGGGACTCCCCTTGAGTTCCCTCATATTGACCCCACCTATCAAGTGCTAGAGGTCAGGACCAATATGTGGAACTTCAAGTTGAGGAAAGAGGAGTTTAGAATTTTCAATGTTGAGGGTTCGTTTTCTAGTCCTCTAGGAATAGTCAACAGGAAAGTCCTATGGCTAGACTCTAGGCTACTAAAGAGGAGAAAGCTAGACCTCAACCAAAAGGGAGGTCAACAACTTTATGTTTGTTTTAGTTAATTTTGGTTAAAATTATGTTAGTGTAGGGGTTATTTTAAGTTAAATTGACTTGTTAGATTTTGTTTAGTTTAGGTTCATTTGGTTTTAAATTTAGTTCTTGTTTAAGTTTAATGTTAAGTTTTAGTTTAATTTCAAATTATTTTTTAAAATTTTACGTTTTAATTAAGGTGAATTTAGGCATAGTTTTGATTCATGATTAAATAAATGTTAATATTTGAGTTTTAATTTAAATTTTAAATTAAAATTTGGATTGCGTTGATTTAAATTTTATTAGTGTTAATTTAGGATTCAATATTTAATCAAGGTGCTCTTTAACTTTAACTTCAATCGTATGTTGGTTTAATTCATATTTAAATTCACTTTTAAATTGGTGTTAGCTTTAAGGTTTGATTTAACTAAGATTTAAGTTTTAATTAATGTTTTAATTTTGGATTTGAATAAAATTTAGATATGTTAAATTTATCTTAGTCTTAATTTGGGTACATTTTTATGTCAAGTTAAGTTTAGTTCAAATATTAATTTTAATTATGTTTTAATTGAATTGAATTTAAATTTTGATTAATTTTAGGTTTTAATTTTTAATCTTAACCAAGCCCATTGAAACTAAGCTAACCAAATCACACTAATGGCAAGTCTAGGCTTTATGAAGTTCTGAAGTGAGCCAGCCACAAGGTTTGTAGCTTTATAAGGTACGATAGGGGTCTAGTAGAGTTCACCTTGTGCTACAGAGCTAAGTTTTGAGCTAGCTAAATCATGAAAAATCACCTAAACCTAGACCAACCATCTAAACTAGCCTACCAAAATCTAAGTCAAGTCAAGACCAACTGCCTATGTACATTAGGAAGAAGCTTAGGTTGAGATAGGAAAGTTGTTAGAAATTGAGTGTTGACCAAAAAAGAGGTCAACAATAGTAATCACAACATGTATATTTTTATTGTTAAGTGATTTAAAGGTCATGATAACTAAAGAGATAAAGTCATAGCCTTTAAATGACTAGGTTTCATGTGAGCTCTCCGATAAGTGCATTTGGGGCAGGAGAGTATCCTCAAGGTTGGACAAATGCTCTATGAAATTGAGCCCTTCAATATGGACGAGTGTCTTCTAAAAAAAAAGATGAGTAGCTTCTATTATCCTCCAAACCAAGCAAGTTCACTCCAAGCTTAAGCTCTCCCTTTTTTTCATGGCAAGTGAGAGAGGTTTTTTCTGTTCTTCTTTTTTTTTTTTCCGTCTTGTCACTTGCCTTTTTTGCCTTATCATGTTTCTTTATCTTGTTCTTCTTGTTGTCTTTTTTGTCTGCTTTCTTTTATTTTTATTTTTCTTTTCTTTCTTTCTCTAGTTTAGGCTTTCTCCAAATCGGAAGACTCATCTTCTTATTGGTAGAACGCTCCACGCTCATCACACCTTTTAGAGTGTTGAACCCAAATATGTCCTTTGGTTTGTGCCTAAGGGATAGAGCATGAAATCCAACAGAAGGAGAAGGAGAAAGAGAGAAATAAAGAAAGAGTTTCCCCGTGAGGGGAGAGGGGCAAAGATGGGTCTTTCCGGGCTCTTAAGCCCTTTTATTCCACATAACTTGAAAGTTACAAGCGGGAAGAAAGGAAGAGTTATCTTTTTTATGGGGGAAAAATTAAAAAAAAAAAAGTGATTTTGCAAGTATATCCCTAATTTACAAGTGCAGTGTTCGCTCTATATCTAGAATCACCCTTCATTGGCGTCGGATGGTAGGTTTGAGGCGACTGGTTAGCAGGAGGTGGCCAGCTAACTCGTGTGGTCGCCGACCAAGAGTGGTCAGTCGACGAGGATGGTCAGTCAATTGTTCCTTATGCGGTCGACCATATCTTCATATGGTCGGCCCTTGGTGGCCGGCTGGTGGTCCATCAGGTGGTCGACTGCTGGCTGGCCCTGGTTGGTCGGTCGAATGCTTGCTTAGTTGATCCAATAGATCAGTGGCTGCTAGCAAGTCTCCAGAGGCAGCCACTCTTCAGGCTCGATGAGTCCTTTTTTAGTCTATACATATAAGTGGAGTGTTAGCAAGCTCCAAGACTTCGGCATATACTGAGGCC
>JXCR01067080.1:156095-175691 GCA_002079205.1 Phalaenopsis hybrid cultivar
ATATATATATATATATATATATATATATATCTGTGTGTGTGTAAAAAAGGTGAAATTGATATTTGATTCAGTGAACACCGAATATTGATTCTCTCAAAGGGTTGAAAGCTCTGGTGTGTTTGCTTCTGATTCGAAGAGCCCGCACTACGTGATTCAAACCCTCATGAGCCAGGTCATTATATATATGCATATGCAGAGAAAATTAAAAAAAAAAAAAAAACCAATTTTAAGAGCCACAAATTATGACGAAAATCAAGAAAGATATAATACACTATTCATAAGAAAACCAATGTTTTGAATTAGAAATTTAGCCATGATGATTGGGTTAGTTTGCATTCTAATAATTGATAGCAGCTAGAAGAAGCAATATAACTAATCTCGGTAGGCTCACACTCACTCATTAATGAATGTCAATATCTTAATTTCATAATAAAATAAACAAAAAATCTAATTATTATTTATTTTAAAAAATGTAGAAATTAAAGTGGTTTGGCGGAGGACGCCATGCTTAAATCATGCACCTAACATCTCGCATCAAATATCTCGCCCTCACAAACTTGTGAAAATTTTATTAAAATCTGGAAATTGGTCCTGCTAAAAGGACACAACGCCAAAATCATGCACCCAATTACCTCACATCTAGGAACCTGCAACAACCTGGCTCTGACAACCGGCTCGCTAAGCCCACTCCATGTACCACTATTTAAGAATTTTACATCACAGGACATCGAATTCCTGACCTGAGGGACTTACAGTGACCCCACCACAAACAGGAAAAGTTATTGCGTACGGACACCGCACACAATATCTGATCAGGTCTATAAAAAAATTAAAGTGAGTCTCACTCTAACAATAAAAAAAACAAAAAAAAAGTATTGTGGTGATCTTGATCGGTTTGCGTGGGCCAAGGTATATATATATATATATATATATATGGCTGAGTTCAGCCGAACAAACTATGCGTTATCAGACGAAGCCCGTACTAGTTGTCTAGCTGCCACAAATAGTTTGCTTGTATGCATTTCTAACGTCTCAGAATGATTCAAAAAAGGGAAGAGCGAGTCTTGGAAGAAAAGCAGTGCCTGTGCCTGTGCCTGTGCCTGTTAGTGAAGCTTTCGGCTAGTTGTTCCTTCACTGTCACTCCACACAACACCACTTTGTCATGTATTCAGTAAAGTATCTTTTATTAATTATTTAGGGTTTAGGGAAGCAAGATGTGACTGGTAATAGTGGTGTGCTTATTTTTTATTAAAATGTTATATATATATTTATATTTTTTGGTGTGGGTGATAAACGAGACACATGTAAGACAAATAATTATGGCTTCGTTTGGGCAGTTTATTCGCTGCTGTGGCGTTTTGAAAGAAAATTGCGTTTGAGCAGCTTATTCGAAAATGCGGTTGATGTTTTACACTAAATGCGGAATGCAAGTTAAACCTCGTTGTCCGTATTTTCAGATAAGCGACTTATCTCGATAAGCACAAATTGCTACAAACGTATCCTATATCCATCGTTACAAGTGCGGAAGAAGTATATGTTAAGGAATTGTTGAACATAGAGGAATTTTTTTCAGCCCACTCAGTAAGTGCAGTGAGGACAATCATGTTGATGAGGGCTGAGGGTGAGGGAATGTTTTTGCATGATGAGTAGGCAAATCATCGAGCAACCCTAGAAAAGATTCATAAAGTAAAAAAAGTTCTAGTTTTTTATATTTAAATGCATTGCACGTGTCCACTTTACGGCAAGCTTTAGATATTTAGATTAAATTGATTTATATACATACGCTCAATTACTATATCTATGCATATCTTACACCTAAATTCTATTTTCTTACATTTATACCACCCAAAATCATTCATATCACTTGAAAAATTTCACTATTTTAATTTTTAAAAAGTAAAATATACTTTTTATGCATATTTAATTGATATGTATAATAAAATTAAAGTTTAGGTGTTAAATATGTGAATACTAATGAATTGAATGATATGTCTGTAAATCATTCTAAATAATATAAAAATAAGAGAATTGCTTGCTCAAAGTTTTTTTTTTCTTTTGGCATAGATTTAAACAAATTCATAAATCAAATATATTGGGTTAAAAAATATTAAATAATTTTCAAGTTATAACTGTTGGCATGAATTTTTTAGGATATCATAGGTGTAGGGTGTCCACCTGTGATCTACGAAAATTAGTTATCGCATCATGCACGAATTTGGCTCAAATTGACCGAGCACATGCGAGCTTGTTCAAATGGCCCCGAACGATGAAACGGACCACGCGAGTGAGTTCAGAACGTCGATTCCACTTGGAAAGACACTCGTTGCTCCACGATTTCGCGTGCAGACTTAAAATATGCAGATCATCATTTTTTAGTCCAATCAACGAAAAGTGTTCCAGATGACCCCGAATGACTCAGAACGACGAAACGGACCACACTAGTGCATCCTGAACGTCAATTTCAATTAGGGATGACGTTCATTTTGTTGTGAGGACATATACGGGCTAAAAATACACCAAGGATAATTATAATAATAATAGTATTATTATTATTATAATAATAAATATTAAATCTATTGTATAAAAAAAACTCCTCCGCATCTCCTTTCCCTGGACGCTCCCGATCGCGAGATGCCCCTCTCCCGTTCACGAAAAACCGCCCCTCCCTTTCGCAAACGAAAACCGACCCGAGCTCCTCGGTCGCCGGCAAACACCGGCGTCGAAGCTCTCCTTCGCGCCGCCGGAGCCCCAGCCCGAGCGCCGACTTCCCTCTCGCAATTCCGTCCCTTCAGCTGCCAGTCAGTTTCCTGCCCTATGAAGGTTGTCATCCCTCCTCTCCTCCATCATCTTCTTCTTCTTCAGTGAGGGATCAAGAGAGGCTCACGAGAAAGCAATAGGAAACTTTGGAGAAGGCTGTGGGGGTGCTTTGGAGGAGACATTTTGAAAGATAGAAAAAGGAGGAGGGGTTTTCTCTTCCCCTCCATCATTTTCATCTTTTTCCTCGACTTCCTTCTTCTTCCTCGGTGAGATCATGATGACTTGAAGGAAAGCTCTTGGGGAAGAGATTTTGGAAGCTTTAGAGGTACTTCTTGGAGTAAAAGAAACGAAGAGGGGTTTTCTTCCCATCCATTTTCTTTTCCCTCCTCCGCCGGACTTCTTCCTCCTCGCTGGTCTTGTGATTCACCAACATTGTACTTGCGCTAGAGTGAATCAGCAAGGAAAGCTTCAGATTTTGGGCTCCTCCGTGTTTCCTTCGTTTCTGATGCGTACCGTCGAGCAACCCACCTCGTAGGTATATGTGATCTTTGTACTTTCATATGATTTTATCATTTTTTTTGTACGTCGTGCCCCTCATTGCACATTTTATTGTTTTGTGCATGATCTGCGAGACAATTGGCGCATGATCTAGAGCACCACCGGGGTTTGCCGGAAACGTGGGCTCTCCTTCAATAAAGTGAACGCGCCTGCAACCTTCGCGGTGGTGAGATCCCCTAAACTCCTAGCTAGCCTTAGGTTTAGTGGTGTTTAGGCGTGTGGGTTCGATTGCCCACACGAGGTGCATGCACCGGAATGGGTCGGTGCATCAACGTATCGATGTGATTGATCGTCGATTTCCTAGAGCGAGCTGTTAGGTTAGGATTTCTTGTGCGTAACCAAACATCCCCCCCCCCCCCGTAGAGCCGAGTGTATTCCTTTTGTTGTGAGCCTTAGCACAAGTCCCGATGGGTCAGAGTCCCTCACTCCCCTTGCTTTGGGCTCCCCAGTTTTACTTAGAGAAGCTAGGAGGTCAGACTTGGCAAAGCGAGAGAAGCTTTGTAGTTGTCTCTCTTTGGAAAGTCTGGAGGAGTTCACAAAAATGGGAAAATCTTTGTAGCTAGCCCATCTTGTGACGCCATGGAGAGTTTCCCCACGGAGATCCAGGGAAAAACTCCCCACATTTCTTCACCAAAACAAGAGGTGACGGTGCCGCATATCCAATGGTCTAAACTTTAGGTTTCTCATGTGAGGTCGTTAGTACGATCGTGACTCACTATCATATGTGGTCATTTGCACATCATTATTTTCATATGCATGTCTTGCATGTTACATATTATATGTCATATATCGTACTTGCACTTGCACTCTGTACCTTGCATTTTTCACTTGCACGATGCACCTTGTATTTTCACTTGCACCTTGCACCTTGCATTTAAACATTGCATTTGCACTTGCACTTGCACCTTGTATCTTGTACTTACACTTGCACATGCACCGACATCATTTGTGCCTCGGTTGGTTATCCCGAATCGGTCACATCACTTGTGTTTCAACCGGCTAACTCGGTCTGGTTGGCACAACACTTTGGTTTGACCGGGTGCTCCATCCAATCTGACTGGCCAAGCATAACCTCGGTTGGTTATCCCTACTCCCCATGCATGTACCGAGGAGAAGTCCCCGTGCTTCTCCAATCTGACTGGTCTAGCATAACCTTTTATAGGTGGTCGTCTAGTGTGCCTAGGATGTTAGATGGCTCCCTGACCCAGACGGGGTATAAGTCATTTTATTTGGAGTGTTTCCAGCTTTGTAGATGAACTTTCACTTTTCTTTCTTTCCTGAGGCATCCTTGCTATTTCGACAGGTATAATTCCCAACTCTTGGAGCTCCAGTTTGTAGTCATAGGTCAGATTTTCATTCCTTTGAACTTAGGGCTATTGAAGTTTCCGTGGATGATGCAATTCACAGATTGCTGACCGGGGATATCAAGACGTGTTGGGTCGACTACCTTCACGACCAGGTAGACTTAGGGTCCTAGTAGTTATGTATGACGGGTCTGTGGCAACCTGACCCAATTACCTCTACCTTTTAGGATCAGTTTACCTTCCTTTTTGTTGAGCCCCTTTGAGCTCTATCGCTCCTTGACCTTGTTGATATCACCTAGACGGCTCGATGCCGATGAGCTGCCACACATTTGGGATACGACGATTTGTCCTCTGCACTTTGGCCTGGACGTGCTTTGACGTATTAGGATATCCCCGTCAAGTTGATTTATAGGTTATTCCATGGGCCCCATGTGTCGATGAGGCGTTACACATTTCGGGATGCAAGAGACTCACTCTCTGCTTGATTGCTTAGCGTAAGCTTTGAAAGATTGGGACTGCTCCCACAAGGAATAACCTTCATTTGATTGCTTGTACCACAAGTTCATGATAATATGAAGTGAAATTCTTTTTATTGAGAGTATTCTTAGGTATCCCCCAAGATGTAATTAACCAGTAGGAACACGTTCATCTGGGAGTTCTCTTGACCCCAGAACAGATACATACACCCGACTCTCTGGTTATGGGTAGTCTATGTAGATACTTCTTTCACAGATACTGGTTTAATGTGCCTCCACCCGATCTTGTTTGGGCAGATATTCTTAACATATCCTTACGAGGTTTATCGCACGTAGACTCTCCATGTTTTACTTTTTCTCTTGTTTGTCTCTTTGTCATATGTCCATTCTTATTCGATTCCTCTCCTCTTTGAATCATTTATATGGTTTAGGAGGGAGATTTATTTGAATGAGGGAAGTATACGACGATTGACAAGCTGGCGACTTCCTTTTTAAAAAAAGAGAAAAATGAACGGAAACCAAATCTGGCAACTCCGCTAGGGATGAGTCTCTCTCTCCATACTTGGAGTTTCGCTTTTTGGGGTTATAATCTCTCTCCGTATTAGAAGTTTCAATCATATTATCGTGACATGGTTCTCTTCCTTTGCGTCACAATTGAGCCTTTTGTGAGACCTTGGTTTTCAGTCCATGTGTCAGTTGCTAGGGATAGCAACTCGATGCATTCTGTCCCTTTCTCACCCTCGACAGTTTGGTTGTTGCATTATCGCGTGCATCAATGTCATTGTATTTTTTTGATTGGTTTCATAAACTTTTTTTTTGTTTCTGATCGTTGTCCCTTTTTGCCTCGCTACGTGGAAGAGCAGGAAGACATGATCATTATCGTCGGGGTACCCCTTTCTCTTCTGTCGGAGCGCTTTCTTTGCTCCTGAGGGTGTCATAACCTTCAGTTTCTTTGAGCACCCCTGTGGGATTACCTTACGTGATCCTACACCCTCTGAGGCGTTCGCTCTGTGCCCTCTCCCTTAAAAGGGGAGACGTGCATATTGAGTTGTTTCTACACCCTATTAGGTGTTTCACTATGTGCCTCCCCCTTAAATAGGGGACGTGCATATTGAGCTGCTCCTACGCCCTCTGAGACATTTGCTCCATGTCCTCCCCCTTAAATGAGGAGGCATGCATGTCAAGCTATTTTTACTACAGTGGCTCGCATCGCACCCACTTATTTTGCAAAAATAAGCTGACGCTCGATAGCAACACGCTGTAGCACCTTACGGTCTTTTCTAGACCCATCCCTTCGTATTCTCATGAATCTCCCTACCAGTTGCAGGTGAGTCTTTTGGTACCAGTAGGTCTGTTACTACTGTCACCATTGTGACTTCTGTCTTGGCTCTTTTTCTGTTCCAATTCCGCTGAGGTTCCACCTGTCCCTCGATTAGGCAGGAAAGCCGGGAAGACTAGGAATAAGTTGCTGCAAATTGAGCAGCATGTTCTGCTTCAGGTTTCTATATATGTTCCGATTCAACTTCAGGAGGTGTCTTTGGCCCTCGAATTGTGAGTCCTTTCGCTATTGTCCCTAGTTGTGCGGACCACGCCCCTGTTGAACATTTGCTTCATGCCTTTCTTTGAAAAGGAGTTGTGCATGTAGCACCCATTTTGTTGTAGCAGCTCGTATCGGTGCTAATTTTCCGTTGAGGAAGAAGCCGATACCAAGTGGCAATGAGCTACAATACTCTTTCTTATTTCCTGACCTCTCTTGTAGTCCTTTCGTGCTTTAAGGATGTCCATTAGCGGATGTTGCACTAAGAGAGCTAGAGTTACCTGTTTACAGCATTGTCCTTTGGCGGTGTGGTATGTCCCGCCATGACTCTCTTTGGTTCCGGCCCAGGATCATTCTTATATTCCGTCGGTTGAGAATCACCCTTTTTATCCTCTGGCAGTGTGGACCGTGTCCCCGTCATGAATCCTTTCGGTTCCAGCACAGAATGATGATCAAATCTCGTCAACTGAGAATCATTTTTCTCTTATGTCTGGCAATGTGGACTATGTTCTAGCCAAGATTATGTTGGGATTGTTTCTTCCGCAGGATGCAAGTTATTCTCACATTGAAGTCTGTGTTGTTGTTGCTACCATGAGTTCTCTGACTTAGAAGATTGTAGGAGCAACATCCTCTTTAAGAGAAATTTTTTTTGTTGGTTTGACGACCGTCCCATGCTCAATCATTCTGGGTTTTCTGTGAGGTCTCGCCTGTCCCTACATTGGGCAAGGGCGTTCAGAGGAATAGGAATAGATTGCTACAATTACTGTAGCTAACCAAGCCACAGGTCTATTTACCTTTTGTGGTTCCATTTGATGGTAAATTTGACACTCTCTTGGCTGAGAATCACTCTATTTTCTTGTCTGGTTGTGAGTATTATACCCCAACCATGATAGTTGTGAGGGCTCTCCCTCCTTAGGATCTAGATTGATCTAAATCTGTGGTTTATATTGATGACTCCATTAAAGATCTCTATGCCAAGAAGATTATTGGAGCAATTTCCCCTCTACGAGGACTGGGTCCTCTTCCTTGAAAGAAGTTCCTTACCTGGAACCTCTAGATGTCCGAGCAAACTTCTTTATTCATCTTGTGCTATAGGCCCTCATAGTAGGAGACCGAGGTTTTCCTGTCGGACCGTTACAAGGCCAGGATTTTATCTATTTGTTGTGTAGTCCATGAGAACCATCGAGGTGTTGCATGGGACCCTTGGTGTGGTACTTAGTGCCACTGTACCAGATGTTGTGCCAGGTATTACTATGATCCTGTTGAAGTGGCTTTTGCCCACATTTGATGTGCCTACTCTTTCCACGAGCTATAAGGAAAATGTTGTGGCTTCATTTTCATCGATAAAGATGAATTTGTTCTATTTTGATAAAGCGAGGTCTGGGGTGCACCCCGTCGATTCTCACCTTATTTGAGGATAGAATTTGATTGCTCTACTTTGGCGAATACCCAGTAGTTAGGCAAATTCCTGCCACCACGCCTCTTGATATCCCAATGCTGCATGTAGAATGGCTTTCTACATTTAACGGTGAGGGATTTACTTGCCTTTGCTTTGAGGAGTGCTTTATCCCACCTCTTTTCACCTATTATGCAAGGCTAGTATGGATATTCTATACTCTAATTGGGGGATGCCCCAAAACCTATTTGTTGATGCATATCGTATAGATTAGACCACCTTGCTAGTTTTAATCGACCCATGTTTAGCCAGGATACACATCTCTCAGGCTATTTGAGCGTATCTCATTCAATTTGAGCCGGTTTACCTTTTGGTCAAGCTCTCGATGAAAGCATTTCATTGCTAAGAACATTCTGCATGTCTAAGCATTTAATTTGATCTGTCTTCTTCAAACCTGACTAGGATATGGTGCCTCACTTTTTTTTTAAGAACCTTGTTGACTTTTGAGTCTGTTCTTGGTGAGAAAACATCATTGCTTGATTGATCCATCTCCCATATCCAACTTCTTGGATATTTTGTTTGACTTGGTTGATTTTTATCACCTTATTGATAGTTATGTTGAACTAATAAGAGCATTTTGTCTCTACAATCAGTCCATGACTCGTTGTGATACCTCGATATCGGACATTACCGATTAGACCTTACTTATCTGATTGCGATATCTCTACATCTGTTGATGCTTCGACTCTAAATTTTGGAGGCCGTTGAGATGCTTCTAAAAGGAACCATACCCCTCGGTTGATCCTGTATTGGGCTTAACTTTAATGATTCTTGAGGTTGATCCTAAGATAGATCCTGAGGATGAGATTAAGTCAGACCATGTATGCACCTTCTTAGGATTTTTAAATCCTCATGGTTTGGGAGACTCAAACTAAGTCACGATGACTGAATCCCTTTAATGAAGTTTCACCTAATTCTTGAGACCACCTCAAAATGACTAGATGGGTTTCATTGAGATGTTAATAGTTTCAGAGACTATTTAGATCTCTTACTTTTCCATTCAGCTAGACCGATGAAAGCTTAACAAGTAATGGATCATGAAATTCTAAGAATCTTTATTCGAGAGAATTTTGAGTCAAAACAAACTACTTTATTACAAAAGAAGCTCTACCAGATATAGAAATTCTCAGAGAAAATAAAAAAAAAGTGCAAAAAGGCCTTAAAAAGTGAAATTTGGCCAACACTCCTGAGAAGAAGCTTGAGGTGAGTGGGAAATCAAAAGTTTCGATATAAAGAACTTTTTTGTTTCAAAATTCTCCTGATAAGATCCTTAGAATATTGAGGTTCAAAGAATTGTTAAGTGACATTGGGATGACTCATAGATCAGTAATGGATTTAAAGACATCTCCAAAATGAAAATATTTCCTTAACACCCGGATACGAATGACGAGGCCTATTAGGCTAAGGTGAAAAGAATTAAAAGAAAAGGGCTAGGGAAGAGTACTTAAGGAAAATCCCACCTAGACCTGAATTTTGCCAACATTAGATTAAGCATGGTATATCTGGGCATGAATATGAGATGCCTACAAGAAAGCTCCTCATACCAGTTCGATTTGGTATGTTACATCAGATCTTTCTTGATAACGGCTTATGCAGGAGATAAAAATATATATATGCCAATAAAAATATGAATGGCATGAAAGGATCTAGTAGCTCCGTGGGCATGTTGTACAACATAGTGTACACCCACCTTCTTCTACACTTTATGTATCAACCCTGTGGGTCCGACAGTCCTTCCTTTGGAAGTTGACTTGACTTTTGGGGCTAGGATTTTGCCCATCACTTTTTACGTTTCATGTGTCGACCCTAGGGTCCCGGTAGTCCTTCCTTTGGAAGTCGACTAGCCTTCTCTGTGGGCATGTGGTACGACATACCGTACCCCACCTTTTCTATGCTTCATTGCACGTAAGAGAGGTCTTGAGAATCTCTTAAAACTAATTTTTGAATTGTCAAACAGGCAAAATGGAAGTCCTACGGGTGGCTTATATCTGGTGCAACTAGTAATCAGTGTAAGAGAAGCCAAGTACTTCTCTTTTCCTCTCTTTTCGGTCCCTCACTTCGAGCGTGTTCGAATGATCGTGTCCCACACATCATAAATGAGCGTGATAGATATGTTTGTTCCACTCGTCATAAATGAGATTGGAAGATACCCTCTTTTTAAAAGATTGAAGCTCAACTTTATAACTAAGCATTTCAAGGTTAGCAAATGATGCCTAGCTAAACTTTTGCAGTATCTCTAATTGATGGAAGTCAATTTGGATTGATTTTTGCCTTATTGCAGGAAAGTCATGCCCTTTCCTACCATTCTTATTCGGTTACCCATTCTACATAGGGTCCGAACTGAGAACCTTTCTACGGATATGCTCGTTTTGATCACTTTAGATGAGTGTGATGCATTCCCTCTTATGGGATATATTTTAGTTTGTGCCTTATGGCTAGACACCAGTTGATTTGTACACTCTATTTCGCCCAACCCTTCTTACGTGTCTCAACTAACCGAGGTCAAGTTCGATTGATACCTCTTTTGTGCGGGAAAGTTGTGCTTCTTTCCTTAACACCCTTATTTGGTTGAGCACTCTATATGGGTCCAAATTAGAGTTTCCCACTCACTTCAAATGAGTGTGGTGTTTTCCCCTTTGAGGGATGCTTTCTGGGTCAGCATGAGAGCTACATACCCTTGAGGTTGGAAAGTTGCTTTTTGATCAACCATTCTTGAATACTGTGGTATTTCTCCAGCGGAATTCATTCTACCAAATCTCTGGTATCAGTACCATATATAGGGTTGGTATGTTCTAATCGTCAACTCTCTTTGATAATTCAATTTGGTATGTCCCACTATATCATTTCTGATAACGGCTTAAGTCATAGATTATATATATATATATATATATATATATATATATATATANTCTCAGTAGTTCTGTGGGCATATTGTACAACATATCATACACCCACCTTTTTTTACACTTTATGTGTTGACTCTCTAGGTTCGACAGTCCTTCCTTTAGAGGTTGACTAGTCTTCTTAGTGGGCATGTGGTACGACATATTGTACTCCCACCCTTTTGTATGTGTTATTGCACTAGGTCTTGAACATCTCTTAAAACTGATTTTTGAATTGCCACACAGGCAAAGTGGAAGTCCTACTGGCGGCTTATACCTGGCGCAACCAGTAATCAGTGTAAGAGTAGCTAAGTACTTCTCTTATTTATTTATTTTTTCTACAGTTCCTCGCTTCGAGCGGGTCTGAACGAGTGTGTCCCACCTATTATAAATAAGTGTGTTAGATAAGTTTATTTTTTCTCACTCATTCTAAATGAGAGTGGATGATACCCTCTTTTTAGAGGATCTGAGCTTAGTTTCATGACTAGGCATTCCCTTGTTAGCATATTTTTCCTAGCCAACCTTTTACAATATATCGATTGATGGAAGTTAATTTCGATTGATATTTACCTTATGCAGGAAAGTCATGCCCTTTACTAGCATTTTGTTTTGATTACCTTTTCTACATACGGTCCGAACCCAGCACCATTTTACGGATATGCTCGTCCTGCTCATTTCAGATGAGTGTGGTGTATTCCCTTTTACGGGATATGTTTTGGTTTTTGCCTTATGGCTAAACACCATTTGGTTGGTACACTCTATTTTGTCCAACCCTTCTAAGGTGTCTCGATTGTCCGAGGTCAAGTTCAATTGATGCCTTTTTGTGTTGGAAGCTATGCTCCATTCCTCGTCACCTCTATTCGGTTCAGCACCCCGTGTGAGTCTGAATTAGAGTTTCCCACTCACTTCAAATGAGTGTGGTGTTTTCCTCTTTGAGGGATGTTTTCTGGGTTAGCCTGAGGGCAACATACCCTTGTGGTTGGAAAGTTATGTTTTAACCAACCATTCTTAGATACTGCAGTAATTTCCCAGCGGAATTCATTCTACCAAATCTCTGGTAGCAGTATCATATATAGGGTTGGTATGTCTATTCGTCGACCCTCTTTGATAATCCTGAATAGGTTAATTTTCATTGCCTTGTCAGAGCAACATATTGTATCGGTTCTAGAATTTTTTTGTTATTTGTCTGATCCATGTCGATTCCATTTGAAAAAGGCACTCGTTGCACCACGATTTCGCGTGCGAGCTTAAAATATGCATATTATTATTTTTTAGGCCGATCAACAAAAAAGTGGTCCAGATGACCCCAAATGACTCCGAACGATGAAACGGACCACACTAGTGCCTCCAGAACGTCAATTTCACTTAGGGAGGATGTTCATTTTGTTGCGAGGACATACATTTGCTAAAAATACACAAAGGATAATTATAATAATAATAGTATTATTATTATTATAACAATAAATATTAAATCTATTATAAAAAAAACTCCTTCACATCTCCTTCCCACGGACGCTCCTAATCACGAGATGGCCCTCTCCCTTTCGCGATCGAAAACCAACCCTAGCTCCTTGGTCTCTGGCAAACACTGGCGTCGAAGCTCTCCTCCGCGCCCCAACCCGAGCGCCGACCTCCCTCTCACAGTTTCGCCCCTTCAGCTGCCAGTCAGTTTCCCGCCTTAGGAATGTTGTCATCCCTCCTCTCCTCCACCATCTTCTTCTTCTTCAGTGAGGGATCAAGAGAGGCTCACGAGAAAGCCATAAAAATTTTTGGAGAAGGATTTGGAGGAGTCATTTTGAAAGATAGAAAAAGGAGGAGGGGTTTTCGCTTCCCTTCCTTCATTTTCATCTTTTTCCTCGACCTCCTTCTTCTTCCTCGACGAGATCATGATGAATTGAAGGGAAGCTCTTGGAGAAGAGCTTTTGGAAGCTTTAGAGGTGCTTCTTAGAGTAAAAGCAACGAAGAGGGGTTTCCTTCCCCTCCTCCATTTTATTTTTCCTCCTCGCCGGCCTTGTGATTCACCGACATTGCACTTACGCCAGAGTGAATCAGCGAGGAGAACTTCAAACTTTGGGCTCTCCTCCGTGTTTCCTTCGCTCCCGGTGCGCACCGCTGAGCAACCCTCCTCGAAGGTATATGTGACGTTTGCACTTTCATATGATTTTATCATTTTTTTGGGTACTTCATGCCCCTTATTACCCCTTTTATGTTTTTGTGCATGATCTGGGAGACAATTGGTGCACGAACTGGAGCACCGCCGGGGTTTTCCGAAAATGTGGGTCCTCCATCAGTAAAGAGAACGAGCCTGCAACCTTCACAATGGTGTGATCCCCTCAGCTCCTAGCTAACCTTAGGTCTAGTGGTGTCTAGGCGTGTGGGTTCAATCGCTCACACAAGATGCATATGCTGGCATGGGTTGGCGCGTCAACGTACCTATGTGATTGATCGTCGATTTCCTAAAGCGAGTTGTTAGGTTAGGATTTCCTGTTTGTAACTAAACACCCTCCATATAGCCGAGTGTCTCCCTTTTGTTGTGAGTCTTATCACAAGTACCAATGGGTCGGAGTCCCTCACTCCCCTTGCTTTGGGTTCCCCAGCTTTACTTGGAGAAGCTTGGAGGTTGAACTTAGCAAAGTGAGAGAAGCTTTGTAGCAGTCTTGCTTTGCAAAGTCTGGAGGAGTTCACAAAATGAGAAAAGCTTTTTAACTAGCCCATTTCGTGACGTCGTAGAAAGTTTCCCCCTCGGAGATTCGGGTAGAAACTTCCCACATTTCCTCACCAAAACAAGAGGCGGCGGTGCCACATATCCAAGGGTCTAAACTTTAGGTTTCCCATGTGAGGTCGTTAGTACAAGCGTGGCTCGCTATCATATGTGATCATTTGCACTTCGTTATTTGCATGTGCATGTCTTACATGTTACATATTGTATGTCATATATCGCATTTGCACTTGTACTTGCACCTTGCATTTTTGACTTGCACTCTGCACCTTGCATTTTCTCTTGCACCTTGCACCTTGCATTTAAATGTTGCATTTACACTTGCACTTGCACCTTGTATCTTGTACTTGCACTTGCACCTGCACCGACACCACTTGTGCCTAGGTTGGTTATCCTGAATCGGTCACATCACTTGTCTTTCAGCCGGCTACCCCGGTCCGATGGGTTTTATCGGGTGCTCCATTCCGATTGACCTACCACTTGCTCCTTTGCATGTTTTATATGTGCTTGTACATGTTTGTTTGCATGATCGATATCTTCTACTTAAGTTGCATTCTTTCGGGTTACTACCTTACTGGCATACCCTCTTTTCGGGCCCCTGCCGCTACGGCATGCCTACCACCGGGTCTCTGCCTTACCGGTATACCCTTTTTTTGGGCCCCTGTCACTACGGCAAGTCTACCTTCGGGTCACTGCCTTACAGACATACCCTTTTTTCGGGCTGCAGCCGCCACGACATTCCCATTCCTTCGGCTCACTGCCTTACCGACATACCCTATTTTCGGGCCCTTACTGCTACGGTATGCCCATTTCTACGAGTCACTGCCTTCATGACATACTCTTTATCACTACTTATATATTTTGATTTGCCTGCATTAGCATTTGCATTTGTATGTTTGCATGGATAGCGAGTCAGGTTTGTTAGGAGAGTGACCCCGTGTTGGTCGCGATGCCTTAACGAGCATTGCTTACTGGGTTGATCCCAGTGGGCAATGTGAGTTAAGTCATTGAGATTGACACGAGTATGACTGTGTTAAAGATCTAATAGATCTAACTCGTGTCATCGTTCTTCGTGACACCCTTTAGATCCTTCGGAACTTTAGGATGGATCCGGTATGACGACCCCGTCAAACTCATACTATACCCAGACTTACCCCTCACTTAGATACTAGGTTAACGCACCTTTCGTTAGATGGTATGCTAGGCTAGGACTTATGGTGCTAGGTAGTCTTTTTGATACTTGGTTATTGTTCTCTGTTGGATTGGTTGCCCTAGCCAGATATCTTTCTTTTGTATCATACTTGTGGTGTGTTTGCATGTTGCATATGTATGGTAGTATGTTAGGACGTTCTTCTGCAGGGAGTCATGCCTATTTTTATACACACACACAAGTATCGCTATGGGGGGAGCAAGTAATGATTTCTTATCCTTTTGCTTGCAGGTGCTATTAGCTCCCCCAACTTTTAAGGCATGACTTATGATATGTTATGTGCATGTGAGTTTTCCCGGTGACATTGTTTTCATGCAAGATTGAATTTTTTTCTTTTCTCTATGTATTTTTAGAGTTTAGGAGAGTTTTATAGCAGAAATAAGATATGGGCACGGGTTTCGAGACTTTATTGTCGGAACCACGTGGAGGGGACTAGGAGCAGATGCTTCTACCCCGTATTTTAATTCTATATTTTATATTGATGTATAGAATCAGGACCAGGCATGTATATGCGGAGTCCGATCGCCTTTTTTTTCTTTTCTGGGATATGTTGTCGACCCAGCAGCACCAACCTATTTATTAGTTTGATTTAGCTTGTTTCATCTTTTGCATCATGATGTATGTCTGCACTTGCATGCGTTTTCTTTGTTTCTTTCTGTGATTTATCTGGGATTTCATGATTTAATATAGGCTCTTTAGGACTTAAATTCCTACATTTTTATAAAATCTTAAATAAAATATTCAAGATAATTAAAATTTAGGATTAAAAAATTCAGGATCTAAAAATTGTAACTTTTACTTTCCTGCATATATTAATAGGGCCTCCACAATATTTAGGACCGCTCTAGATAATTGCATTCATATTTGCATGTACCGAGGAGAAGTTCACGTGCTTCTCTAATCTAACTGGCCCAGCATAACCTTTTATAAGTGGTTGTCTAGTGTACCTAGGATGTTAGAAGGCTCCCCGACCCAGATGGGGTATAAGTCCTTTTGTTTGGAGTGTTTCCAGCTTTGTAGATGAACTTTCACTTGTCTTTCTTTCTTGAGGCATCCTTGCTATTTCGGTAGGTATAAGTCCCACCTCTTGGAGGTCTAGTTTGTAGTCATAGGATAGAATTTCCTTCCTTTGACCTTAGGGCTACCGAGGTTCCCGTGGATGATGTATTTCACAGATTGCTGACCGGGATATCAGGACATGTTGGGTCGACTACCTTCACAACCAGGTAGACTTGTGGTCCTAGTAGCTGTGTATGACGGGTCTGTTGTACCCTGACACAGTTTCCTCTACCTTTTAGGATCACTCTACCTTTCTTTTTTTTTAGCCCCTTTGAGCCCTGTCGCTCCTTGACCTCGTTGATATCACCTTGATGGCCTGATGCCGATGAGCTGCCGCCCATTTGGGATGCAACGATTTGTCCTCTGCCCTTTAACCCAGACGTGCTTTGACGTATTGGGATATCCCCATCAAGATGATTTAGGTTATTTCGTGGAAACCATGTGCCGATGAGCCGCTACCCATTTCGGGATGCGAGAGACTCACTCTCTGCTCGATTGCTTAGTGTGAGCTTTGAAGCATTGGGATTGTTCCCACATGGAATAACATTCATTTCATTGCCTATACCCCAGTTTTATGATAATATGAAGCGCAAATCCTTTTATCGAGAGTATTCTTGGGTATCCCCTAAGATATAATTAACCAGTAGAAACACGTTCCTCTGGGAGTGCTCTTGACCCCAGAACAGGTACATACACGTGACTCTCTGGTTATGGGTAGTCTATATAGATACTTCTTTCGTGGATATTGGTTTAAGGTGTCTCCACCCGAGCTTGTTTTGGCAGAATATTCTTAACCTATCCTTGCGAGGTTTATCGTGCGTAGACTCTCCACGTTTTATTTTTTCTCTTGTTTGTCTCTTTGTCGTATGTCTCTTCTTATTCGATTCCTCTCCTCTTCGAATCATTTATATGGTTCAGGAGGGAGATTTATTTGAATGGGGGAAGTATACGACAATTGACAAGCTGACGACTCCTTATTTTTTTAAAAAAAGGAGAAAAATAAACGAAAACCAATAACATCTAATGAAATGATTATAAAACTGATAATACATGATTATACAATAATTTTAAAGTATATTCTTTTATTATAATTTTTTATTAGCATATTCTTATCAAATTTGGATTAAAAATTAAATAAAAAGTAAAATCGTCAATAATAATTTCAAGTCTAGATTGATGTTATTTTGGAAATTATTAACTTGCAACCCCCTTCGGAATAGATTTCTGACTCTCTTAGGACATAGGCTCGTTCTGACACTCCACTTGGCCTCACTCGCCTCTCTAGCAAGCATACCTGCTTAAGACTCGCTCTTCTAGGCCTCGCTCTGATGCTCCACTCAATCTCCTTAGCACACCTGCACGCTGAATTTTTATTCTCTATATTAAACTTATAATGATTTATATTTGGTTAATTTTTACCCATAAATGACTTTTTATTTGATTACTTATGATGTTGGCATGCCAAAATTTTACCCTCTTTATAACCGTATAAGAAAATGTGCATCTTTATAATTTGTCATAATGTATTGCACAATATGTCAAATTATTCATCAAATCCAAAAAATATCAAGTAAAATTCAACATTTTATAAAATTAAATTTTTGGTTATTCTCTTTAAAAAAAGGTTGGAATGACAATATTTTTTTAGCGGGCATGATGGTAGATGAGAAACATAGCTACCCATGAGTAAATACCTCAACAGATGGAAGTAATAATTTCTTATGTTGGGCATCATGAGCCATATGGAAGGTTGATATTAGGCAAGCACTGCTTTAGATTCAAACAGAAGTAGCTTTACGATGTGGATTGCATGTTTTGCATCCGAATGCGGTATTTGTTTATTTTTTTTTTCTTTTTTATCTTAAGAAAGGTTTATTTTTAAACTTATAAAAATTTTATTCAATATTATATCTTTTTTTCATCTGATACTATTATGAAGGTGAATCACTGTTGATTGTGAGAGAGTGATAATGTACATGTCCACATTTTAGAGCTACCCTCGGAGATGTAGGACTAAACCATATTATACACTTGCAGTACATTAGATTTGATAAACATCTCTTTACAACACTTGCATGGCATTAGTCACTATATACCAAAAAATTTTATTAATTTCCTGTAGGTGAGAGATGATTGTGATATTACAAAATATAATGATGATAGTAGACATATGAGTTGATAGCTAATCTGGCACATGTTATTGGTTGAATTGATAATTATTGGTCTAGTTAGAAAGTGGGCATCACATTGTTGTGACAACTTGTTAGGTGATTGGACTAGAAAAAATTTATATACATTTTTTTGGATTAAAGCCATGGCTGCATGTTCTTTCATAATCAGCCTGTTTTTTATTACAGACACATTTGGGCCAAAGATTCATAAACATCACTCGTTAGTGATGGAGGGTTTAACAAATTTTTTCTAATACTATATTGGAGAAATAATATTATAAATTTTATATAGAGATGAAGGAGGTTGATAAGCCTTCATGGGTCCATATAACAGGTTGTCTACACTTACTATAGATATGGTGCTAAGAAATTTTTCATATTGGTAGATTTATACTATGAGTCCCTTACGCTATGGATAATATTGGGAGGAGAATCAGGTTCTAGTAATTCTACTACAACACACTTTAAATAATATTTCGCTAATTTTTATAACAACAAAATTTGATAGTTATATTACTTGCAAGTAATGAGCCTCATGTTCGTGAGCAAGGACTAAATTTCATTTGAGACTACCAACATGAGTTTGATGGACAATTATAGAGCCATGTTTATTAATTGTTTTCTTGCATTTTGTTATATGTATATATATGTATTTCTTCATTTAAAACTTTAGTTAGTTAATCTTTACAAATACTCTAGTAACCATATGACCATCAAATATAAATGTGTTGCACATTTATGCACCACAAAATAATCTATTTAGGAGATTAATGACCACTAAAAGGCTGGCAACGTGTGTGGGGTGAGTTTTTTTAAAGAGAGTCGAATTATGATTCAGATTGGTTTCAAAAGTTGGCATTGAGGCGATGGAAATAGTTTCTAGCATTTTGATCTGGCTTGGGGAAGACTAGGGCAAACTCACCAATAGTACATTGAGATATGTGATAATATGAATCTTATTGTATATGATGACTCACACGTAGATTGAGAGAAAGCAGTTGCACTATACATGAGATGGTTTTACTCATACTAAAAGATCCCATAAATCCTTCACACATATATTACCAATGTCACCCACCAAATGAGTCATGGCATTTCATAAATTCTTTTAAGTGGAAACTTTCTTTGCTTACTTTTTAATCAATTTATAATTTGAATATAATTCAATTTTCTAGTGTGAGTTCATTATGAAGATAAAGAATTTATTGATAGTCATAAAGGCAATTTAAAACAAGCTATGATCGATAAGATTGAGAAGATACATAGTTGAATGTAGTGTGTTTGCTTTTGATTCGAAGAGCTCGCACCACGGGATTCGAACCCTCGACCCGAGGGACTTACGCCAGAGGCCGCACCAATGAGTCAGGTCATTCACATATATATATATATATATATATATATATATATATATATATATATATATATATATATATATATATATATATATATATATATATATATATATAT
>JXCR01067080.1:193891-205238 GCA_002079205.1 Phalaenopsis hybrid cultivar
TTCAGCCGAACAAACTATGCGTTATCAGACGAAGCCCGCACCACTTAGCTAGCTGCCACAAATAGTTTGCTTGTAAGCATTTCTAACGTCTCAGAATGATTCAAAAAAGGGAAGGGCGAGTCTTGGAAGAAAAGAAGTGCCTGTGCCTGTGCGTTGAAGCTTTCGGCTGGTTGTTCCTTCACTGTCACTCCACACATGTCATGTATTCAGTAAAGTATCTTTTATTAATTATTTAGGGTTTAAGGAAGCAAGATGTGGCTGGTAATAGTGGTGTCCATATTTTTTATTGAAATGTTATAATTTTTTTTTTTTGGTGCGGGTGATAAACGAGACACATGTGAGACAAATAATTATGGCTTCGTTTGGGACAGCTTATTCGCTGTTGTGGAGTTTTGAAAGAGAATTGTGTTTGAGCTGCTTATTCGAAAATGCAGTTGATGTTTTACACTAAACGCGGAATGCAAGTTAAACCTCATGGTCCGTATTTTCAGATAAGCGACTTATCTGGAGAAGCACAAATTGCTACAAACGTACCCTATATCCATCGTTTACAAGTGCGGAAGACGTATATGTTAATGAATTGTTGAACATATAGGGATTTTTTTCAGCCCACTCAATAAGTGCGGTGAGGGCAAACGTGTTGATGAGGGCTGAGGGTGAGTGAATGTTTTTGCATGATAAAAGTGGGCAAATCATCCAGCAACCCTAGAAAAGATTCATAAATTAAAAAAATTTCCAGTTTTTGATATTTAAATGAATTGCTCGTGTCCACTTTACGGCAAGTTTTAGATATTTAGATTAAATTGATTGATATGCATACGCACAATTACTATATCTATGCATATCTTACACCTAAATTCTATGCATATCTTACACTAATATCTATGCATATCTGACACTTTACGGAAAGCTTTTTATTTGATTACTTATGGTGTTGGCATGCCAAAATTTTACCCTCTTTATAACCTATAAAAGCTATTAAGTGATTTCAATCATAGGGCTGAAATACATATTTTGCTATTTAAATAGTGACCTATGAGGAGCATTAAATTTATTAATATAATAAATTTGCACCCGGCCCACCCCCACCCCCCTCTCAAAACAAAGGCTAGTTCCGCTCTTGGATCTAAGTGACAATAATTGTAATTGCGACCTGTTAGATTAGAGGCAATTATAACTTCTTCTTTTTTTTTTAGTTTCGATGGCTGTCAGTGAAGATTGGTGTATTATAATCATATAACTCGATGTCAACTTTTTTTTTTTCATTTTTTGGCTAGTCGTTGCTAGCCCAAAGGGTTTGAAACTGACCCGCTAAAATCCTCTTTATAAGGCTTCATGTGGCCCCACCCAACCTTTCCTTATGAAATCTTCTCAAACTCTTACTCCTCTTTTAATCTTGATCGTGATTCTATTGTCTTCAAGATCTCTAAGAGGCTCGGTACGATTAAGAATGGGCATTTCTCTATGAACCCTTTCTTTTTGTCATTTTTGTTTATTCATTTAGCACTAAAATTCATTATTTTAAATAATAATTTTGTTGCCATTTTATTTTCTTCTTATGCTTCATTTACAACAATACAAACAAAAGCTCAACCTCTTGTCGAATAAATTTTTCTTGATGTCTAATCTAAATGACATTTGTAAAGCTACAACATATCAATTCCAAAAATGGTCCCATAAAATAAGTAGTAGATGAGTCCACACAAATAATTTTAGAATAAAATACATATTTATCTAATAGATGGGCTCTTAATCATTGTATAATAATCTACCCAACATAATATGTGATTTATTATAAAATTGAAATTTGTAAGAACTTTGCAACTAATTACATAGTTTGTTTAATATAGTTAATATATTCAATAAGTTGATGACCGTTCAAAAACTTTACACAAATGACAATTTTGAAGGGTTAAATAAGTTGGTGCAAACATTAATCCAAATAAAGGTTTTAGGCTTATTTTAGAGTGATGTTGAGAAGAGTTGATTTTGTTCTTCAATTTATACCTATGAATTTGTGCTATGAATCATGATGAGAAGCACATACTCTAATGACCGTTAAAATCAAATAACATACTCTAATGACCGTTAAAACTCCAATATTTAACTAAAATATAAAAGATAATAGAAAATATGCATCTTTATAGTTTGTCATAATGTATTGCACAATATATCAAATTATTCATCAAATCCACAAATATCAAGTAAAATTCAACATTTCATAAAATTAAATTTTTTGTTATTCTTTTAAAAAAAGGTTGGAATGACAAAAAATTTTTAACGAGTGTGACGGTAGAAGAGAAACGTAGCTACACACGAGTAAATACCTCAACAGATGGAAGTAATAATTTCTTATGTTGGGCATCATGAGCCATATGGAAGGTTGAGCTTAGGCAAGCACTGCTTTAGATTCAAACAGAAGTAGCTTTATGATGTGGATCGCATGTGTTGCATCCGAATGTGGTATTTGTTTATTCTTTTTTATTTTTTATCTTCAGAAGATTTACTTTTAAACTTATAAAAATTTTATTCAATATTATATCTTTTTTTTTCATCTGATATTATTATGAAGGTGAGTCACTATTGATAGTGAGAGAGTGATAAGCTACATGTCCACATTTTAGGGCTATCCTCTGGGATGTAGGACTAAACTATATTAGACACTTATAGTACATTAGATTTGATAAACATCTCCTTACAACACTTGCATGGCATTAGTCACTACAAACCAAAAATATTTATTAATTTCCATAGGTGAGAAATGATTGTGATATTACAATATATAATGATGATAGTAGACATATGGGTTGATAGCTAGCCTCGCACATGTTATTGGTTGAATTGATAATTATTGGTCTAGTTAGAAAGTGGGCATCACNCGGCAGCTAGAAGAAGCAATATAACTAATCTCGGCAGATCATTAATGATGTCAATATCTAAATTTCATAATAATAAATTAAAATTTTTCTATCCAATAAAATAAACAAAAAATATCATTATTATTTATTTTAAAAAATGTAGAAATAAAGTGGTTTGGCGGAGGACGCCATGCTTAAATCATGCACCTAATATCTCGCATCAAATATCTCGCCCTCACAAACTTTTGAAATTTTTTTTAAAATCTGGAAATTGGTCCTGCTAGAAGGACACAACGCCAAAATCATGCACCCAATTGCCTCATATCCAGGAACCTGCAATGACCACGCTCTTGACAAAATTGTCCCATAAAATGCCGAGTTTCCACGTGCTAAGCCCACTTCATGTGCCACTATTCAAGAACTCTACACCATCAGGGATCGAACCCCTGACTTGAGGGGACTTACAGTGACCCCGCCACCAACAGGAAAAATTATTGCGTACGGACACCATACACAAATTTTGTGTGCGATGTCGGATAAGGACCGTGAAAAAATTAAAGTGGACTCCACTCTAACAATAAAAAAAAACAAAAAAAAATGTATTTCGGTGACCGTGATCGGTTTGCGTGCGGTATCCGTACGCAATAATCGCTTCACCAACAGACCAAAATATATATTCCACAAANTAATTATTTAAGGTTTAGGGAAGCAAGATGTGACTGGTAATAGTGGTGTGTGCATATTTTTATTAAAATGTCTTTTTTTTTTTTTTGTGCGGGTGATAAACGAGTCACATGTGAGACAAATAATTATGATTTCATTTGGGCAGTTTATATGCTGCGGTAGCGTTTTGAAAGGAAATGGTGTTTGAACAGTTTATTCGAAAATGAGGTTGATTTTTTACACTAAACGTGAAACGCAGGTTAAATCTCGTGATTCGCATTTTCAAATAAGTAACTTATCTGGATAAGCACAAATTGCTACAAACGTACCCCATATCCATCGTTTACAAGTGCGGAAGACGTATATGTTAATGAATTGTTGAACATATAGGGATTTTTTTCAGCCCACTCAATAAGTGCGGTGAGGACAAACATGTTGATGAGGGCTGAGGGTGAGTGAATGTTTTTGCATGATAAGAGTGGGCAAATCATCGAGCAACCCTAGAAAAGATTCATAAAGTAAAAAAATTTCCAGTTTTTGATATTTAAATGCATTGCTCGTGTCCACTTGACGGCAAGCTTTAGATATTTAGATTAAATTGATTGATATACATACGCACAATTACTATATCTATGCATATCTTACACCTAAATTCTATGCATATCTTACACTAATATCTATGCATATCTGACACTTTAAGGCAAGCTTTTTATTTGTTTACTTATGATCTTGGCATGCCAAAATCTTACCCTCTTTATAATCCTATAAAAGCTATTATGTGATTTCAATCATAAAGCAGCTATCTAAATAGTGACCTGTGACGAACATTAAATTTATTAATATAATAAATTTGCACCCCACCCACCCCCACCCCCCTCTCAAAAGAAAGGCTAGTTCTGCTCATGGATCTAAGTGACAATAATTGTAGTTGTGACCTGTTAGATTAGAGGTAATTCTAACTTTTTTTTTTCTTTTCTGTTTTTTTTTTTAGGTCTCGATAGTTGTCAGTGAAGATTGGTGTATTATAATCATATAACTCGATTTCAATACTTTTTTTTTCATTTTTTGGCTAGTCTTTGCTAGCCCAAACGGTTTGAAACTGACCCACTAAAATCCTCTTTATAAGGCTTCATGTGTCCCCACCCAATCTTTCCTTACGAAATCTTCTCAAAATCTTACTCCTCTTTTAATCTTGATCGTGATTCTATTGTCTTCAAGATCTCTAAGAGGCTCGGTACGATTAAGAATGGACATTTCTCTATGAACCCTTTCTTTTTGTCATTTTTGTTCATTCATTTAGCACTAAAATTATTATTTGAAATAATAATTTTGTTGCCATTTTTTTTCCTTCTTATGTTTCATTCACAACAATACAAACAAAAGCTCAACCTCTTGTCGAACAAAATTTTCTTGATATCTAATCTAAATGACATTTGTAAAGCTACAAAACATCAATTCCAAAAACGGTCTCATAAAATAAGTAGTAGATGAGTCCACACAAATAATTTTAGAATAAAATACATATTTATCTAATAGANTAAATAATAATTTTGTTGTCATTTTTTTTTCCTTCTTATGTTTCATTCACAACAATACAAACAAAAGCTCAACCTCTTGTCGAATAAAATTTTCTTGATATCTAATCTAAATGACATTTGTAAAGCTGCAACACATCAATTCCAAAAATGGTCCCATAAAATAAGTAGTCGATGAGTCCACACAAATAATTTTAGAATAAAATACATATTTATCTAATAGATGGGCTCTTAATCATTGTATAATAATCTACCCAACATAATATGTGATTTATTACAAAATTGAAATTTGTAAGAGCTTTGCAACTAATTACATAGTTTATTTAATATAATTGATATATTCAATAGGTTGATGACCGATCAAAAACTTTCCACAAAGGACAATTTTCAAGGGGTAAAATAAGTTGGTGAAAACATTAATCCAAATAAAGGTTTTAGGCTTATTTTAGAGTGATGTTGAGAAGAGTTGNGTTTTTAAAAAATTAATTAAATTAATATGTATGTTTGTATTAGAAATATTCAACACTAATATCTATTTGGTAAATAAATTGATCAAATTTGTATTGCTCTCAAGATCACACACTTTTGGAAATATATTACATTAGGACACCTGACGTTGAACTATATTAGGAGTTCACTGATATGCGGGCACGTGACTTCAAGGAAACGTGCACATTTCCTGTGATCCGGTCCGGTAACACAAGAGAATATTCCTCTTGTGTTATTCCGTGTTATTCAGGTGTTATTGTGACGGTATTGATGTGTTATTGTGTTATTGTAACATCGGGAGTATTCACAGAACACAATAACACATGAATACGACCACAATAACATCTGAATAATGCGAAATAATGATTTTTTTTAATTTTTCTATTACCTCCACGTGGCGTCATTTCATTGGACTTCGAACGTAGCTCTACATTAGGAGTTCTGATGTAATATTTTTCCCACACTTTTAAGGTTTTGATCATATTTTAGAATTTATGAATTTAGTTTATTATAATTNTACATTAGGAGTCATGACGTAATATTTTTCCCACACTTTTAAGGTTTTGATCATATTTTAGAATTTATAAATTTAGTTTATTATAATTTTTTCACTTAATATAAATCTAGCAAAAAAAATTTGTTTAATTGTAGTATTAATTTTATGTTTGTAAAATCATGTATATAGAAGCTAGATTAAATTGTGAGTTTAAATAAGTGTGTTCTACAATAAGTTTCAAAAGTGAGAGTTCAACTTCTGATATTAGAATTAGACTTGTGAATATTAATTTATTATGAGAGTAATTAAAATTGTCAATTAATTTATATGTGAGTAATGATTATTATATGATGAAATAAAATCGAGTGCATCTCAAATGTCAATAANATAAATAAGTGTGTTCCGCAATAAGTTTCAAAAGTGAGAGTTCAACTTCTGATCTTGATATTAGACTTGTGAATATTAATTTATTATGAGAGAAATTAAAATTATCAATTAATTTATATGTGAGTAATGATTATTATATGATGAAATAAAATCGAGTGCATCTCANGGAGTAATTAAAATTATCAATTAATTTATATGTGAGTAATGATTATTATATGATGAAATAAAATCGAGTGCATCTCAAATGTCAATAAAAGGAAGAAGAAGAAGTACATCACAAGAACCTAGCGTAACATCTATGTCTTATTAAGACATATGGCGTTTCCTAGACATTATGCCTTGACCACCTATAATATAATTATTTAGAGCATTGTCTATACCGTAAATGAAATTATTATTCCTCCTAAGGGGCAATTGCATCCTTTGTTTTTTGTCACAATCCTCCCCGCTACAAATTTTATGGTTCCCATGTTTGATAAGTTAGGGGTTGGAGCATTGTACATAAGAGATTCAAAAGCAATATAGGGGGGTGGTTTAGGGTGCACATGGATCAGTGGTTGAGCACATGCATCCTCAGTTGTAGCATCTTCTCTTGATAGTACATTTGAGTGGTAGACCAATCATCACATTCGACTACATATCTTTTCAAGCTTATCGATCACAACTTGTTTTAAATTGCCTTTATGACTATCAATAAATGATTGGAATAATTTTTTATCTTCATAATGAACTCACAAAAGAAAATTGAATTATATTAAAATTATAAATTAATTAAAAGGTAAGCAAAGAAAGTTTCCACTTAAAAAAAATTATGACATGCCATTACTCATTTGGTGGGTGACATTGGTAATATATGTGTGAAGGATTTATGAGATCTTTTAGTATGAGTAAAACCATCTCATGTATAGTGCAATTGCTTTCTCTCAATCTACGTGTGAGTCATCATATACAATAATGTAAAGATTCATATTATCACATATCTCAATGTACTATTGGTGCTACTCTGTTGAGTTTGCCCTAGTCTTCCCCAAGCCATATCAAAATGCTAGAATCTATCTCCATCGGCTCAATGCCAACTTTGGGAATCAATCTGAATCATAATGTGACTCTCTTTAAAAAATCACCCCACACGATGCCAACCTTTTAGTGGAATTAATCTCCTAAATAGATTATTTTGTGGTGCATAAATGTGCAACACATTTATATTTGGTGGTCATCTGGTTGCTAGAGTATTTGTAAAGATTAACTAAGTAAAGATTTAAATGAAGAAATACATATATACATATAACAAAAAGCAAGAAAACAATTAATAAATATGCTCTATAATTGTCCATCAAACTCATGTTGGTAGTCCCAAATGAAATTTAGTCCTTGCTCACGAACATGAGGCTAATTACTTGCAAGTAATATAACTATCAAATTTTGTTGTTATAAAAATTAGCGAAATATTATTTAAAGTGAGTTGCAGTAGAATTATTAAAACTCGATACTCTTCCCAATATTATCCATAGCGTAAGGCACTTAAAGTATAAATCTACCAATATGAGAACTCTCTTAGCACCATATCTATAGTAAGTGTGGACAACCTGTCATATGGACCCATCAAGGCTTATTAACCTCCTTCAAGTCTATATAAAATTTTTAATATTATTTCTCCGATATAGTATTAGAAAAATATTGTTAAACCCTCCATCACTAACGAGTGATGTTTATGAATCTTTGGCCGAAATGTGTCTGTAATTAAAAACAGGCTCATTATGAAAGAACATGCAGCCATGGCTTTAATCCAAAAAATGTATATAAATTTTTTCTAGTCCAATCACCTAACAAGTTGTCACAACATTGTGATGCCCACTTTCTAACTAGACCAATAATTATCAATTCAACCAATAACATGTGCGAGGCTAGCTATCAANTTCATCATGAAAGAACATGCAGCCATGGCTTTAATCCAAAAAATGTATATAATTTTTTTCTAGCCCAATCACCTAATAAGTTGTCACAACAATGTGATGCCCACTTTCTAACTAGACCAATATTATCAATTCAACCAATAACATATGTGAGGCTAGCTATCAACTCATATGTCTACTATCATCATTATATCTTGTAATATCACAATCATCTCTCACCTATAGGAAATTAATAAAATTTTTTGATATCTAGTGACTAATGCCATGCAAGTGTTGTAAAGAGATGTTTATCAAATTTAATGTACTACAAATGTCTAATATAGTTTAGTCCTACATCTCCGAGGGTAGCTCTAAAATGTAGACATGTACATTATCACACTCTCTCTATCAATAGTGATTCGCCTTCATAATAGTATTAGATGAAAAAAAGATATAATATTGAATAAAATTTTTATAAGTTTAAAAATAAATCTTTCTTGATATAAAAAAGAAAAAAGAATAACCAAAAATCGCATTTGGATGCAACACATGCGATCCACATCGTAAAGCTACTTCTTTTGAATCTAAAGCAGTGCTTGCCTAAGCTCAACCTTCCATATGGCTCATGATGCCCAACATAAGAAATTATTACTTCCCTCTGCTGAGATATTTACTCGTGGGTAGCTACGTTTCTCATCTACCATCACGCTAGTTAAAAAAATACTGTCATTCCAACCTTTTTTTTAAGAGAATAACCAAAAATTTAATGTTATAAAATGTTGAATTTCACTTGATATTTTTGGATTTGATGAATAATTTGACATATTGTGCAATACATTATGACAAACTATAAAGATGCACATTTTCTATTATCTTTTATATTTTAGTAAAATATTGGAGATTTTAACGGTCATTAGAGTATGCTATTTGATTTTAACGGTCATAAGAGTATGTGTTTTTCATCAAGATTTCATAGCACAAATTCTTAGGTATAAAATAACGAACAAAATCAACTCTTCTCAACATCACTCTAAAATAAGCCTAAAACCTTTATTTGGATTAATGTTTTCACCAACTTATTTAATCCTTGAAAATTGTCCTTTGTGGAAAGTTTTTGATCGGTCATCAACCTATTGAATATATCAACTATATTAAACAAACTATGTAATTAGTTGCAAAGTTCTTACAAATTTCAATTTTGTAATAAATCACATATTATGTTGGGTAGATTATTATCCAATGATTAAGAGCCCATCTATTAGATAAATATGCATTTTATTCTAAAATTATTTGTGTGGACTCATCTACTACTTATTTCATGAGACCATTTTTGGAATTGATGTGTTGTAGCTTTACAAATGTCATTTAGATTAGATATCAAGAAATTTTTATTCGACAAGAGGTTGAGTTTTTGTTTGTATTGTTGTAAACGAAACATAAGAAGGAAAAAAAAAATAGCAACAAAATTATTATTTAAACTAATAATTTTAGTGCTAAATGAATGAACAAAAATGACAAAAAGAAAGGGTTCATAGAAAAATGCCCATTCTTAGTCATATCGAGCCTCTTAGAGATCTTGAAGCCTTATAAAGAGGATTTGGCGGGTCAGTTTCAAACCTTTTGGGCTAGCAACGACTAGCCAAAAAATGAAAAAAAAAAAGTATTGACATCGAGTTAGATGATTATAATACACCAATCTTCACTGACAGCTATCGAGACCAAAAAAGAAAAAAGAAAAAAAAAAAAGTTAGAATTGCCTCTAATCTAACAGGTCGGAATTACAATTATTGTCACTTAGATCCAAGAGCGGAACTAGCCTTTCTTTTGAGAGAGAGTTGGGGCTGGGCCGGGTGCAAATTTATTATATTAATAAATTTAATGCTCGTCATAGGTCACTATTTAAATACCAAAATATATATTTCGGCTCTATGATTGAAATCACTTAATAGCTTTTATAGGGTTATAAAGAGGGTAAAATTTTGGCATGCCAACATCATAAGTAATCACATAAAAAGCTTTCAGTAGAGTGTAAGATATGCATAGATATAGTGTAAGATATGCAAAGAATTTAGGTGTAAGATATGCATAGATATAGTATTTGTGCGTATGCATATCAATCAATTTAATCTAAATATCTAAAGCTTGCCGTAAAGTGGACACGTGCAATGCATTTAAATATCAAAAACTGGAATTTTTTTTTTTAATTTATGAATCATTTCTAGGGTTGCTCGATGATTTGCCAACTCTTATCATGCAAAAACATTNAATTTATGAATCATTTCTAGGGTTGCTCGATGATTTGCCAACTCTTATCATGCAAAAACATTCACTCACCCTCAGCCCTCATCAACATGATTGTCCTCACCGCACTTATTGAGTGGGCTGAAAAAAATCCCTATATGTTCAACAATTCATTAACATATACGTCTTCCGCACTTGCAACGATGGATATCGGGTACATTTGTAGCAATTTGTGCTTGTTCAGATAAGTTGCTTATCTGAAAATGCAGACCACGATGTTTAACATGTGTTCCGCGTTTAGTGTAAAAATTCAACCTCATTTTCGAATAAACCGCTCAAACGCAATTTCCTTTCGAAACGCCGCCGCAGCGGATAAGCTGCCCCAAACGAAGTCATAATTAGTTGTCTCACATGTGACTCGTTTATCACGCGCACCCAAAAAAAAAAAAAAATTATAACATTTTCATAAAAAATATGCACACCACTATTACCAGTCACATCTTGCTTCCCTAAACCCTAAATAATTAATAAAAGATACTTTACTGAATACATGACATGTGTGGAGTGACAGTGAAGGAACAACCAGCCGAAAGCTTCAACTAACAGGCACAGGCACTTCTTTTCTTCCAAGACTCGCTCTTCCCTTCTTTGAATCATTCTGAGACGTTAGAAATGCTTACAAGCAAACTATTTGTGGTAGCTAGCTAACTGGTACGGGCTTCGTCTGATAACGCATAGTTTGTTCGGCTGAACTCAGCCCAATATATATATATATATATATATATA
>JXCR01067080.1:258106-275711 GCA_002079205.1 Phalaenopsis hybrid cultivar
TAGGGGGTAACTGTTAATTGCATTAATAATCTACCCCAGCATCAGAATCTCATTCATTTTGTTTGTATACCACGGAATATGCCATTCAGTGACTTTGAATAACTCTTTCATAGGAGATCTTTTACTAATTTCATCATTCAATTCAGGGTCATCTTGTGATTGAGTCGAATATAAAGATATAAAGACTGGTGGTGTATATGAATTCACCAAATATATAAGATTTAAAATTGTATGAGGTAAATTCATTTTAAGGTCATGAGATTTTTCAATAGATGGAATTAAAAGTTTACTATTTTTGGTCACGTCCATCATTTCACACCTCTCCTGAACATACATACAATCTTCTTTAAACAACATTTTAGACTCATCATGAAACCCTATTTCGATCTCATCTGTTAACTTACTCTCAAAACTTTTCTGAAAATAGTTTTTACTTAGATAATCAATTTCATCCATTCAAAAATAATCATCATCATTTCTCTCAGCTGGATATTTCATAGCCTTTAAAACATCAAAAGTGGTTTCATTGTCATTAATATTCATAGTTAACTTTCTTTTTTGCACATCTATCATAGCTTGTCCAGTAACAAGAAAAGGTCTCCCCATAAAAATGGAATATTCTTTATCTTCATCCATATCTAATACAATAAAGTCCATGGGAAAGATAAATTTATCCACTTTAACAAGCACATCTTCTATAATCCCTTTTGGATAAATGATAGATTATCAGTTAACTGAAGAGTTATAGTACTGGGAGAAATATCGGCTAAACCTAACCTTTTAAATATGGATAAAGGCATCACATTAATGCTCGATCCTAAATCACATAAAGCTTTTCCACATAATCTTTTTCTAATTACACAAGGAATTGTAAAGCTACAATGATCTTTAAGTTTTTGAGGAAATTTTTTCTGAAGTATAGCGCTGCACTCCTCACTTAGTGCAATTGTCTCGTAATCCCCAAATTTCCTTTTCTTGTTTAATATCTCCTTCATAAATTTTGCATAACTTGGCATCTGTTTCAAAGCTTCAACGAAAGGAATATTTATCGTTAACTTCTTAAGTACGTCCATGAACTTTGAAATTTTTTTATCAAACTCATGCTGTCTAAGTCTTTGAGGAAATGGAGGTGGTGGCCTTTCCAAACTGATTTTAGTTGGAGATATTAATTTTTCCAGATCCTTAGAGACATGTTCTTTAGGTCTTTTAGTTTCCTTTGTTTCTCTCACAACATTTTTCTTTTTTCTAGCCACATCCTCTATCTCTCTTTCACTTTTTAATTGGACAGCTTCTACTTGTTCATTAGTGTTCTCTTTAGGGTTGATCTCAATGTTTCTAGAAAGTGTTCCTTGGGGTCTATTGCTAAGTGAATTATTCTGTAGGGTTGATCTCAATGTTGCTAGGAAGTGTTCCTTGGGGTCTATTGCTAAGTGAATTAGCATGGGTTGATCTCAATGTTCCTAGGAAGTGTTCCTTGGGGTCTATTGCTAAGTGAATTAGCAATTTGTCCCAATTGATTCTCTATGTTTACAATCGCAGCATTTTTACTTTACAACGGGTTTCTCATTTGCAGTACCACTTCTTCCTTAGACATCTTCTTATCCTCAAATTGTTGATCATTGTTAGAGTCCGATGGATGTGAAGGTCTATAGTTTGTGTTCCCTTGATTATTCAAACTCCCATTAGGATTTGCATGATTATTTTCCCATTATTCGTTTCCACCCCAAGTAGTATGACACTAGCTAAAATTAGGATGGTTCTTCCAACCTGGGTTGTAAAAATTAGAATATGGGTTGTTTATGGTATTTAAAGTCTCATATGATAAGTTAGAATCAATCACATGCCCTAATGAAATTTCCTCACTTACTGAAGTAAATTGAGTTTGGTTCATTCCAAATTGGTCCAACTTCTTTGATATTACAGCAACTTGAGATTCAAGAATTGTAATCACATTTGAATCATGAACACTAGTTACTTTTTTTTAGATTTACCCTTGTAGAGGGCTATTGAAATTCATTTGTAGTCATTTCTTCAATTAATGCATATGCTTCATCAAATGATTTTGACATTAATGATCCACCAGCGACAACATCAATTTATAAACCTAAGGGATTCTACTAACCCATTATAAAAAGTTTGAATAATTAACCAACCGGGCAGAGCATGGTGTGGACACTTTCTTAGTAGTTCCTTAAATCTTTCCCAGGCTTTGTATATTGATTCCCCTTTATACTGACAAAATAAGATAATATCTTTTCTAAGTTTAGAAGTCCTTGAAGGTGGAAAATACTTAGTTAGGAATTTTTGAGTGAACTCCTCCCAATTTTTAATAGAGTCAGGTGCTGATGAGTATAACCACATTTTAGCCTTATTCCTTAGTAAGAAAGGAAAAAAGCCTTAGTCTGACAACATTTTCTGACATACCGTTATAATGAAATATAACACAAAGTTCTATAAAATTTGATAAGTGTAAATAGAGATCCTTCAATGGAGTTCCCCCAAATTGATTATTTTGCACCATTTGGATAATCTCAGGATTTATTTCAAATGAGTCAGCTTCTACGACAGAGTTTTGTATACTTGAGTGAATTTCATCTGTCATAGGATTTACGTAATCCCTCAATGAAGTATGATGATTTTCCAAGTTATTATTTTGAAAGTTTTCCATTTCCATTTCTAGTTTTTCGAGTCCCATTTGTATTTTTATTTTTTTCTTTTTTTCAAACTCGAGATCATATGGCACAAGTCCTGCAGATCATTTGTTTTGTATAGGCAACACAACAAATAATACATTAACAATTAAACAAATAACATATGAAATATATTCAACACAACAAAATATTTTCGAACACCTTATTTTTCACACAAACAATTTTTTTTCAACACTTTTTCATATAAAAACACTTTTCACACAAAACAATTTTTACGACACTACTAATTTTCCAAGTCTAAGCCTAATTACTTCAACTAAAATTCTCCTAAAGCTCTTACCGAAGCTTCCCCGACAACGGCGCCAAAAACTGGACAGCGACTTTATATATGCTTAAAAATACAAGAATTTGACACCACTACTAGAAGATTTAAACCCCCAACAATGACGCCAAAAACTTGATGCAACTTTTAATATGCAAGAATTTATGAACCCAGATTTATATGTTTATAATGATTTTGTAAAGTCACAATTTCAAATGCAAGAATACATATCGCTGAAGTAATATAGGGCTATAATGGAGTCTCGTTTATCGATCCCGCAGGGAAGCGAGGTAAAAGGTCCTTAGTCAAATTCTAATATACTAATATTAGTCCTTAGTTTGGAAGTGTGATTTAAGAGGTTTTGCTAACAGATACTCCTAAATGTAAGCCTTAAGTTTAACACAACTAATAACTACTCCTAAATGCAAATATTAATTTTAAAGATAACCCTTTTTGGATGAATTGATTTGGAGAATTTTGAGATATTAAGTACTACTATTCTTATGTAATGAATTGGATAATGTAAAGGAATGAGATGCATTAAATATGTATGTGCCAAATAGGAGCAATTCTATTCTTTACCCTTTGGTCCAAGCATAAAGAAAATTGACTAATCCTATACTTGTTTACTGAATCCGTGGCTAGGCTGGGAGGATACCGGCTCTCACTTCAGAGCTCTCACGTTCCCCTCGTCTGAGGGCTAACATCTCCGCTTCAGTACTCAAACAATAGGACCAAATTGGGGATTTTAGTCTGTCACCCTNCTCATGCCACTATTTCCAAAGAAGAAGAAAGAGTAAGAGAAGCCCATCACAAAGCAAGAAGAAAACACAACAGAAACTTCATTTAACCAAAGCAAATCCACTAGATAAGTGTTTACAAATAATAAGATAATGAAGAACACAATACTTAGCTTTTTCCCTTGAAAGAAAGAAGAAAATCTCTCCATAAGATAATGAAGAACACAATACTGAGCTTTTTCCCTTTGAAAGAAAGAAGAAAATCTCTCCCACAAAGTCTTCTGCCGATCCATGCAATGCTAGAACATCTCCTTACAACTTCTCTCAAAATCTCCTCTCCAATCTCTCCAAAAGGGTAGAAATCTACATTTCTACTCCTATTCTAAAAACCCTAAACTTTCTCCACACTTTTCCTAACATTCCTCTCACACAAATCCCTCTTTTTCTAACCTAAATTCGTTCTTTTAAAGTGTAGGGACGAAGTTTGAAGAGTTGCCACACGCACCCTTCCAAAAAGCATCCAAATACATTGAATTTCAGCCCATAACCGCCAAAAGTCGGTCCATAGTCGTCTCGGGTGCTGTCGGCGGGCTCGAGGGCGCTGTCGGCAAGCTTTTCTGTTGTTTTTCGGTCTTCTCAGGTAAATCTCCCCATTGGCGCCGTTTTGGCTTCGTCGGCGGGCAGACTGCGCAGCTCCACAGTTTCGCTTCGTTTTAGCTCTGTTTCGCCTCTTTTGAGTTGCATTGTGTTCCTAACTGATAGCCCTACAAAATAAGCATAAAAAAACATTCCTTTAAAGTGTAATCTCATTCAAAAATATATAATAAGTGTAAAAGAGATTAAACATTGAAAGACTTATCGAAAGGTGACAGAGCAAAATTTCATTTCTTGCTCATTTTTGCTCCAAATTGCATCGTTTTTGTTTCTTTTTGCTCCAATGACCATAATTAATCAAACCTGCAATAAAACATCAAAAATACCCATATTTAAAGTGCAATATCATCAAAATCAGTGTAAAATAGGTATGAAAATCTCAACATATTTTCCTTTAAAAGTGCAATATCATCAAAAACAGTATAAAATAGGTATGAAAATCTCAACATATTTTCCTTTGGTTAATAATGAACTGCAGAAACTGTCTCGGCTAGTTCTGGCGCCTAGACGCCGGTGGTCTGGCATGAAGGCACCACTCTCTCTGTTTCCCTTGGTAATGTCTGGCACCAAGACCTTGTTCTCACTATTTATTGAATATGTTAGGCGCCTAGGCGCTGTTGGACTGGCGCCTAGGCGCTGCTAGACTGGCTCCAAGGCCCCCTTTCTCTTTGTTTGTTGGGTATGACTGGCACCAAGGTGCCGCTAGATTAGAGCTAAGGACCTAGGATAGAGGGCCTTGGCGCCCAAGGCTGATGCCTAGGCACTAGTGTACTGAAAGTATCTTTGCTCCCCAAGTGCTCCATTTCATCTTTGTTTCACTCCTTTTTTGCTCAAATCATTCTATCTGTTATACCTGCAATAATAACCAAAAAAGTATCTTTCTTTACAATTTAATATCATAAAAAATAAGTGTTCAATGTAAAGAAAATTGAGCATCCTAAGAGACATCAGTACACATTTAACTTCCCCATTGTTTGCATACACATTCCATAGCATCAGTTGTAGAGATATTAAAATCAAATGGAGACATATGCATATGCAGATTCTTCTCAATTCATTATGCACTTATGTCTAGAATAGACAAACTATAATAAGAAGATTTAGATTTCCTAATCCTTGAGCATTTACGTGTGTACCACTCGGTTCTTATATATCTACATATTTAAGACCTAAACTTTAATTCTTAGACACATACTATCCTATTATATGCTGAAATGAATACTGTCTTGGAGGAAAGTTTGAGAGCTATTTTTTATCTATATTTGTGCTAATTTGAGAGCTGTTTTATCTCGTATTTTTGTTGATTTGGGAGCTATTTTTGCTATGTATTTATGTTAATTTAAGGAAGATTTGAGAGCTATTTTACCCCGTATTTTTGCTGATTTGAGAGTTGTTTTTGCTCTATATTTTTGTTGAATTTAAGAATGATTGAGAGTTATTTTTTGCCTTGTATTTTTACTGATTTGGGAGACATATAAATGTTGTTTTGCCATATTTACTGATTTTTTTACTGATTTGAGAGACATATAACTGTCGTTTTGCCATATATATTTGCTGCTTTTTGGAGATATAAATGGTGTTCTTGATATACCTTCTTGTTGATTTTGGAGGAAGTCTAAATGCGCTTTTGGGTTGATTTATTCACTATTTTGAAGGGATTAAATTTTGATCACTAGGTTACCTATTCACTGCTCTAGAGGAAGTAAAGGTGCTATTTTTAGCTCTATACTTTGATATTTTGGGAAGATTTTTTAATGCTATTGTGGTTCTATTTTCTTCGCTTGATGATTCAATTTGTGTGTTTTTCCTAAGTTTTGCTTATATTCAAATATAAGTGGAAATTTCATAGTGTAGTGATATATGAATCATTGAGTGGGGCTGTAAGTTGGATGGTTTGGTGTTTAAAGAAGATGATGATAAAGGCATTTCAGTATGTGTGATGATAGTATTATACCTCCCAAACCCAAGGACCTCGCGTGAGGGTATATGGTTAGCATTACTATCCTTCAACATTTGGGTAAAGAGTTACCCGTGCTCTCAGGAGTTGTTAGTGACCCTAACCCAACTGTGTGGCTGAGTCATGAACTGTCTGATTTAAAAAATATATGAACATATACTATAACATATTTTCTAATAGAACTTATATTTTGCTTGCTAAATGAAAGACTTAAATTATTTACATGCATGACAAATTAAAAATTTTAAACACAATTTTTCACAAGTTCCTTCAGTCACATAGACAGGACTGGGGTTGCCCTCCCTTGATTGTTTTTGTTGGCAGCCTTTTACCCTATGTTGGGTCTCACAGACATGATGCTGACAAAGTTGTTAGGGCTTCGGTCCTAATGTTGATTCTATCCCAAACTTGAATTCTCATGGTTTGCTCTGATCTTTCATATTTGTGTTACTTAAGCTCTTATACATATGTGTTCATGCTCTTCATGCTTGTTTAATTATTTACAGCACTGACATGTTTTACCTATAATACTAACTTTTTTGCATCAGTGGAAGAAATCTCAGGTGTACATGTCCATATTATTTTCACTGCATTTTACTACTCCTTGATCATGCATGATTTACTTTCAAGGCCTGCAAAGCCCCTAGATTAGAGAACAATAAGATGCTAGTTTAGGAGGCACACTGTTGCAAGCCACCAACCCAACAATATTGCATGCTCATACATAAAGCCCTAAACCTGAAATTGCTACATTACGGAGCTTGGAGAAAATTTTATGGGAAACATGATGAGTAAGCAAGCAGACGGAGGACATTTTCAAGCAAAAAACAAGACAAAACATGAAACAAATCTAATCTAGCTAAATCGTGCCTTAGCTTTAAATAACATAACCCATAGGAATTCGAGGTGGTTTGTCTAACACAATGTAAATCATCACATTATTTTTAGGTTCCTATGCAACCATGTTGTGCAGTATAAGTCTTAACTCCCATTAAGTGCTGAGGTTGTCATTCGTACAACTTATGCAATCTTATCTTCATAGGTTATTTACATGATTGGGTATTATTCGAGTATAAACCTTAAACAATAAATTGTCAGGAGTGATCATTTAAATAACATCATCTCTAAAATGCGTAGCCAAACAATAGGATAGTTTGAGAAGTCACCGAGGTTCTCAGGATTCGTGGCATCTCCCACACTTCCTTCCTTTGGACTTTTAAATAGGTGCTCCTATTTGGTCCGTTCCCACTTGATTTTCCATGTCCAACCTTGAAAAACTAAGCTTTGAAATATTAAAGATAAAACTACTGATCTTAATCGAGAGTTTTCTTAAGTGACTTCTTTCATTTGAGATATAATTAATAATAGGGGCTCACCTTTATAGGAAACTAAGAACTCAGGTAAAATAAACTCATTCTAATGTTTAATATTAGGTAGGGGAATCGTCGATCATACATAAAGGTTTTTGAACTAAAAAATTATAATAGTTTAAAATTAATGAAGATGACTCCACTTTACAGTGATGCCAAAAACTTGGTTCATTATTTTGGAATAAGAAATTGAAGCAATTTATATTGGAATTCTACGCAAGTATACTTATCGTTATCTAGTAATACAGGACTTTCTATTTAAGCCCCAAATATCGATCCCACAAGGAAGGTTTAAATTTGAAGTGGTAATTTCAATTAGAAATTTAGCGATAATAAAGAAAATCTACTATGCTAATTGCATTTGCTTAAGGTGCTATCAGAACTAAATTATCAACTACTAGCAAGACTATAAAGTAAAGTTAAACTATAACTACCAAACTATGTTTTTGTGATGAAGTTATCAAATATGAGAAAGTATCTTTCCCACTACAATGAGTTTTTAGTTAAATAAGAGAGATAAATGGTTTGAATTTGTATTGTGCCAAATAAGAGCAATTTTAATTCTATACTCTAAGTCAAGTGTTATAGAGAATCGTTGACTAATCTTAGGTTTAGTTTCTAAATCCATGGTTAGGCTGGGAGGATAATGGCTCTCACTCCAGACCTCCCACTTCCCTTCCTCTGAAAGCTACCTCTCGCTTTAGTTCTTAAACACTAAGACTAAATTGAGGACTTTAGTCTGTCACTCTAAAATCTCCAATTTTTCATCCAATAATATATATTTTCCTATTTATTTGCACCTAATTCTATGAACGAAACACTCCTTCATAGAATTGAATGTGAATCTCACTTTGTTATTAAACTCATACTCCATTTCCCGTATCATATGTTTCACAAAAAATTTTAACATTTCAATTGGCCAGATCGAAAAGTAAATTAAGAACAAAGTGCAAAAATCATCATAATTTATTTTATATTTTAGGATTGGCAAATCCAAATTATCTCTTTATTTCATCATATCTCAGAGTAGGGAGAAAGACATAGAAAACTACTCAGACCTTATGAGAAAGATACAACAAAATATGAATTTCATAAATAAAAGAAATTTTATACAACAATAATAAACAATCACAACTTATCTGTAAGTCTTCTCAAATCAAATCCCTTGTAGCCTCTCTTGAACTCTTTCTCTCTTTACAAGACTCTTGATTTTCTCTTTAAAGATGTATAGAAGAAGAAATTTCTCACTTCTCTCCCTCTCTTAACAACTCTTTTGGAGAAAATCACACATAGACTCACCACACTAAACAATAGAGCGCTTTAGTAAACTCTATTACACTATAGCCCCCTCTAACTACTCCTTTTTCTGAGCAATTTTTGCTTTAATTAAAGCACAATGTTGGTTTTCTAAGAGGTGCCTCCAATAACTCTTCAAAAAATGTCCAAATTCATCGAATATTCTAGAATTTTGCCTAGCACCGACCTTGGCGCCCGTGGTATTCTGGAATTCCCGGTTCATGCTGGCGTAGTCGGTGCTGAGTATTTTTTTATAAAACGCCATTTTAACTCCAAATTCCACCCTTTTTTACTTCAGTTTTGCTTCAAGTCCTGAAAATCATCAACCTACAACAAACATAAAAAATAATTTCCCTTAAAGCGCAATATCACAAAAAATGAGTATAAAATATAGGTCTAAAAATGTATATATTTTTTATTCATCAAAATCCTCCAAACTTAAATGTTACTTGTCCTCAAGTAACTCATTTACTTCATAAAAATATGACTTATGACAAAGAGTTTTAACTTCTAGATTTTCATATTTTGGTCTACTAAATATAATATCATAACTTAAGAAAATTTTAAAATAACTTCAGTTAAGACTAAAGGTATAAAAATATCTAGCAGTCAAGTCTAAGATTTCTGCTTCTCTATTCTTTTCAAGAAAAATTGCAAATTGCATATTAAAGTCACTTAGAATATCTATATGAAAAAGAACTTCAAGAAAACTTTATTAGTAAATATGCTAATACTTAAATACAAGTTTAGAGAATGTAGTCAAGCATTCTTACTTAAGTTGATTTAAGTGAAGCCAATTTTTGATTAAGCATCTTCTCATGCTTCTCCTCACATCTTTCTTTTCTTTTCTTTTCTTTCAGGATAATTTTCAATCCTTTTTCTTTTCTTTTCTCTCCTTTTTTTTATGTAAGGATTATTATATCTAGATAGCCTTTATTGATTTTGAACTTCACTATCCTCTTCTTAAAGTTAAAAACTTTTCACATTCCTTCACTTTATAAATTCATATTAGATTTAAAAATTTTTCATAACCTCATTATTTTCTTCTTATATGAAACTCTAAGATTCTTAATACTCAAAAATACAAATTCCTTTACTTACAGTGGAAAAACATAGTCTTATTCTTTCATACCAAATATCTTAATCTCTAACATTAACCTTTATTATTAAAAAAAAATTTACTTAAGTTTACTATATATTTAGAAACATAAATATAGTTATCCAAAGTTAGGCTCTACCACTATAGGTCATGTTAAAGTTAAAGATTTTAAAATATAGTTCGTTAAGGACAAGTAAAATTAAGTTTCTTTCCTTAAAAATGAATTTTTCTTCCCCCCCCCCCCAAACTTATATTTTTAAAAGATTAAGCATGAAGAACTAAAATTTCAGGGTGAAAGAAAATAGTTAATATATAAAGAAAAGACTTACATGTTGAAGATTCTTATTTTGAAACTTAATTCTGAAATATTGCATGTGCTAATATGAAATACTACAAAACTTGAAACATTAAATAACGTATAATATAAAAAAATTGTTTGCTGAGAAAGAGTTAAATAAAAATTAAAATACAACAAATTACTAAAAACAAATAACAGTATTAAAATAAATTTTAAACTTTTCAACATTTCTATAGTTTATAGTTCCCAACACCACAGTTAAATACAAATCAAAGTTTCACACTTACAATTAAACAATAACATTAACTAAATGCAACAAATAATAAATTAAATAAATGATCAAGAGTATGACTAAAAAGACATCACCACTCATCATCATCATTTTCTTCTTCTTCTACATCAAAGTTTTGCTACTGATAAGGGGTAAAGATAAGGTGACTAGGAAGTTGTACTGATTGGTCACCCCTCATGTATCTAACCATAGCATCATCATATGCAACATCATACTCAAACTTTTGTCTTGCTAAATCATCATTATGTGCATTTCTAGCCTCCAAATTTTCAATTCTGCTCTCCATTCTTAAAATATCTCTCTGCTGGATCATCATTTATTCCATAAGTCCCTGGAGGGTAGGAGTGCTAGAAGTAAAAGGAATATCCCTACTCCTACTTCCTGATCTCCATCCAACATGAGATTCATAAGTTTAAATATTTGCAGGCCCAATCGGTTTAAGAGGCTCAATCCTTTCCTCATCACTTCTAAAATCAACTCCTGCCTGCTCACATAGTGTGAAGATCAGGACAGGGTGTGCTAATCCACCAGTCGTCTCACCCAAAGCCATAGAACGAGTGTTTTTATACATAATAGAGCCTACATCTATCCTACTTATCTGTTGAATATAGAAGTTCAGGATGGCTCCATTCCTAGTAATTTCGCTATTGTAATATGTAGGTATCATTCTGGCCGACATAAAGTAATGTCAGGCCTTGGAGACAACATTTAATATAGAAGCATGGAAGTTTACCTTAACATTATTTTTCACCTTCCAAGCTCCTTTCCCTTTAGTAAGAAATGAAATAACTTCCTCCAGGGCCTCATTTGTAGTAGGAAATGCTTTGTACTGACAGTTATATACGTCTTGCAACTGATAAAATTCATTAATTCTCCTTGGGGTGAATTCAACCATTTTTCCATGAACATAGACGTGGTCATCAGAAGTTTCTCTAAAGTTGGCATAGAACTCCATGCTACACCAATAATAGCTTCGGCAGTAAAGTAACAGAAAATTTTCCACTTCCGAGCTACAATTAATCTCTCGACTTCACTACGTGGATTTTTGAAAGTTTGATCCGGAATTACTTTCTTTATTGTAAGCAGACTATTGAAAAAAATGCTAGCTTTGTAATTAACAAATTTTTTAACATCAATTCCAAAAATTCTAAATTTCACAAAGTGGAATGTTTTAAACTTAAATCCACTAAGTAAGAGTTCTTCACCAAAGGATTTTCTCAAAATCTTCCCAAAAATTTCAAAATTTTGGATCTAGGCAATGTAGAAGAAATCCTTGGTGAAATTTTAAAATATAATGTTTAGTTTTGTACTTATTTCAAAATTTCATTACCCAGCAAATTCTCTAATAATTTATATGTATAGAAACTCCTAATGTTACAGACCAGGTGAAGTGAAAATTTTGAGAAGGACTGCAAAAATTTTAGAATGATGAAAATGCCTAAAATACTGAGGTATGATTTATATTTAGAATTTTTCTTTCCACTTATATCATTCCATATTGAAAAATTTAAGTTTGGGTGGGGAAGAAAAAGATTAATTATTAGATGTTCTTAATTTAAATATTTTCAAAAATTATTAATATGATTTTATGTAGTGAATTTAATTCAGATTACTATATTTTGTAGATATTTAAATATTATGTTAGATTTAAAGGAATATTTTTGTAATGAAAAAACTATAGTTACCTATTTAAAATAAAGGAAACTATATTTTGAAGTGTTAAGAATCTTGGAAATTCATTTGAGAAGAAAAGATTGGGGCTCAATGATGTAAAGGCTATAAAATATTTATAAGGTAAAAGAATGCTTTGAGTTTCAAATTTAGGGAAAGAAAGATGATGTTCAAAATAATTAAAGGCTATCCAGATATAGTAATCCTCACTTGAAAAAGGAAAAAGAAAGAATTGATAATAATCCATGAAAAGAAAAGAAAAATATATAGGATTGAAAGCAATCCAAATGAAAAGAGAAAAGAAAAGAAAGAAAAAAAGTATAAAAGTGAGGAGAAGCTTGAGGAGATGCCTAATCAAAAATTGGCTTCACTAGACCTACCTAAAGGGAAAACCTAAATACATTCATGAAGTTATATTTATGGATTAGCATCTTTACTAGTAGTGTTCTCATGAAGTTCCTATCATTTGAATATTCTAAGTGACTTGATATTACAATATATAATTCATTTGATCTTTTACTAGTAGTGTTCCCATAAAGTTCCTATCATTTGAATATTCTAAGTGACTTAATATTACAACATATAGTCATTCTTGAAATGTTAAGAAACTAGAACTCTTAAACTTGATAACTAGAAAATCTTGTACCGACAAAGTTAATTTAATTACTTGAATTTTTTTTGAAAATCTCACTATGATATTTATTTAAATCAAACTTATAGTATGTGAATTGAAACTTTACTACAATAGATCATAACTTTTACACAGTACTAAAATTACTTGAGGACAAGTAATGAACTTTACTACAATAGATCATAACTTTTATATAGCACTAAAATTACTTGAGGACAAGTAATAGTTAAGTTTGGGGGATTTTGACCAAAGAAAAATATGTTGAGATTTTNTAAGTTTGGGGGATTTTGACCAAAGGAAAATATGTTAAGATTTTAATGCCTATTTTACACTGTTTTTTATGATATTTCACTTTAAAGAAAGGTATTTTTGATGTTTTATTGTAGGTATGATGAATTATGGTCATTGGAGCAAAAAGATGCAAAACGGAGCGAATTTGGAGCAAAAAGGACCAAAATATGAAGAATTGAACTAGGACACCGACGACGAGCCCAACGACGCCGAAGGCAAGAATTTCTCGAGACTCCAGCCAAATATTTTAGAAGACCCGCCGACGATGCCCTCGAGGCTGCCGACAGCGAGATCAGCGGTTAATTCAAAAGGTGCATTGAATGTGGATGATTTTTGAAGAGATGCTTAGGCAACTCTTGGGAAAACTCTTCTACAACTTTAAAAGAAGGTTTTGGTCGAAAATTGAGGGGGGTGGCAGGAGTTGCAAGTGTTGGGAGAGTGTGGAGAGTGTAGAGAGTTTAATTTAGGGTTAGATTGTGAGGAATTCTTTGAGAGATTGTAAGAGAGGAGGGAAAGTAAGATGTTTCTTCCTTCTTGCCGCTTTGAAGAAGAATTTTGTGTGTTGTAAAGAAATGAAGAGATTCAGAGGAACTTCGAGGAGTTTGCTTGGGGAGGAATTAGAGATAAGTGTTATTTGTTGTTGTAGTTTGTATGACTTTGATTTTATATATGAATTCTGAGTTTTGTTGTGTTTTTCCTTGTGTGTTTTAAAGAAATGAAGAGATTCAGAGGAACTTCAAGGAGTGTTCTTGGGGAGAAATTAGAGATAAGTTATTTACATTGTAGTTTGTATGACTTTGATTTTATATATGAATTCCGAGTTTTGTTGTGTGTTCCCCATGAGATAAGTTTGTATAACTTTGCTTTTATATATAAGTTCTAAGTTTTGTCGTATCTTCTCCATGAGTGGTTTGTATGACTTTGCTTTTATATATAAATTCTGAGTTTTGTCATATCTTCCCCATGAGTTATGAGTAGTTTTCTCTGTCTTTCTCCTTATCTTGAGATTTGTGAAATGGTGATTTGAATTGTAAGCCTTGAAAATGTTAAAGAAGTTGTGATGATCTTTTCACTTTGATCTTAATTTACTTTCAATTTGGCCAACTGATTTGTTAAAATATGTTGAGTTTTACTACTTAAGTGAAAATTACATCCAAGATTTAGGGAGGTCAAAGCCCTTGGAAGTTGGGTGCAAATAAATAGGAAAATAGATTATCGGGCGTAGAAATGGAGCTTTTAGAGTGACAGACTAAAATCCTTAATTTGGTCCTATCGTTTGGGTGCTGAAGTATAGATGTTAGCCCTCAGGCGAGGGGAAAGTGGGAGCTCTGAAGTGAGAACCGGTATCCTCCCAGCCTAGCCGCAGATTCACTAACCAAGCATAGGATTAACCAATGTTCTTTATGCCTGGACCAAAGGGTAAAGAATAGGCATGCTCCTATTTGGCACAATCCANTTGATAAGTGTGACTTTACCATTATTGAATATTTTATATATACATCTTTATCAAATCTATAACCGTTGTCAAGTTTTTGGTACAGTTGCTGAGGAATTAAATCTTCTAGCAGCAACATTAAATTCTTGTATTTTTAAGCATATATAAAGTCGCTGTCATTCACCAGAGGACTCAACTTGCCAATTGACAAAGCTGCCCGCTACATTTTTCTACAGACATATGCATAACATATTGCTTCTATTCATTATTTTCAGGCCCTCACTCATTGCACATAAAGTATTGGTTTGACCCTTGAGAACCACTACCTAGAAGAGAGAATACTGCCTATACATACTGACAGACTTTTAAACAAATTTTTTATGCATTCAACATTAATGACTTGTATAACTCATTACATAGATTGCTTCGATGCACTCAACACTAATTAAAACTAAACATTTGATTGTTGTGAGATAAAAAACATTTAAATTTAAAATTTTGAAAAATGTTTGCATTAATTTTAGGACATTATGCATACCACACATACTTAAGCAACTTGATTTATTATCAAGTCATGAGAACTATTACTCCTTATAAATAACAACCTACCTTATCCTGTATCATCGAGACTGGTCATGCATGATTTTGAATGTGATAGGTGGCTTAGATGCCAGCCCTTTCCGGGCAGGGTTGCAAGTCAATTGCATTCCATGTTTCCCTTCTTTTAGGTTATGGCTGTGAAGTTTCACTTCTCTTGGTGAACCTCGCCCTAGCTCTCCGAGGTTATCAACCTAGTTACAACATATATCCATACATTTAGGTTTCTATATGATTGTATGCCACGCAGTATTAGTCCTAGCATTCTAATAAAACATCAGGATGAAAACTTTAAATTCTTCTTCAAAAACATTAAGTGTAAAAAAAATAAGATAGTTCAAAATACTATTGAGATTATCTTGGTATCTTCGAGTGTCCCCTACTTTTCCCCTTTTTTGATTAACAACTATTCAACTTTTGAGTCTTTCCCATTTGGAAATCCAATGCCCCAATCGTGGAAACCTAAACTCAGAAACTTCTTGAGGATAAAACCGCAGCATTAATTGAGAGTATTTTTTAAGTAACTTGAGTTGCTTAAGATGTATTTAACTATAGAGGCTTAACCTTATAGAAAGATAAACTATTCTAAACCCTATTTAGTCTTCATATTTGATAGGGGAAATGATCTATCAGGTTCAATTGCATACCAGTGTAAAGAACTAATCTAAACCATATTTATTCTTCATAGTAGATAAGGAAAATGATCTATCGGGTTTAATAGCAGACCGATGCAGATATCTAATATTTTCTTAATTTAAATAATCATTTCTATAATAAAAGTTGTACTTCTACCTTTTTAGGTTGTTTGCTACTTTTGATGGCGTGCTTAAATATTTGAACAATCAAAATCTTCAAATTGATAGGACATTCAAAGGCCCCGTGTTGAAGTGAAAATAAAACCTAACACTGATACAAAACTTAATAAAACTAGGCTATTCATGCTCATATTATTAATTATATTTGTGTAATTGACTAATATTCAATCTATCTTGTATGGTAAAAAAAAAAAGAAAATGAAACAAAGAAAATAACATTTGTTATCTATAGGGAATTGAACAATCGTGAGCTAAAGTCAAACTTTAGAGAACCATAACCTTGTGTTTGAGGCTCCAACAACCTTATACTTACAAGAGTATTATAGTGTCTTTTTTTTTTAACATATCTTTAAATCTAGAGTTATAAAATCAATAAAAGATGTTTTTTTATTATGTTATTAAACTATTCAATATGATTTATATAGTCATTTAGCCTAGATTAAAATACAAAGATAAATTAGCAAAAATATAAATATTAAAAATTGAGAGTTGTTTGGTAGAATAATTTACATAGGAATTATGCCCGATTTATGATAAATCCAGGCAAGTGACATAATTCACACACATAAATTCGACTCCCCTTAAATTCTATTTTGGCTTTATTAAGAACTACATCCTAAATCGAAGAATTCAATTGATTTACCAAATATTGCTAAATCCTACGAATGTTTAATCCTACTCGTAGCAAAATTGCCCATTAAGGGGCTATATGGTAATAGATTTAACTAGAATTTAACTTAAAATCTTGTTTGAAAGAAAAAAAATGTCAAATTTAAATATATAATTTAGTAAAACCAATTTATTCTCAATAACTTCACGATTTTGACTTAAATCTCGGATTTACTAAATAAGGTTATTGATATTATTTAATTAATTAGGATTTTTAGGATATATTAAAGCCAACTAATGCCCTTATCATACCACCACTAAGTTTTATTTATGAAAAAAAAAACCTTCCTTTTTTCATTTTGGGCATTCACATAAATACAAGACAATTCTCATCTATTCGCAAAACTAAATAGCAAAACTTTTATACACTTAGAGCTTTAATCTTACATCAAAATGATCACTTTTACTAACTTTTAAAAAGTAAGATGCATGTTTTTCATTTTTTCATGCATAAATTATAGCATCAAAGGTTATGAATGTAAATACATGTAGTTCTGTTGCATGCAATGTAAATTTCCCTTTTTTTTTTGTCTCTTAACAAATTAAAATTCAGTTACAGTACAGGTACCTAATTAATTAAACCAGTTCTTTGGATTAATCTTGTATTGCTCCACTGTTGAGGGAGAAGAAGCCCACAACTTGCGAGGGCTGGGAAAACAATGACGGATTGAGAAGATTCAAAACATTGATGCACTGCTGAAATTGCTTACTTTACACCGTCTCTTGTCCAGCTCGGCTCTCACGTCCCCTCTTCAACGTCGGTAATTGTTCCTTTGTTCGCCCTCATCCGTATTTTGCTACTCAATGTCAGAAAAAA